>SNQJ01S0000478.1:394775-415578 GCA_010110895.2 Picea sitchensis | reverse complement strand
TCCTTAGTTGCTTTATGTCTATTAATTCACCCACATTGTGAATTAATTGTCACTTTATGACTTAAGTGACATATTTCACTTTTGACTTAAAACTCCTAAGTCAAAGTGAAATTAGAATCATAAAGTAAAGTACAAGGGGAATAGTCTTCCCCCTTTGTGCTTAGAGACTCATAAGCACATGGGGACCACTTTCCAAGGTACCCAAATCTCAACATGTAGGAGGTCATTCTCCTACTTTTGTGGAGGTTTACTTTGGCATGTTAATGTTTTTTCTTGAATGGTATGGTCTCTTACTTTGTTATTATCATTTATAATTCAAGATAAGGTTGTTTTGGCCAAGGCTAGATAGGGAGTATAAGGATATACACCCCTATCCTAGTTTCCACCATAATTGCTAAGCTTCTAAAGTTATTTTGCAAGGGTTTAGTTGAGGAAGTAAGAGGATTTACACCCCTCATCTTCAAACCCTAGCTAGGCTACTTGCCTTGGGAAGTAAGAGGATTTACACCCGCAAGGATTTAGTAACCCTAGCTCTTTATTATTGACCCCATTAACCCATAACTAAAGGCACTAGTCTTGCATTGGAGAAACAAATTATTGCATTGGAAAACATGATTTTTGGTCATTTTTACTTCTTGCAAAGTGGATTGTATTCCTTGTGCCTTGGGCACCTCACAGCCACTAGGGCGTCCCCATCAAAGGGCTACTTCTTGCTGCTGTTATAAAATTTAATCTTCAACCATTAGGGCTGCAGAAACTCTAACGCATTTGCTTGAATAACTCTCTTATCAACCATTGGATTTTGCTCAAAGTTTACACACTTATTCTTAGTGGTCTAGCGCATTTTTTGGCAAAGTTTGAGGGGTTTTGAGTGGCTGATTTTATTGTTGTAATACATTGAATGTTACAGCCATAAGGCTGATATAATTTGCTACAGACAAGTGTTTACAACACACTTCTCTTTTTATGCTAGAATATTGGTTTTTCATCTTGAGTTTAGCTAGTCATTAACTAGTCTTTCTCTTGTATCTTCTACTCGGTCTCTAGCATTTATTGAGAAGCTCATAGTACCATATTATTGCTGATATATACTGTTATCTATTGCTGCAAATTAGGGACAGCAAGCTTAACTTGCTGATCTAACTAACATACATCATTGCAAAGTGGTTTTTCTTGTGTCTCGGGCAGGTATTTCACCATTTACAGGTTACTCAACATACTTGGCAACCCTTGGACCTTCCCAAGACTTCATTCCACACATTTCACTCCACTTAGACTTGACCTCTAGGGGCTCCACTTCCATCTCTATTCATCTCCATCTCATTCCCCCTAGGGTCACCGAGATCGCCTCCCTAGAGTGACCTAGTCACCCTTGAAGTGTGGGACCTACATCGAGGTGACATTGTGTGTAGGATTCCCAAGTTGTAGCACTTGCTTTTGTGGTTGGTTCGAGCTTTGCCCAACCTACAACTTGTGCTATAACAGGTTGTTTATAAGGGCTTAGGCCCACACAGAATTGTTGGTCTCCCTTACCTCTCATATAAATAGAGGAAGGACAGAGTCTTCCCACAACATATTCATTCACTCACTTGTATTCACTCTTGTGATGAGATGTGACTAAGAGAAGAGAGTGAGCACCTTCCTCTCTCTTTTGTAAGTCTTCCCTTGTACTTGTATTCTCTCTCTTGATGCACTAGGGTTTCTTGGTCTTCCTGGAGTTTCTTGGAGCATCATGGAGTTCTAGGTTTAGGGTTTATCCCTTGGAGATTGGAGATTAGGGTTTTGAGAGAAAACCCTATGGTGGATTTGTGAAGAAGAAGAGGACGTTTTTCCTTGGAGGATGTGTTGGAGAGATTCTTTCATTTGGATCTTCTTAGCTGAGCTAGGGTTTGATGATTTACCCTAGCTAAAGCTTTTTGAATAGTTTGATTTTTTGTACTAGCCTTGAGAGAAGGCTATGATTTGTACTTGTACTTCATCTTGAGCTTATATATGAAGTTTCCAGCTGTCCACATCTTGTGCATTTTCAGATTTGAATTTCAGCTATATATGTTCTTTATGCTTCGCTATTTACAGCCATGTATGCCTTGCTGAGTGGACATAAGTAAAAGGGCAAATTGTTAAGTGATTTGACATCTAAGTAAGAATATAAGGGGCTGATTTTACTGTTGTTATAGTGCTGTCATTACTGCTGTCAAAGTGCATTTTCAGCTCTGATTTGGCTGGTAAATTGCCCTAAAAGGGGCTGAAACTTATCTCTTTGTTTGGTATCTTCTCTCCTTGAATTGTCGAGAAGTTTGGAGCTGTTTGAAGTGAATTATTGTGATATTTCCACTGCTGTTTTATACTTCAATTTACAGCAGTCATAAAGGCTAAAAATTCTAGGGCTAAGATCTGGGAAACCTTCTAGGAAGAAGGTGAAATTTCAGTTTTGCACTAATTGCCCAAGTGCATGAAAGTTCCACAAATAAAGCGCAGGTTCTACTTCTCTATGCAATGGTCATGTATCTCCTTAGTCCTCCCATGCTCAACACGTGCTTGTGCAATATATAAGTGTAGGTTTACAAGTCTAGTGCAATGGCAGTAACCTTGTTGAACCACACTAGATCAAGGTAAAGGCATCTAAGAAAGAAAATCATTGGAAGGTTGTGCTTCTTATCCAAATGTACAACAAATATATCTTTGTTGGCCCCAACCAAATCAAGGTATCAGATATGTTTTGTATCTTCTGCAATAATAAGGCTCCTTAGGCCCATTCCTTATTGGACTCCTTTCACAAGTTGAGGAGGTTTAGCAATCCAACTATCAAAAAAATTACTCAAGTGCTATATTCTTCTTGGGAAAGACTCATTCCTCATTTACAGCAATGTTTCACCAAGACTCCGGGACGAGGGAGCAAGCGGGGAGATGCACAGGGGGACGTGTGGAAACACACCCAAATTTTAGGATTTTAAGGAAATGGGGGACGAGGGGACATCACATATATAATATAAAAATATAAAATACAAAATTTTAAAAATAAAAATAATAATGATAAAATCTCAACAATAACAATTCATCACATGCAAATTCATCATCGTGCAATGTAAATACTAAATAGTAAACAGTAAAATACTAAATAGTAATAAATTAGTAAATTCAAATTTGTAAATGATATAAACATGATTCAAATTCAAATTCAGTAATGAAATACATTGATTCATAAATCATAAATGAAACAGAAATAGTAAAATATTGATACATTGATTTAAATTCATCATTCCTCATTTTAGAATCTAATTAGTACTAAGAAAAATAGTAGATACTAAAGTCTGAAAAATTAAACTGGAATTACTCAAACTCAAAAATAGACTATAGTAAAGAGTGACGAGTCAAAGACTCGGTCTGAGGTCATCAGTATCTAGAGTCAAGACTCAAAAGTTAAAACTGAAAATTAACAATGGACAATGAACATTGAAAATAAAATGAGCATCATGGAGTCAATCTCATTGATCGGTCCTCTACATCCATCTACTGCATGAAGTCATCAGGACCACCAAAGGGAATGTCAATATTTGTCTCTAAGGTTATATCTTTGCTTTTTAATTTTTAATTTTCGTTTTTTAATTTTTAATTTTTGTTTTTTTAAGCCTTATTAGACAAAATTTTGGGGGGGATGCCCAGGAATCCCCCTTTTGGGGGGGGGGGATGTCCAGAAGCCCCCCTTTTCAAGGGGAGACGCCCACACGCACCCTTTTTGGGGAAACTCATCCCCCACCCTGGGGAATCGTGTCCCCTCGCGTCTCCCCAAAAGGGGGACATGGGGAAACAACTCCCCNGATCGGTCCTCTACATCCATCTACTGCATGAAGTCATCAGGACCACCAAAGGGAATGTCAATATTTGTCTCTAAGGTTATATCTTTGCTTTTTAATTTTTAATTTTCGTTTTTTAATTTTTAATTTTTGTTTTTTTAAGCCTTCTTAGACAAAATTTTGGGGGGGATGCCCAGGAATCCCCCTTTTGGGGGGGGGGATGTCCAGAAGCCCCCCTTTTCAAGGGGAGACGCCCACACGCACCCTTTTTGGGGAAACTCATCCCCCACCCTGGGGAATCGTGTCCCCTCGCGTCTCCCCAAAAGGGGGACATGGGGAAACAACTCCCCAAGAACTCCCTCGTCCCAGGTGCGTGGGAAACGTGGGGGGCGCACCCCCCACCCTGGGGGACGCGTCCCCATGGAACATTGATTTATAGTAGCCAATATATAAGGTAGTGGATTGGAGGTCAAGTGATTAAGACAATATTCATGCCTCTTGGGTGTGCTAAAGGAGAGGGAACATGTGCCCTATTAATGAAGTGCATTTCATCTAGGTATGGGCCTTTTCTTGCCTTTAAAGTAATGGGATAATTAATCCCACTCTTCTCTCATATCATAGAACTTCTTTTATGTTCTAGTCTCTATAATATAATTTTATGTATGGTGAGAATTAGTAGGTGACAAGTAGCAATGTACCATATTGTAATTTTCTAATTGTAACTTCCAAGTTAGGGAGACACACTATCATCAATCACAGACTAATCACTCCACTCAACACTTCATTAATTACCCCACTAATTTCTCCATGAATTACTCCATTGATTGATCCACATTTTGATTTTGGAGTTTACAATTTTATAAATACATAATGAATATAGAGTGTGCAACATGTGTACAGTGTGGCAATCCCTTCTTGCATTGTCTTCTTATGCAAGTATTCATCCTTGTTGATTTTACACCTATAACTCAGTCACTGAAATTACAGCCAGTAATTTATAAAACACAGAAATTTATCCTTGTGGATATAAATCTGAAAACTACACTAGTAACCTACAGTTGAGTTAAATAACAGCAAAAAGACAGTGGAAGCATACAGAACCAAGCACATAAAAAACACAATACACCAGATATTACCCTAGAAACCCAAGTGTGGGGAAAAACCAGCAAAGAGGGGGCTTTGTTGTGGGTGTCCAAGAGAAATTACAACAGCAGAAAAAATGGAAATTTCTTACAGAAATTTCCATCAACCTTTCTCACTCCTCAACTAAAAAAAGCAGCCCAGCAAAATTGTTGTATGGCCCAGGTACAATGCACCCAGTACTGCCCAGCAAGTACAACAAGTGTACGGCCTTGGTACAGCCTGTATGGCATGTACTATTTCAACCCAGTACGGCCTGCACAACAGTTGGTTGGTATGGCATGTGTTTGGCCTGGCTGGCTGAAAAATTTTGGCCCAGATTTGGCTTGATGCTACCTACAGAAAAAGCCCAGAAATCGGCTTGTAGAATGCTTCTCTCTTGGTCTTGAGTTCGGCCTCCTTGGCTACCCAGAATGGTCCTGGTCTGACCTCCACTGGCTGCTCCAAACTAGCCCAGAACTCGCCCTTTGCCTCAGCTGCTAACACACTGCCTTCTCTTTCCCAAGCGCCCCTCTTGCTCTCACTTGTTCAACCTCACAAATGAGAATGTTGTATGTCCTCTCACCCTCAGCCTCCTTTTATCTCCCTAGCAGCCACCCATTATCCTTGAGATATGTGCCCAGCCTTGGGCCTCAATGGCTGAGATTGGGGTTTTTGGACCCCACTCTCCACTAGGAGGTGCGCCCCCCTTGGACAAGGACCCACACTCCACTAGCAGCCACCTTCAGAGGTGCGCCCTCTCTCCTTGGGCCCCACATTCCACCCAAGGAGGAATTTTTTGTTGCAAGCCTAAGTCTAACTTAAGGCTGAGATAAAAGGTTGATCTGGGCTATTAAGGTGTCCATCAACTGGCCTAGGACACATAGGCACAGTTGAGACACCAACCGAGCTAAAAACTAACACTCCCTCTTAGCAAGGGAGGTGTCTCCACCAGGATCAATCTCTGATCCAATCAAATCTTCTATTGTTGTTGTAGTTGCTCCCTCTGAACCAAAAGATCCACCTACTACTTCTGTTGCACTCTGATCTGATGTGCTATTTCACTCAGCCATCAATGTCAAGTCATACCAACTGACTTTCTTCGACATTGATCTTTGATCCAGGATCCCCCTGGACCCACCTACAAGTTGTCCCAGCACCCTGCACATCATACCTTGCCTAATGCCAAGCCTCACTACTGCATCCAAGACTGCTCCCTCTGCTAGTATGAGCACATGTCCATCAGCGAACATTACTCCATACCCCATATCCTCCAGAGATGATATAGAGAACAGGTTAACCTTCATCTTTGGCACATACATCACTTCATCCACCTCCAAAGACAATCCTGACTCTAGTTGGAATCTGACGCATCCAACCCCCTTTACTGCATGCCTCGTGCACGCCCCATTCTTCACATGGCAGTCTGAGCCCGTCTCCAAAACACTAAGGAACACCGACCTCATTCCCGTCATATGGCGAGATGACCCATTGTCCACGAACCATGCCCCGCTGTCCTCAAACTCAGCCAATCTGTTGTTGCTAGAAAGAGTGGCAACCAGAGAAAATTCGTCCTTGAATTTCTCTGCAAACGCATCCATCTCAGTAGATGTTGTAACTTGTAGCTGCTACCTCCGACTCCTTCTTCTTCTTGTTAGGACACTTGCTTCCATAGTGGCCAGTTTTGTGACATGCAAGGCATCTCACTTTTCCCATGTCCCTGGAGCCTCCCGCTCCACTGCTCTTCTTTGCATGAAGAGCCACATTCTCCTCCTCCTCACTCTTCGGTTAACTATCCTGAGATGCATCCACTCGCAGTTCCTCCTGGGTGAAGTCGTCCCACAACCTCTCCCAATCAGAGAGTTTCTCCCGTGCAACCACCCCTTGAACAAACACGTCCCACTGCTTGGTGAAGCCATTCAAGGCTATCCTCACCAGCTCGGTCTCATCCACAGTCTCTCCCACTGCTGCAAGTTCATCTCGAATCTGAGTGAACTTTGTGAGGTAAGTGACCACCGACTCTCCCTTGGCCATCTTCGTGCTTCTCTCTGAACAGCATCTTCCTGCTCTAGTTGTCAGACTGGTATAGCTTTACCAGGGCCTCCCACATTTCCTTTGTTGTCTTCTTGCCAGACAAATGTGGAATGATGTGGTCCTTGACACCATCCACAAGTATCCTTCTGGCCTTGACATCCTTCTTGGTATGGGCAGCTAATTGTACTAGATCAGTTGGGGCTGCCACTTTTCCTTCTGCAATTTCCAGCAGCCCATTCTCCTCCAGCACCAAGCTAATTCACTTCCTCCAAGGATAGAAATTTGAGGTTCCAACTTCCATCCAACCTGTCCTCAACTCTTAAGCCTGCATTGGCCATTTGAGTATGTTGCCCTATTTCTCCCAACACTATCTGGTCTTTTGTCCCACTTGTTGATTTACCCTTTCTGGTCTGCACAGCAAATCACTTGGATGTCCTGTAATCAGAGGTTGTCCTCTGATACCATGTCAATTTTTACACCTATAACTCAGTCACTGAAATTACAGCCAGTAATTTATAAAACACAGAAAATTATCCTTGCTGATATAAATCTGAAAATTACACTAGTAACTTACAACTGAGTTAAATAACAGCAAAAAGATAGCGGAAGCATACAGAACCAAGCACATAAAAAACACAGTACACCAGATATTACCCTAGAAACCCCAATGTGGGGAAAAACCAGCAAAGAGGGGGCTTTATTGTGGGTGTCCAAGAGAAATTATAGCAGCAGAGAAAATGGAACAACCTTCCTCACTCCTCAGCTAAAAAAATATAGCCCAGCAAAATTGTTGTATGGCCTAGGTACAATGCGCCCAGTACTGCCCAACAAGTGTACGGCCTTAGTAAAGTTTGTACGGCCTGTACTATTTCAGCCCAGTATGGCCTTCACAGCAGCACAGCAGTTGGTTGGTACGGCCTGTGTTTGGCATGGTTGGCTGAAGAATTTTGGCCCAGATTTGGCTTGCTACTACCTGTAGAAAAATCCCAAAAATCGTCTTGTAGAATGTTGCTCTCTTGGTCCCGAGTTCGGCCTCCTTGGCTGCCCAGAATGGTCCTGATCTAACCTCCACTAACTGCTCCAAACTAGCCCAAAATTCGCCCTTTGCCTCAACTGCTAACACACTGCCTTCTCTTGCCCAAGCGCTCCTCTTGCTCTCACTTGCTCAACCTCACAAATGAGAATGTTGTTTGTCCTCTCACCCTCAACCTCCTTTTATCTCCCTAGCAGCCCCCCATTCTCCTTGAGATGTGTGCCCAGCCTTGGGCCTCAATGGCTGAGATTGGGGCTGTTGGACCCCACTCTCCACTAGGAGGTGTGCCCCCCTTGGACAAGGACCCACACTCCATTAGCATCCACCTTCAAAGGTGTGCCCTCTCTCCTTGGGCCCCACATTCCACTCAAGGAGGAATTTTTTGTTGCAAGCCTAAGTCTAACTTAAGGCTGAGATAAAAGGTTGATCTGGTCTATTAAGGTGTCCATCAGCTGGCCTAGGACACATAGGTACGGCTAAGACACCAACCAAGCTAAAAACTAACAATCCTTGTCCCATTTTGTGTACATACCATTTGGTATCAAATCCTTTGATTAGGCTTGTAGAATTCTGTAATTTTGGAGCTTTCCTCCTTGTCCAAGATTTAACTTCAAACTCTATATTTCTTGTTTGACTAGGATTGTCGTCAATCCTCACTCGAGGCTTTTGCAACAAGAAAAGTTCAAGACATAATTGTGGGTACGCTCTAGAAGCTATTCTACATAGTACAAACTACTAGCACATCTTCTACCCGATTGCTTGGATTTTCCTAATCATGCAATTTTTCTTGCCCAAAATTTTGTGTTCGAGTTTTGTACATAGTCGTAAAATATCCACGTAATTTGGCTTTAGACCCACGTTACCATTCTACTAGTTTATTGTTTCAGCAACAATCTACAAAAACCATGGATTTCTCACACCTTTCACACTATATTCTACTTGAAATCTTCCATAACTCATGAAATTTTCACACCACCTGTGATTTCTTTCATATGCCTAAATTAAACCTATTTTGAACATCCTCTAGCAAAATCGTGCTTTACACTAGTAAAATTTATCTCTTCAATGGCTCCAAAGTGCAGCATTCAGTCCTCTCAAGATTATAGCATCATCAACTTCTTGCCAAACAACTCTAGGAGCAGCAATGCCAGCACATGGGTGAACTTGTTGAACAACATCAACATCAGCGTGAATTTTGGGTCAAGAGGATAAGGGACATGATGTCCATGTTCCAACAATTGATGGCCTGGAATCCGCAACCTACTACGCAATAAGTACCTTTAGTTATTCCCATTGCTCAACCTCCTTTCAAGATGGACATAAAGATCTTTATCCTCCACTTCAATAGATCTCTCAATGGGAACAAGCTCGACACATGTACTCAAAGTCTTAAGGCCCACTTCAAGACTTAGACCAACGTAACTGACCCCTACAAGAAGGTGAAAGAAGTAAACATGGAGAAGCAAGCCCTCAAATGGTGGTAGTCCTATACCGATATGTTGGCTTCCACGAACCAACAACTTATCACCCAATGGGACAACTTCAAAATCATGATCTAGAAGAGATTTTACCCACTTGGGTACATGGATGCCCCATTCGCTCATGGTGCAACTTTTCCAATTATCTAATTAGACCGTGCAACAATACATTGACATGTTCAACCAATCGTCTATAAAGCTAGAGGTACACAACCCAAAAGTCATTTCTAGTTTATTTATGAACAATAGAAAGGAACTAGAGCTTCTTCCCAACAATTCTTTAGAACTTGCAATCACACTAGCTTTAAACTTTGAATCCAAATTCCACAAAGGTTCTATTAAATTTATGGGTTTAATCTTCACTTGAAGCCATGAGTTGACCTTGTTGTATTTATTATGGCTATGAGCCAACCTTGTTGCAACATTTATTATATTGTATTTTTGGCTACTTTAGGCTAAGGCTAACCTAGTCAAACCCTCTTGGGGCTAGTGCCCTACCTCTTGGGTGGTGTATGAATACACCAACCCTCATTTTTATTTCTCATTCAAGTGGATCATTCATTCATTATTCAAGTTATTTACCTAAGGGCTCTTATCTGATTGCACTCTCTCGTGTTGTTTTTTGGTGTTATGGTTATGGTTGTGAATCTCTCGTTCAAGCACACTTAGGGTTATAGCAATGACTCTCTCTTTAGCACTCTTGTACTATCTCTATCTAGTGCACTAGTGCTCTCTCTCTAGCACACTAGTATTGGTTTGATGTTGTTTATAACTTTATATCATTGGGTGAATTAGGGTTTTTTTCTAGTTTGTTCCATTCGATCTTCTATCTCTTGCGAATATCAACATGGAATCAGAGCTACTGTGAACCTTCCTCACTCTATTCAGCAGTATCCTTCTTGGGTTTTCTAGGGTTTTCCTAGGGTTTAAACCCTTCTTCAAGGACAACACCTTTTCTAGGGTTTTCCCAAGGTTTAGACCCTCCTCTTCAGGCCAACGCACTTCCTCTATTTGTTTGCAACTGAAGCACTTCACAAATTATTCCAGAAGAGGCTGGTACTTTCTTCCTTTTGGGGGTCTATCAAGGTGTGTTGACTACATGGACGTGAAATGGTTGTTTGCCCATTTGAATGGGGAAAATTATCATGTATGGGCAAACCAAATCACTACTCTTCTTCAAAGTAAGGTTTTATGAATGCATTTAACAAAACCCCTTCTAGCTGCCAACAATGACAGCTATGACCTCATGTCTGAAGAAGCATGAAGCTCTTGGGCTAATCACTCTAAATGTTGAGCTGGATCTAATTCTTCACACCAAGGGAAATAAAAGTGCAAAAGAAATTGGGGATACTTTCTAGAAGCTCTTTCGAACAGTGAATACCACTCAAGCGAATGGACTTGAAACCAACCTCTCAAATCTCAAAATGGGTGACTTTGAGAACATTGAGGAGTATATTGAAGGCTGACATCATTAAATCAAGAGGAAAGGCAGAGTCAAATTTATAATCTATAAGTATTTTTCCAAATAATCTTTCTCCAGCATTTAAGTCCTTTGCTATCATATTTTATAGTATTCCCCTATTTGAAAAGGGATACACTAATCCTTCTCTTGAGACTTTTCCAATCTTATACAACATCAAGTAACTTTGAGGAATATGGGAGAATTACCCCTTCTAGATCATGCCCATCCAAAGGCTACCCCAACCCCCTTTAAGCATGAGCATGAACAAGTTAAGAGGGAGAACTTAATTCGTCTAAGAAGAAACTCATATGCAGTTACTGTCATAAGGAGGAACATTCCTTCAAATCTTGCAACCTTCGCCTTCAAAATGTCGAAGAACTTGCAAGGCAAACAGTCAACAACGAGGATATTTTTTATGAAATGATTGGATATACTCATAATGCACATTTAGTTCTACATTCTGCATATTGTTCCTCCTCTTTTCCACAGAAATGGATTGATGATTCTGGAGCTACTAGACATATGACAAAACACCAGCACCTTCTCTCAGATTATTAACAGTAGCACAAGGGAGAAAAATGTGAATTTTTTAATACATGGTAAGAAGATCTGCACTCATAAAAACCAAAACCCTATAGCTAGGAATCTGAAATTGATTAAACCCCTTAAAAAATAGTGGATAAAAGATTGTTAGATCTACATACATAGAAATCTGAAAATTGGAACAGCAAGCTAAGAATTGTAACAATCACATATCTCTCTATTAGACTGAAAGAAAAGATTACATCTACAACTAGCTTAACTCAAGCAAACACACTAACTCAAAACTTCAACTATCTAACCAGAACAGTGAAGTGCCCTCTATCTCTCTTTTATGGAACAAGAGACAAGAGGAGTACAATGAATCGGGACACAGCGAGTGGAGCACCTCCTTTGACAAAGTCAAACCCTAATCCTAATGTGCCATAGGAGAAAGCGCCCTCATGAATGAGTTTTCCCTACCTAGAATAGAGCACTCACTACAGAGAAGTACTAGCATGCATGAGAATCTCTCTCAGGCATGCACCTCCTTGCCTTGGGTTCTGCACCCTCCAAGAATAGAAAAATACAACACATGCATGCACCCCCACTTTGTAGTGGGATCTACACCCTCTAAGAATAGAAGATGCATGCACCCTCTATGCATTGGGATCTGTGCCATCTCACCAGCAGCAAACAAATCTGCACATGGATCGAAAGCTGGAATGGATCTGTTGATCACACCTCTGGTGAAGGAGAACAACTTAGAGCAACAAGTAAAACTAACAAAAAAACTGGTTATTGGTGATAAATCAACCCTACCAATCTTAGGTTGTGGTGATTTTGTTATCAAGACTGCCAAATTTGGAGATGTTCTCCATGTTCCTAGATTTGGACCAAAGCTACTCTCTATATACCGTATCACTGTAATGTTCCTGACTTGGCTAGTCTAGGAAACGCTGCTAATGTGTGTGTAGGATCAAAGGTTTACAACATATAAATGATCATACAAATAATAAATGCGACAAAGGACTGCAAGTTTGTATTATGATATCTCTGCGGATTACAAAAATGGCCGAATGCGGCTGAATAACTGACAATACTCGACTAGATCAACATACAAAGGATCTTAGCCGGAATATAAATAAGCAACTGCGATTGAATAAAATAACAACACTCGGCTAGATCAAAAGACAAAAGGATCTTAGCCGGAATACAAACAAAGGATCTTAGCCTAAATACAAATAAGAATCACATTGAATGTGAAGAATAACACTCTACTAGATCAAATAAAAGACAAAAGGATCTTAGCTGGAATACAAATAGCAACTAAAAGATAATACCCGGAATATGGGAGCACTGAAGAAATTGGATGGAAGACCTGTATGATCCTTCCTATGGACTAGGGTGTGTCTTTCAACACCGGAATCAGCCAACCGGTGTCTTCCTCCCGGAATACAATGAACTATCTCTCCCGATGTTCTCAATGACAAGTCAAAATCTATATAATGTTGAATTAGGTCGTTGACTCTTCCTTTATAGTTTTCCAAAACCCTAAATCATAGCCGAAACCCTAAATCACCGCTTGAAACCCTAATTCAATCGCTGGACTTCTATTTTTACCGGTAATGACTTAAAAGCTGTTAACTCTTGTTAGCTCAATGTAACTTCTTCCGAATATAACATCTGTGACCTGGGTGACCTCTAGTAAAGCTGTTAACTCTTGTTAGCTCAATGTCACTTTCCCGATATAACACCTCGTGGCTCGGGTGACCTCTAGTAAAGCATTGTTAACTCTTGTTAGCTCAATGTCACTTTCCGAATATAACACATGTGACCTGGGTGACCTCTAGTAAAGCTGCTGTTAACTCTTGTTAGCTCAATGTCACTCTCTAAATATAACACCTCGGTGTGATCGGAGTGACCTCTAGTAACCCTTGCTTACCCCTTCGCCCCCGCTATAGTCTAACGGGGTGGTTTTAGACCATTAAGCCTCCTCTTCCTGAGCTCCTATTTGGAAAGGGACATTACAGCCTCCCTTCCTAAATTGCTTGTCCTCGCTAATACCAAATTGTGGTGCCGCAACACCGCTGTTTCCCAAGTAGCGCCCTCTAATGGAAGCCCCTCTCCATCCGGGATCAAACACTCTATGATGACCCTCCTCCTTAGTTTCCACTCTAATTCCTAAACCTCCTCCGGAACTAACTCAATTGTCCCTCCTCATCCAACGAGGGAGCTCCTCCTCGATGTGTTAATGAATTGTCCCACGCCTTTTTAGCAAGACACGTGGAACACGCATGAATTGCCTCCCTTGGAAGCTCTACTGTGAAGCAACCCTCACCACTGGCGATGATCCCTCAGAGGGACCATAAAATCTAGGCTTGAGTTGCCCACTCTTCGCCGTAGATGACTGCTCTCAGAGGGTTGGAGTCTCAAGAAAACCAAATTTCCAACCTCAAAGCTATGCTCTATCCTGTGCATGTCTGCGCTTATATTCTGTCGGTTTTGTGCCATCTATATGTTCTTTTTCAACAATTTGAGAATCTCCTCACTCTCTACGATCCAATCCTTGGCCTTGGGAGTTCTTCTCTCCTTGAAGACCAAGTCTAACAAAGTGGGAGCATCATATCCGTATAATGCTCAAAAGGGTGTCAAGGCCAATGACATGTGGAAGGTGGTGTTGTAACAATGTTCCCCTAAATGTAAACTTTGTTTCAATGCTTTTTTTTTGTCCTCCTACATAGTTCCTCAAATACCCTTCAACCCACTTGTTGACAATCTTGGTTCCGCTTCATCTGTCTGAGGGTGATAGCCGGTGCTAGGTCTCCAACTCGCCCCCACCAACCGAAACAATTTTCTCCAAAATGTCCCTATGAACCAATTGCCCCTCGGCTAATTTTATGTTCTTCTGCAACCCATGAAGTCCTAAGACCTCCCTGAAGAAAAGCTCGCTACCTCGAATCAGACCGTGACTCGCTCTGCATGGCGTAGGAAGTGAGTAAACTTGGTCAACTGGGTCGCACTTCACTACATAGATGCGCCCTTACCTCGACCTTGGGTAGACCGGTGATGAAGTCCATAGGATATACTTCCCATTTCTCCGAATGGGAGTGGTTGAAGTAGCCCTACTTGAAGAGAATGCTCTGACTTGTTCTACCGGCAAGTCACACACTCATTGATGTGTCTCATAACGCCTTGTTTGAGGCCCTTCCATGAGAACTCTCGATTTGTCTCAGAGGTTTTGAAAAACCCCTGATGGCCTCGCTAGGAGGTGAATCATGAACCGCTGTGAGGATCTTCTAAGCCCGACTGCACCAAGTAGACTCTATCCCTTGTAAAATATGACATCGCTAATGACCCTATACCAGTCATCCCAGATTCCCATCCATCAACTCACAAGTTAACTTGTTCTTGGAATATTCCACTAACAAGTGGGATCTCCACTCCATCGAATCTCCATCAAAGAACATGCCACGTGTCTCCCCGATAGTGCATCTACTACAATGTTCTTATTCCCCTTGGCATACTCTATGTTGAATTCGAATTCTTGTACCTTCGCCACCCATTTTTGTTGGCGCTCAACGAGGTCCTTCTGCTCAAGGAAATACTAAATCATATAGACGTCTTGGCCATGAATTTGATGCCCACCAAATATTGTTCAACTTGTCAAGGCATGCATGATTGCCAACATTTCTTTGTCATAAATGGAGTACAACCTCTCAAAGCGACTAAGCTTTCGCTCGAATACAATGGGGTGTCCTCCTCAAGATCAAAATCGCGACCGATCCCTTCAGTTTGACAAGGCCACACTCTAGTACAAATGGCGTGGTGAAGTCCGGTAGCTAACACTCGACAAGTGCTCATGACTTCCTTCATGTGATCAAAGGTTTCGCGGATTTTCGATCCATATGAAGGCCCCATGCTTGGTAAGATTCGTCAACGGTGCTCCAAGCCGGTAGAAAACCCCATCTAACCGGCCTGCATTAGCCGCACATCTCAAAGAAGCTCCTCAATTTTGTCACGCTCTTGGGCCGCTAATCTAGAATGGCCTCATCTTTCTCTCTTGGTGCACCTGCACTTCCTTCGCGGCATTGATGATGTGGCCTGGCAGTAGCGCTCGGCTTTACACCAACTCACACTTGGACTCTTTGGCATATAATGATCGCGGTTTCATGATGCTCAATACCTCATCCGTGTGTTCTATATGCTCTTGCCATGACTGGCTATAGATCAAGATGTCACCGAAGAAAACCAAGACCGATTTTAATCGATCCCTCAATATATGGTTCATGCAAGATCGGAATGTAGTGCATTGTTGCCTAAAATGGTATAACCAGATCAGTGTCCAAAATGACATCGAATGTCGTCTTCTTCGTAAGGTCTCCGCCTTCGATGCCGACCGGGTGATATCCGAAATGATCACTTTTTGAGAAGAAACTTCATGCGCCATCCATCAACTCGGCCAATGCGGATAGGGTACCATTTTATGGTTTTCTGCTCAAGGCTCCTGTGAATCAATGCACATCCCTCATGGTGCCATCCTCGTAACTAAGACAACCGGAGAAGTAAATTACACGCTCGGTCCGATGTGTCCCATCGCTAACAATTTTTTGATTGCCTTCTCTATCTCATCATCCTTGAACCTCCTAGGATGACGATAGGGTGATCCATCGGTTTGGCCCTCCTCAACTCAATGGTGTGCTCAAACCCTCACACCGTGGTCTCCCGGGTGGGATTGCCTCAAAGACTGCTGATGTCGTCCCAATAAATTTTTTATCTCTGTATGGTATTGTTGTCGGACCTCTAATCTTTCGGAGTAGTGATCAAGCATTTTATGGTATGCTACCTCCCCATGTCTAAATATCCTCCATCCTCTTGGCTGAAATTATCCTAGGTGCTCCTGCCGACATAAATTCTTGTTGTCAACCTTCTTCCCATCCTGATATCTCAATCCCATTTCCAAGGTTTGCTAGTTGGTAGTGATTTTTCCTGTAATCATCCATCGAACTCCTAACACCACATCTATATCCGATAGGTCAACCACATAAAATGCGGTTCTCAAGGTGTAGTTGCCTAACTTCATCTCTAAGTTTGAATTGCCTTAGACACTCCATTGTGTGGCCATTCAAGCATCACAATATCAAACCCCTCAAACTCCTTTGTCTCAAGTGCCCGCCTCGATACTAGTGAAGGCCGATGAAGTTGTGGGTGGCTCCACCATCTATCAGGGTGATTGCATGTTGCCCCTGAATAATCTCTTTGATATGGAGGGTATCATACCTGAGAAAACATGAAAGGGTCACTATGACTTCTCCCCTCAATGGGTTTTTCTTCCCCAGCCCTGCCCGGGCGGTTGTAGGACCACTGGAGGATGGCCCTCACGTGTTGCCTGCGGGTCTACCGGGAAGTCGCCTTCCTCCGCTGGTGCCCCACTCCTCCCTCCTCAACTAGTGGATCTATTGTCTTTCTCCTCCTCACCGGGCCCACACCGTCACGCTACCCTCAATATAATGAATCTCTCCCTTGCCCATGCACCTCGTGGTCTGGACCCAAGGATTTTTGCAGTTGAAGCAAAGCTTCTTGTTCATAAGCTCTCGCCTAGTCTCCCCATCCAACTTCTCCTTTCCCCTTCCATTCTCCGAATGGCTTCCTGTCTTGATCCCTCGGGGCACAAATGGTTTGGAGAAAGTTTTAGTCTTGGCACTAAGTCCCATGACCTCGAAAAGCGGGCGGGATGGCATCCTCGCAGTGGGAGGCCTGTATGCTTTCATCCATCCTCTCAAAGGATCTTTGAGTCCTTTTTTGAATAGCATGATCAACCTTGGCTCTGATATATTCCACACCGCCAATGCCACCAAATAAACTCTCAGAATGAACACCTCTGCCGTACGCTTTGTTCTTTAACCGGGCTAGGATCCCTCAAGTGTATCTCGATCCTTCCCTTGCCAAACCTATCCATGAGCTTCCATTCAGAACTCCCTATAGGAGGTTGGCGCGACAGGACCCAATGTCACCGGCCCATGATACCACCACTCGTGGCTCTACCCTCCAGTGTGGTCACAAACCGATGGCCTCTCCGCCTCTGGCCATCCGGGTTGATTTGTAATAATGGTCTAGCTTCGTACTCCACGCCTGGCGGTGTATTTGGACGATCCATCGAAAAGAAGGGATAGTGAGTTTCCAACTTTTCGATGAAATCGAGGTTATGCCCATACTATTGTTGTGGTCCTCCCCTCCGCGCAATTGGATGGTTCCCGGAAGTTCCCAGTCCACGCCGCATCACTAAGGTCATGCCCTGATGGAAGTCGTGACCCAATGCTGCGTACTCCTTTCTATACTCTGCAATGTCATCTGAATGAGTGGGTGGCTTCTGTGCTATTGGTGGCGGTGCCGCTACCGGGGGTGCCCTCTGAACTAGGGAAACAAGGGTCTGGGAATCCTACCGCAGAGGTGTATGTGCTGGTGGCGACTGGGCTCCACCGGCCGCTTCCCCGGAAGTTCGCCCCTGCGGCTGCATGCGCGACTTGTGTATCTAGGGTGCCCACTCCAGTCAATCTATCAACCACTTGTGCTAAGGAATGAGACATGGTCCGTTGACTAGCGAACATACCATTGATAACCTGCAAGAAAGCTTCCTCTGGATTTACTTGGCCTCGTCACGCCTCTCCGGGTCGCCATTATATCTCGCTCTCTAGCATCCTCTCGCTTCGCTACCGCCTTCTCTACTGTGCCCTCTTTCCTCTTTCCTCTCGAAGGAGGGAAAGGGGAAAAACGCCCATGCCTTCTTTCCCCGATGCCTCGCTGTGTGACATATCTCAATACCTTAAGTCTACGCCTGGTCTTCGCCGCACCTATTGTCTTTAGTCACAGCCGCGGAACCTCGCTCGATACCACCGTAATGTTCCCGACTTGGCTAGTCTTAGAACGCCGCTAATGTGTGTGTAGGATCAAAGTTAAGCATAACATATAAAATGATCATACAAATAATAAAATGCGACAAAGGACTGCAAGTTTGTATTATGATATCTCAGGATTGGCAAAATGGTCGAATGCGGTCAATAACTAATAATACTGACTAGATCAACATGTACAAAGGATCTTAGCCTAATATAAATAAGCAAATCACATCAATAAAATAATAACACTCGCTAGATCAAAAGACAAAGGATTCATTTAATACAAATAGGTAACTAAAAGATAATACCCGAATATGGGAGCACTGCGGAATTAATTAAGAATGATGGAAGACCGGATGATCTTCCCAGTGACTAGAGTGCATCTTTCAACACCGAAATCAACCTTAACCGGTGTCTTCCTCCGAATACACTCAACTATCTCCGAGATGCTACTTCTCCTCAATGACAAGTCATAATCAGAATAATGATGAATTAGGTCACGACCTTTCCTTTATATCTTTCCAAAACCTAAATCATGTTGAAACCCTAAATCAATCAAGAAACCCTAATTCACCGTTGACTTCTATTTTTAGCTCATAATGACTTAAAAGCTTGTTAACTCTTGTTAGCTCAATGTCACTTTTCTAATATAACACCCATGACTAGGGTATCCTAGTAAAGCCGTTTAACCTTTGTTAGCTCAATGTCACTTTTCAATTATACCGACCCGTGGACTCCGGGTGACCTCTAGTAAAGCAATGTTAACTCTTGTTAGCTCAATGTCACTTTCCGAATATAACACCTGTGACTGGAGTGACCTCTAGTAACCATGTTTACCCCTCTTTGGCCCTGGCTATAGTCTAACGGGGTGGTTTAGACCATTAAGCCTCCTCTTTTGGAGCTCCTATTTGGAAAGGGACATTACAATCACACATACCAATAAAAAGGTTAGAGTTTTGGCCGGACAAATGGGTCATGAAGGATATGAGTAATTTCTTTAAAGTGGTGCCGCTAGATATTTTGATGAATCTGATCAGATGTATAATAAGGATATAATAATCTATTTTTAAGGTCACAGCCAAGCTAGACACCAAATTGGTGTATGAGACCTCCTCCATCCAACAATTTTACTGGTAAAGTCTATGGAGGTATACATACCCTACCCCCCTACCCTACCCCCCTCTGGATTTGAACTTGTGACCTCTTAGGAGGAAACGCATATTCTTAACCATTAGGCCCACTCAAGATGTAAGATGGGGAAGTCTTCTCCCTCCTCAACACAAAATAGGTTTATGGCTATGGTAGTCAATGCCCATGAGACTAACATTATATGGCATCAACATCTTAGTCATACCGTTTTTGGATCTTTGTGACATATGAGCCACCTACATATAGTTGATGAGCTTCCACAAATTGAACCACCAAGTGGTGTATGTGAAGGGTGTGCACTTGGGAAACATCAGCAAGATTCCTTTCGTAAGTACAAAGCGAGACGATCTTCTCAACCTCTTGAGTTGATTCAAAGTGACATTTGTGGCCCTATGGCCACCAATTCTCTTGGGGGAGCCCTTCATTAATGATGTCTCCCTTTTTTCTAGATATACACCATTAATGATCAAATCCAAGGATGAGGTGTTTGGAAAATTCACAGAATTCTATCTCTAGTGGAAAAACAAAGCAAGAGGAAAGATTGATAGAAAAGGTGAATATATTAGTAATGTTTTCCAGTTATTTCTCATTTCTCGAGGCATATCTTTGCAAAGAACAATTCCTTACACTTCACAGCAAAATGGAATGGAAAAATGGAAGAATGGGACTATCATGGAGATGGCTCCTTGCATGCTTCACTCCAAAAAAATGAAGCTTTCATTCTGAGGGGAAGGAATTGTGTGTGCAATCCATATCATCAATCAAACACCTACTCATGTTGTTCTAGGTATGAATCCTAATGAGAAATGGTATGGAAACAAACCTTCTATTCCATTTCATAATTTTTGGATCTAGTACATGGACTCATACTCCTATTGAAAGGCGAAACATGTCAAAACTGTTAAAACACTACTACACTCTAGTTGGTTACAGTGAAGATTTTTAAGTATATTTCCTCTATGACTCTTCCACTCACCAATTGATTGAAAGTGGAGAGGCCACCTTTGATGAAGTTCCTACTTATCGTCCACCAAGATCTTTCCCGTTGCTTCTTTCAGATGACTCTCGACGGGCTTCCATGGATCATGCTTCTTCACATTAAGATGTTAGTCCCCTTTTAGATGTTTCACGACATGTTTATTTGGATCTCCCACCTTCACATTATGGTATTGGTCTTGTTATCGCACGGTTTGTAGGAAAGGTTAAATAGCTTGAGTCAAAGGTAGAAACCGGCGTAACAGGAGCTTCCCCACCCACTGTCACCTCGATGGGGGGCTCTTTCTATTTAGGAGGGCAGATCCAAGGGAGACGTCCCTAAG
>SNQJ01S0000478.1:313111-382343 GCA_010110895.2 Picea sitchensis | reverse complement strand
AGGTATGCTTCTATTTCTGCTTCTGTTGAAAGTTCAGATCTGAGTTATTTTCTTAAGTAATCTTCCTTGTTTGCTATTTGAACCACAGTCATATAGTAAAGAGGTCTTGTATCATTGTTGATCTGCTGTTACACTTGAAAGGACCTTCATTACTGTTTGCATCAGAATTAAAATTTAGATCTGCTGTTTTTACTTGAAAGAGTCTTTGCATCTCTTTTGGTCTAAGAATAATTTTGAGTTCTGTTGTAGATCTACAGTTAGAGAACTGCTGTTACATATTCAGAGAACACTGTTATCACTGTTTGAATCTGAGCTTTGTCTCTCTCCTTGTTTGAGTTTACTAGTGTTGGATGAGCTTTGCCTATTTAGATTTGTATTATCATTCTGTCACTGCTGTCTATTAACCTATATGCTGCCTATGCTTCTGATCTAAAAGTATCCTTGCTTTGAAATTTTTAAAAGTGACTGCTATTTATTCATCTTACCCTAAAAATCTAACATGCACAAGGATGGTAAGATCTATAAACTTACCTCCTCTTCTGTCAACTCGCTACTTTCTGGCAGGTAGGTTGTAAAGCAGGTCAATTTGAACAAATTTATGGCTCTCTATGTGATCCACCAAATTAAGGAAGATAACAAGTGTAAGCTTCTTGCATAAGATATTCATCCACTTGTGGAATCTTACACTGATGTATTTGAAAAGCCCAAGGAGCTTTCAGCCTTTAGGGCCATTCAACATTCTAATGATTTGGTCCTCAGGTCTTCCCTGCTCAATTTTCCTCCTTGCAGAGCCACCTGGTGGAAAGTGGAGAAATTGACTGCCAAATAAACAAGTTATACCATGAGATAGAAAAATATAACCCAGGGCATCTCCCTGTGGCTCACCTGCTCATAGTTCCCAAGAAGGGACACTGAGAATGGTGGTTATACACCAACTATCAGTGCTTGAACAAGATGATGTTCAAGCATTTAACCTCCTCAGAGTTGAGATGATCTTATCAATCAACTAAAAGAAGTCAAGTATTTTGCCAAACTGGACTTGACTTCTGGCTACCACCAGGTTTGCATGGAGCCCCATGCTGTATGGAAAACTACATTTGAAACCAAATTTGGGCTCTACGAGTGGGGCTTGGAATGCCTCACCAATGCCCAAGCCACATTCATGAGACTTATCTATGATATCTTTTGACCCCACCTGGATGATATCCTTATCTCCAGCAGTAACTAGGTAGTCATCTGCAGTATGTTTGTGTTGTCATGGACTTGCTCAGATAGCACAAGCTTATCACCAAATGAAGAAGTAATTCTTCGGGGAAACTTACATCAAGTATTTGGGTTTTCTTATTGATGAATCTGGTGCACATGCAAATCTGGATAAGCTCAAAGTTCTCAAGGAATGGCCTATCCCCAACACCATTTCAGAACTCAAAAGTTTTCTGGGTCATGTGAATTCTACCAGAAATCCATACGTCACTACTCACATATAGCTCATCCATTGAATCCGCTGACAAACCAGAAAACTCTCATATGGAACCCAGATGCTGACAAAACCTTTTAGAGGATAAAAGACGCCCTTTTTTATGCCCCTGTGCTTTCCCTTCCTAAACTGCAACAATCTTTTAAGATGGAGACTAATGCCTTAGAGTATGCGATTGGCACAGTAATTAAGCAAAGAGGACACTCAGTCGCATATTGATTCCAAACACTGTCCCACACCAAACTGAATTATAGCACATACAACAATGAGTTTCATGCACTTGTTCAATCACTTTACCAGTGTCACCATTACATCCTTGGCAAATAAACAATCCTCCAAACTAATCACCAGCCACTTTGTTTCTAAACTAACAGGCCAAAATTCAAGAACATTACCATATGAAGTGGTCTCATATATTCAGTAGTTTTTGGAGATCAAATATAAGAAGGAATCAAGTAACAAGATTGCTAATTTTCTCAGCTACCCTCCTGCCAAGTTACTCCTCATCTTGGATATCAAATGCACAGCCTACAAGGGGTGGAAGGATTTGAACCCAACTTATATCCATTTCAATCATTTCTAACAATTCTACAGTAACCCACAGTTGTAATCAAACCCCTTTCCTAGACTATATTGTCAGAGCTGGATTGTTTTACAAGCTTAATCACCTTTGTGTGCCAGTGGGATTAAGCCACTTACTGCTTCTTAGTGAAGCCCGTCCTTCTTGTAGCAGCCATTTCAGCATTCATCAAATATTGCAACACCAACAACAATACTTCTATTGGCCTTCCTTGTAGAAGCAAGCGGAGGACTGCATTTGTCAGTGCTCTCATTGCAATGGATCCAAGCCTTCCAATCCGAAGCTCTGCCTGCACCAGCCCCTGTCAGTACCATCCAAAACTTGGGAATCCAACTCAATGGATTTCATCAGCAACTTGCCCATTACCCAAAGGAGACAGGACTGCATTTTTCTTATGGTTTGCAGATTTTCAAAGATGTCAGCCTTTATTCCTTGTAACATATTTATAGATGCTTCACAAGTTGCATATTTATTCTTTAAGCATGCATGGAATCAATTTGGGTTACCACTCACTATCATTTCAGACAGAGACACTAAATTCTTGAGTCACTTTTAGCAATCTTTGTGGAAGCTTCTTGACTATCAATTGAGGTTTTCCACAACATTTCACCCTCAAACTGATGGTCAGAGAAGTTGTTAACAGAGCCTTAGTCCACGCTCTCTGCATACATCACCAGCAAAATAGGCAATATGCAGTAACTGGCACCTTATGACATTCATGTGGTCCTTCCTTCACAAAACAAGATCAAGTTTCTTCTTTGTGCAGAAATTAGCCATAATCCATGCTTGAGTACATGATATACTCCTGCAAACTCAAGTCAAGTACCAAGCACTCCATGATTGGCACCAGGTAACTCTACAGTTTTAGGTTGGTGCTCATGTTTGGCTTCAGTTGGACAAGCAGAGGTTCAAGAACAAAGAACATAAGAAGCTAAAACCAATTCGGTATGGGCCATGTACCATCACAAAGAAAGTGAGTGCCCAATGCCTTTCGGTTGGATCTCCCACCACAACTCAGTATTCATGAGGTTGTCAACATCAATTGGCTTAAGCTTTATGAGCCCTAACACCTGGAAGAAGAGGTTCCAATCACTTAGCTGAACGCCACAATCCATGTTTCCAGCCTCCTTTGACTGAGGACACTCTACTTGATTACTGCACCAAATCTACTCAACAGAGGAAGACAACCACTTATTTGGTTGGCCAAAAGGGCAATCTATCCGCTCAATCAAAGTTGTTGTTTGAACTTTGAACCTGCTTTTCAGCAGCAATTTGACTATCTACAAGAGAAATTGGGGATAATCTCCACTGAGCAGGGAGGAAATAGAGATAATTAGTACATGACAAGTGGCAATATACCATAATGTAAATTTCTAATTGTAGCTTCTGAGATAGGGAGATAAATTGTTATCAATCACCCATTAATTTCTTCCACTCGTCACTTCATCAATCACCCCACTAATTTCCCCGTCAATCGCTCCGTTGATTGATCCATGTTCCAATTTTGGACTGTATGTACTTTTAGAAATATATTATGAATATAGGGTTCTGCATGTGCGTACAGTTCAGCGATCTCCTTTGCGCACTCAGTCAACTTATGCGAGTGTTCATTGCAGTCTCATTTTGTGCACATATCAATGTACTTCCTTATTTGCTCTTTAACATCTTTTCTCTTTTGAAGCTTGCATCTTAGAGAGATGCCTACCCGTGCTTACGGTACATTTTCCTCTTTACAGGGGGGGAGTTTCTTCATCCAATCTCCCCCGACTCTAATAAATAACATTTATAACATGATTGTTACAATCCCATTCACAACACAAGATAGATGCTTGCCAAAATAGGGTGCTACAAAAAAACATCAGATGGAAACAGTGAGCCTGAGATTTTCTGCCTCAGAGGGCTTGAAAAAGGCCAAATTTGAGCAGCAAAACTCGAACAAAAACTAAAAGGATTTTGCCGGAAGTTTAATTTCAGAAAAGAACTGAGGTCTCAACTCATTAGTTGCATTCCTAGCCTCTCTTTCTAAAGCTTGTAATAAGCCAGGTTTGGGGAAACATAGTTCAATTTTGTGTATAGTTAAGAAATAGCTTTACGTTGGCCTGTCAATATGTAGAGTGGAAACAAATATATCAAAATATTATATGGGCTCTTTGAGTTGTTTTGCAACGACAATGGGCGTAAAATTTTGCTTTGAAAGCAATCCAAATTAAGCATGGCCATCTATCATGGAGTAGTATTCACTGTTATCTCGATGAAATGCAGAGAATATGTGAAAAATTATGATGAAATTATTCATAATCGCAAATGATGGTGGCCGTCCAATCGGGGACTCTCACCTCGAAGAAGGTCTGTATTTTGTTGCGCAACAACCCTAATCCCAACCCTCTGTACCCTCCTGTGGATTCCCCGATGCCTTCTTCGACTGCAGAACTTAGGAGAAATGGGTGAACACAACAGCGTTGGCAGGCGCAACTGCAACTGCAAGGGAGCAACTGCTATGGACGCCATTCGGGACAGTTTCCGTAGAAATTTTTAGGATACACAGAGTTACATTATAATTTAAGTTTAAGTTTTCTGTATGGTAGAATAATATTTTTAGGATTTTGAAATAAGATTGTTAAATTTGGTTTTTTAGGAAGATCTTTTCATCCGTCCAGGTTTGAACTTAGGTCGTTTAAATGGCAACACACCGTCCCAGTGACTAAACCATGATAGAAGACCTCTACATTCACCCAGATTTTAACAAAGACACCTTTAATGTTATTGTATCCTTGCTTCTTGTTTTATGATTCTCCCTTACTTTTAAGTGAATTTCATTTAATTTTATTAAATTATGGTTCATACTTTTAAGTGAATTTTATTAAATTATGATTTTATTTTCATTTTGATTTTATGGTTTTCATTTGTTTTAAAAAAAATATTTCAATTCAAATAAATGTTTTGTTCATAAAATTTTATAATTTTAATAAAATTAGATGTGTTACTTAATGATGGTACTAAGTTTTTGGCCATATTCAGATTTTTCTATTTTAAAATTGTTATATATTTTATAATTTTTATTTTAAATATTTTCTTTAAACCACATTACACAATATATTGAAGAAAATTAAACCTTGGTAGGTGGCATCACAGCAATATGTTCGTTGTTCAACCATGACTCCATTGACTTCGTTTTAAGTTTTAATATATTTTTTTAATAATAAGATTCATGTATGCCTTATATTGGTTGAAATGGTCATAACCATACCTTTATCAACTTTAGTTCTATTGGCTAAAGTTTTTGGATTTCTTTTAGTGTATCATTTATCATTGTATGGGTTTCTACTTGTTTTCCCTCTCAAGCTTCCATTTGTAAACCCATTTAATGATTCCCAATATTATGAATCACTCTAGTGGATGTCATATGACCTTGTATAACAATCGAATATTTTTACCCATATTGTGGAAATTTTGATTAGTATTGAACAATTATTACCAAGTCAAATAAGACTCCATTATGCCATATCAAGAAAATATTTTCCCCGCGGTAATAATTTAACAACATTCATTTCTTTATAGCTTTTATCCCCCCATAATTCTAGCCAATAAAAAATGTAGGGACTAGATTTAGCCCATGGGCTAATTTTCCATGTTTTTTTCCAAAACAAATATTCCTCAATTTCCATTTTTTTCTAAAAGGATTCACTCTACATCTATAGGATAATACTCTAAAAATTGTGAAAATTTACTAGAAACAATATTTTTTACATATCTATGAAAATGACCAATAAATGAAGAAATGCAACCTCTTCTCTTTAGATGAATATGATGATGACGATGACGTCTTTTAACATCCTTTAGACCAACTTGGTCTTTAGGATACAAACAGAGAGAGAGAGAGAGAGAGAGAGAGAGAGAGAGAGAACTAGGAAATTAAAATCCTCAAATTACTTATTTAGATAGTGGTTTCATTGTGAGTTTATATTCACAACAAAGTCTCCAAGCTTAGTTTGGTTGTATTGATTTAAGATTACATGAACCAAATTGTGATTACATATATCAATATAAGCACATCTAATCTCATTGTATAAAGGGCATCCTAGAAGGAAATGAGATTGGTTTTCAATCTCCTCTAAGTTGCATAGATTACATATCCTTTATTTCCTAAGAATTTTCGAAAGGGTCCATTATGTATGCACACTACAAGGAAAACACCACTTAGAGGAGGCTTTTAGTGTTACGAAATTAGGTAAAATTATTAAAAAAACTTCTGCTAAAATCTCCACTATTGGTATTAGAGGTTTTGGTAGAGGTTTTAACAAATTTTCACTCTAATGAATTTCTTATTCTATTACATTGTCTAATGTCATAATTTGGTCAATGCAATAGAATAAGGTAATATATGAACTGGAGTTATTGCATACATTGCATACAAAATTTGCAATGTCTTTCAATCTTCTTACTTTTTTGTTTTGGTCCTTTGTCACCATTGAGAGTAAAAGTTGGTTGAGAGGGTTGGGGACCCTTGTTTTGTTGGTTGTTGCAAGGATATTGCTTCTTTGAATGCTTGTATTTATCCTTCTAATGGGCCACTAAGGCTTTGTTAGATGTACTTGCAGTGTTGATCACTCCAAGATGCAAGAGCTTATCTTGCTCTCTAATTAAATAATCACAAAAAGATTCAAGAGAGGGTGGTGTAAGCATCCCCTCGAGCTTTTATGGTGGAGTGAAAAGTAGATACAAAAACAGAACATGCACTATCAAGATGAGCAAGATTAGTATACATAGTGTGCATCAATATTTTATATTTTATAGCCATCAAGTAAAAATGTGAGTGTTTCAAACTTAATATCTTCAATGCAAGAGA
Organism: Picea sitchensis; assembly: GCA_010110895.2. Taxonomy (NCBI): domain Eukaryota; kingdom Viridiplantae; phylum Streptophyta; class Pinopsida; order Pinales; family Pinaceae; genus Picea; species Picea sitchensis. The sequence goes on along the minus strand of SNQJ01S0000478.1, from coordinate 375,440 downwards.
AATCATTGGATTTAAAGAAATTAATTGGTTTTCAAGCTAGTGGGATCGAATATCATTGTGTTTACCAAATAAGGCTTCTAGCTTTTCCCAAGCTTCATCTAGGTCATTAATTCCTTGATGTTGAAACCCTATATCACTAGAGATGGACATTCTAATTAATATGTGTGCTTCATCATTTTTATTATCCCATTTGGCTTTCTTTGAGGTGTCATTGGGGCCAATTTCTTTTCCCAAGGTAATTCTATAAAGTCCTTATCTTCATAGTACATCCTCCATATGAGATTTTCGTGAGTAGTTTGAGCTAGTAAGCAAAATATCGCTTTGACTAGACATATTAAAATATGCAAGTAATATGGCTTCAAAAGCAAAAAATAACTATGTAGATGGAAAGCTCTAAAAAAATAGGCAGATAAAAAAATGACATCGAAAGCAAACTTCGAATGTCAATGCTATGCCCATTTCAAGAAAGACGTAAAAGATAACCAAATTATCATGTTACATGCATAGGTTGACCCATGTGGTGATGAATACACAATGAGGTTGTTGAGTAAAAAAAAGTTTATCTTTCTTCTATAACTTTGTCTATAAGCTCACTTTTACAAATAAGTTACTTTTACATAAAGTGACCCATTTTTATAAAATAAGTGAGAATCATTTTTACAATGAAGTTACTTTATAAATTAAAGTTGCATGCAAAAAGTAACTTAAAAAATAACATTAAGGTTATTTTATAGTGATTCATTTTTTTATAATTTAAGTGAAATAACATGAGGCTAAAAGGTTAATCACCGCCGTGGGAGGGTTAAAGAGCATGGCTTCAGTTACGTTGCAACGGAGTTTTACAACAGAACATGTTTTACATTTTATTGAAGGCAATTCTTTGGAGTTAAAGTAGAGATCGTCTTACAAAGTAACACTTGGGACAGAAAAATTGTTATGTCTAAGTAACAATGCAAGGGAAGCTTGAAATTGATTCAAAGTTTTTTAATATTGTTGGAGATAAGTGATTTCTTGATTTGAAAAAAACAAAAAACTTATAAAAGAACAATAAGGTTACTTTATAGTGATTCAAAAAACAACTTAATGAAAAAAAAAAAGACTTAAACTCAAGACCTCTTATTTAATAAAGTAACTTTCAACAAAGTTAGTTAATGCAAAATATATGGCAAATGTTATGAGCGAGGAGGGTTTTTTCTTACTCATTTACTTGAAGTGTATGATTGCCCCCCAAAACCCTTGTTTTTGTCTGCAAAAAAACAACACATCCACACAAAAAAAAAAAATGAAATTTCATAAAAACAAATCTAAAACTTAACAATGTCAGGGTTAGATTTCGGTAAGCCTGCCTAGAAAATGCAAGTTTTTTCTCTATTTTTTATTTGTTGAGATCACATAAAGTGCAAACAAAAGAGCATGCACAGAAAAGAAAATATTTTCCGCCTGGTTTTTTAGTTTGTCGAGATCGCACAAGGTGTACAACAAAGAGTATATGTAGATCTGAAAGGGTATAAAACTGAGAATATAAACAAAAAAATAAATAAAATATTAACATAGTATAAAAAAAATTAAAAACTATAATCAAACTTTATATCTTTGTATCTGAATAAAATGGTTGTATCTTGGGCAAACATAAACATTTTCGGGTGAAACAAAAAGTATTTCTAACTCAAATCAATGCTCTAGATATAATGAAATAACCTGCTCAACCCATAAATGCATAGAAATAGTAGAACTCAGAAATTTTTTGATGCATGCGGTGACAAAAATTTGGGATCTCAATCAACAATGAGAGTGGGTCTTCATTTGGAATATGATACCATGTTCAACAAAACTTGGTATTTCCACATAGGTCGAACACCTTAAGAAGTTGCTCACACAATAGATCAAATATCAATACACCATTGTCTTATGTGTTTAAAACCTTCAAAGAGGGAAATGGTCCATGGCCTCGGCCAACGCAACCACCTGAGGCAAAATGAATTTTTTTTACATAAGAGTTTCTCACAATCGAACATCAAAAATGACCATCCATACTCTTTAAATAGGGATCATGGACCAATCGAGTGCTAAGGCACATATCAATATAGTCATTAGTATTGAGGAGAATATGAATCGTCGAAACACTTTATGTCTAGAACATATCTTGACCATCGGATTACATAACTACAAATGCATATTAACACATACTAAGGAAAAACAAAAGAAACACATTGTACCTAAAGACGAATTAGACCAAGTTGAACTTAACTAACTTCTAAGTTTCTAAATATCCTAACATCTTCTTCATCCAATTCAACATTTGAATCATCAAGATTAAAATCATTAAAAGGATTGGACATAGCGAGATCATCATTAATATCATTGCTTGTAACATCATCTAGTACTACATCTTCAATGTCTTCAACTTTTTCATCTAAGACATCTACTTGCTCCTCTACATCATCATGTTAATCTTCTCAATTGTCTTCTTCTAGTACAATATACTTTGCAAGGCTTCCTCTTGGCTCGTATTTCACAACATATGCCCAACTCACTTTACTCGATACCCGTGAATAAAAAATCATGCTCACACTTGAAATGACATAATGATTTGTACCTAGCTTGAATAACCTTGCAGTAATCATGGTAAATCCATTAGCATGCTCAATAATAGTTTTATCAGGATCTCATTCATTCATCCATAACCTGTATAATCTAACCTTGAAGGGAACTATTCTGAAGGATTTCAAGTCTAACTCAAGTATATCTTCCAAAAAGCCATGGTATTTATTTTCAGATATTTTTGGATGCTTGTCACTACTAGAGGAAACATTAGTGACCTGGAAAACTACAATTATCCCTTAATCAAACATTTTCTTCATACCATCAAACTGTTTGATGCAAAATTTCCAGCCTTACACCAATAGTGATGTGGTGTTTNATATTTTTGGATGCTTGTCACTACTAGAGGAAACATTAGTGACCTGGAAAACTACAATTATCCCTTAATCAAACATTTTCTTCATACCATCAAACTGTTTGATGCAAAATTTCCAGCCTTACACCAATAGTGATGTGGTGTTTCACCTGCAATATGCTCGACATGTTAAAAATGTATTGTCAATTGATAGACATATTTAGGCTAAGTTAATATTTTGAGGACAAAAACACAACATATAAAAATATTGGAAAAAAATACTAAAAGATTGTGGGTAATGCTTGCATGTCAATCTTTTGCACCATATGTTAAATCAATTTCCCTCTGCATAATATTGTTACCTTGAGAATAATGAGCACTTATGGTCAACTCTACCACCCCATCCCATGATAACTTACCATAAAATTTTGTACATCTTTCTATCCATACATTCATCCAATCAAGGTTATTTGCAATGTATAAATGTAGTGCATCCCACTCTTGACTACTTATATGAAGAAAGAACAATTGAATAATTATATGCCAGCAAAGCTTAAGAAATAATGGATGAACAAAAATTAATTAAGTAAAATGATAGAAATTAACTATTACATCCCTCTATTGTCTCACTTTTCACTTTCCCCATTCTACATTTCCCCAAAAAAAACCTCCCCTTCAAATTTGTTGATGGAATTGATATCCCAAATGTGAGGCGACACATTGATATTTGCTGCTACTTTAGGAAGATACCCATTGATATACACCAATGATTGATAAACCATATAGCCTTCAAACATAGATCCCTCAAGACATGATATGTGTCTAATGAAATCCTTCAATGCCTTTAAGTGAGTCTCTAGAATCCACATTCATCTTATGTCTACAGGTACACATATTTCAATCCCCTTACTTTGGTGTATGAAATAATGTTCCTATGCATTGAAAATGGTCGGAGGTAGATACTTTTTACATTTCACACATTAGCCAATGAATTTCTCTTCCAATACTTTATATCTTCCTTATGGATTTATTTAGATGACAACTACCTATAAATGATGATATGCATATCATAGGTTTCAACAAAATAATAATTATACATTGGAATTAGTAAATCACATGTGATAAACAAGTTATGAAACTAACATTTCAAATATAAATCATCACTTACCTCATGTACTATCTGAGATCATATATAACCCATTTTATGTGGTTAATAAATCTACATGGGAGAGATAGAGGAGAATATTATGTAACACAAAATGAATCATTAATTTTTTTCCCACAAAATGAATCATTATTTTTTTCCAAAACTTTAAAAAAACAAATTACTAAAAAAAAGGTATATCAATACAAGAATATACCAAATTATCTTAATAAAGGTATGTCAATTATGAGTTTTCACCCCACCAAATTCACCTTTCTTCATTGAGATATATTAAATATGTTTGAAACAAAGATATATTAAATATGTTTGAAACAAAACCAGTGGGAAATTTAATTCCTGAATGACCTCTTTTACAACATTGTTTTCATACTTTGTAACTAACCATGGAAGATTGTATGGTTGTCCATCACTAGAGGAATGAATCAAACTTCACATTACATGATTGGATTCTTGAATGTCACTACAAGCCTTGATGATTTTTTTTTACTCCTTATATCTAAGATTTTCCATAATGATTATGTAACATTCTTCTCAATATGCATTGAATCAACCAAATGAGCTACTTGTAAGTTGTAGGTGCTCATAGTAGGGAAACCTATTGAAACTTCACATTACATGATTGGCTTCTTGAATGTCACTACAAACTTTGATAAAAATATTTACTCCTCCCATCTAAGATTCTCCATAATGATTACGTAACATTCTTCTTAATATGCATTGAATCAAACAAATGAGCTACTTGTAGGTGCTCATAGTAGTGCAACCTATTGAATTGAATGGAATATATTTTCGTTCCTTATGGAAACCCATTAATGCTTTGACAACCTTTATGAAACATGAATGAAACAATAATAACCATTAGATATGGTAAAAAGAATTGAATATATATAAAATTGTGTAAAGTTACATATGATATGGAGACCAAACGCTTACCTTGACCATTCTTATTATATTTCAATTTGCATAGTTGATGTATCATTCTTTGTGGTTTTATTCTAGTTTCTTCTTTCCCATTAAAAATATGGTTTTTTTTTCCTTCTTAGGGAGGAAGTGCCTATATTCATTAAACGCCTCATTTCCTAAATTTCTTAAATGTCAATATATCATTCTGGGACCACACATTGGACAGATAAATTTATCCTTTATTTGAAGACACTACAATATATGGAATAATGTCAATGCTAGTCTACCAGGCAATTTCTTTTTAAAATGCATGGTTAAATGATGAAATTATATACTATTAAAATGAAACAACACTTTACATGCCACAAAAATGTGTTAGCCATGGGGCATCATAAATTGTCCATCTAAGTAATTCGTGGATTTTTTTTCCCTTACTAGTTTGGAGATGTCATACATAGTGATGCCAACCCATAACTTTATAAGTTTGTCGATAATAGGCTCAATATATGCTTCCATATCTTTAACTTGATACATATTCATTACCTTGTACATATACAAAAATTAATTATGTAACATATAAGACAAATTAAACATTATGATGTTGAAAACATTATTGTAAACAAAAACTTGAAACAATCATTGCCAACATTGTGTGCTCCCTCTTTAATGACATCCAAAGAAAAAGGTTATTGTTTATAACAAAAATAGGCCACACTGAGTAAATAGACCCAAGTTCTCTAAATGGATTGACACCACCGGTTTTCAATGAAATCCTAACATTATAAGGTTCATTAAAAATTAGCCATCTTTCTTTGATGTCCCTAAATGCATAACCATTTGTGGGCATTTGCAGAACCCATCTTCACTTCTCTTTCATGCATGGTAATAAAAAAAATGTGGTGTGTTCTTGCACTTGAAAAATCATCGAAAACATGGAATTATGGGAATATGACAAAGAACCTTGCAGGAAACCTTATTTGTTACATGATTGGTTCAATATCTACTAAGTCAATAATTCATTTGATATCTATTTGAAAAGAAGTTTATTCGAACTTTTCAAGTTATGGAAAGAGTTGGTGCTTTGGTTTCAAATATAAAAATAGTAGTAAGACCTAGGTCTATTAGGCAGGTTGTGAAGTTGCACGTTGACAAGTATAATCCATAGAGACTTTTTTATAGTGCTTGGCAACGTGATGCAGATTTCAATAGTGTTAGGGGTGTGATGTTTTTTTTTACTCATACTTTGTCAGGTTCAAAGTTGGAATTGGTCTTGGATCAAATAATTAAAGTGCGCAAATGATCGATGGATAAAGAGGCTATAGGTGTATGGTGATTCCATATTGGTTATAAATTAGATGCAAAGGGTTGGTTTTCTGCACAATGCACATCTTAGACATATGGGTGAAATTTTGTTATAGGTTGTTAAAACTTTTGAAACTATTTCTTTCCTTCATGTCTTTTGAGAATTGAATCTAGAGGTGAACAAGTTGTCGAAGGAAGGTCAACAATTAGGTGCTAGAGTAATCTCTTTTGAAGAAGTAAAGGAATGACTTTATGTCGTTAATGAAATATCCTTTTAGAAAAGATTGCAGTTTATTTAGAGTATGAAGTAGTAGATATTTGATTTTCTTTTTGTGATTAACATGCAAAGATATTGGATGGGTTGGGTAAATTCATGGACTTGTATTTGGTCTTCCTTTTTGTCTTTGGATTAGTATATGCCCGGTCTCTTAAGACCATATTAGCTAGGTTAATGTGCCAAGTTTATTGGCTTTTTAGGGTCTTTAACTGAAAAGTATATTATTGACAAGACACTTGAAGCACGTAAATTTTTTCATACTTCAATGAAAATTACGATTCTTTTCTTTGAATAAAAAATATTATTGATAATTCTATGTGTAATGTTTGAACTTTCAAATTTTGCATTAATAATAAATATCTATGTATTGTTATTTTATGAATAATCTTTTTAATATGTTCTTTATCATAATTTGGTTTACTTTTTTGCTTTCATTTTCATGTGAATCATTACTTCAAGAAAAATATCAATAAACATTGTCATTTTTATATATTACATCCATAAAAACATGTAAAATACTATTATGATTATTATTTTCCAATTTGTACCATAAAAGTGTTTTATTTGACATGGCATTTTCAAACAAAAAAAACATCTAAATATTTATGTTTCTTTTTAATATCATAACTAACTTTTAAGTGTATCTTTTTGTTAAATGTTACTAGTAATGTTATTTAGTTACAATTATAACCTATGCAATGAAAAAGTGTCAAAAAATAATATTTTAAATTATAATTAAAATGTATGGTACTTTGAATTAATTAAGAATATATAATTAGATGAATATCAAACCTTTGAAAAAATATCACATATAACATTTTTTTATAATTTTAAAAATGTCAAATTTTAGGTTTAAAATCGAATAATGTTGATTTTTTATTTTTGAAAAAACAAGAAAAAACACCATAAAAAAACAAACATTAAAAAATTAAAAAAACAACATTTGTTAAAAAAAAATGTTGATAATTTATAATTAAGAAGATTTAAAATGTCATAAAAACACCTCGAAGAAAAAAAGGTGCTATAGGTAACACAACTTTTTGAAAAAGGGGTAAATACAACTACTACATATGACATCTATAAAAATGAGAACTCTAGAGGGTTCTTGTCTAGTCGATAACCATATTTAAATATGTTTCATATTCATTAAGTTTGCTTGAAGTGTAGAACAAAGAGCATATACATACTAGTAGAAAATACCAAAATGCATACTAATAGTTGGAGCATTTCACTTGGCCCAAAATGCTTGTAAGCTACAAAAACAAAACCACACTTTGTGTATGCAACACAACTACACCATCAATGGTTTATACTCTCTCTCTCTCTCTCTCTCTCTCTCTCTCTCTCTATATATATATATATATATAGACACACACACAAAATGCATTTGCCATCTTTCTTTGATGTCTCAACCATTTGTAAGCAATTGCACACACACATTAATTTTATTGCATTAAATTCTCATTCACAATAATCTGTATTTTACAAGATTGTCATTTAAAGAAAATAACTCATAATTGTGAGAATTTAATATTTTTTAGCTTTTTTAAAGAGATTTTTCAAAAATCTTATAATAATAAATACACATATTATCTCATATCACATTAAAATGTTTAATGTTTTATTCTTAAAAAAATAATTTACATTAATTAAAATGTATTGAAATGGTTTTCAATAAACAACATCTAAGAAACTAAGTTCAAAAACTATACTAACATAATTGCATTCTTACTAAGTGGTGTAACATAACATGTATACTCCGTACATTTATATAACACCCTATATTAAAAAACACATCACATGTACATAGGAATGAACACATCACATGTACATAGGAATGGTTAAATAATAAATTTGTTTAGTTGAATCTAAATGTGATTGAAAGTCCTACCTGTTTTGGCATTATTTTTTTGACGTGTATATAGGAATGGTTAAATAATAAATTTGTTTAGTTAATCTAAATGTGATTGAAATTCCTACCTGCTTTCAATCTATAATATGAACACATTCACGAATGTCAATAACGCATTAAACCAATCTAAACATAATTTTGTTAATACAAAATAAAATAAACAAACATAATTTTGTTAATACAAAATAAAATAAAATAAATACAAGATAAATTCTATCAAACAACAAATAAAAATTCTATTTCCACCCTCCCTTCAATCATATTTTACACAATTTCAATCATATTATACACAATTTCATTGCATAAAGTTCAAAATCAATAGAAATACAACCCATTTTGACTACAATGCTATATTAAAAAAATATATATATCTTTTTATTGACAATATAAGTAATTTAATTTGTATTTTTCATCTTGTTTTATTATTTCTTTAAAATTCTTTGTTTCTTCGAAAATTAATCCTTCAAACAAATATATTTTGAGATTAACAATAACATCAATATAATAAATATTAATACTAATACTAACATAATAATATTAATTTTATTAATACTAATCCTGAATTCGCTCAATCCTATGACATGGAACCTGAATTCGCTCAATCCTATGACATGAAAGCATTGAACACTGAAGGAAAGAAGTGCTAATGATTTCATTCCCATAACCAACATTAAGAATCATTCCTTGCAAACCCATGAGCCTCATGGGATCTCTATCGTTCATCATTAGGCAACTGGTTTGAGAAAATTGATGAGGTTGGAATAGGGGTGGGGATGAGTGGTTTGAGGAGCCCCTTAGGTTTTCCCACACATGTTGGCGCCTCGATACCTGTTGGGAAGAGCCTATCGGTCCCAGAACATGGAAGGAAAGTAGCCTTAGAGCATGGAAATACCTATTGTAGGCAAAAAATCTAGCCCAAAAATAGGGTGACTGCATTTGGAGCATGGTGTCATTGTAACCTATGGGAATTAGGTGTGACGGTAAAATTGGATCTACTTTAAGAAATTCAAGTTCGTCATTATAATTTAAGTTTTTGTCTCGTAGAATAAAAGAGAGCTAATAAATATCAATATTAACATGAAAATTACAACCACGCTAGCTATACATGTAGGATTTGAGCAAAGTAAAGAATGATATGCAATTAAGTGTGCCCCATATTGGGGCTTGTCTCGTCGAGCTTTTTGACCAAAAAAAATTGCATCGATTAAAGCTTTTAAATTTGTTCTTTGAATGGCTCTACCTCCCCTTCATTGGAATGTTTGTAGGGGGATCTTGATGTCCTAGGATTTCCAGAAACAAACCCTTTTGAAATATCCTTCTACTGGTGGGCTCTGTTCCTTGATTCTGGGGAGTGTACCTTTAGATCCTCCATGTTAGATTTCGGGACTTTGTTTCAAGGGTTTTCTTGATTTATTATAGTTTCCTGTTCCTCCTTACTCTAGTTCGAGCTAGTTGGACATTTTCTTCCTTTTTCCTTTTCATTTTCTAAAAGCCTTATTGATCCATATTTTGGGGATCAAAGGGGCTTTGTTTTCTTGCTTGAGGATCCTTTTGGGGCAAGCTGACATAAGATGGCCTAAGTGATTCAAGATCCTACATATGAAGGGCAATGTTTCCTTAATCCAAATGCCACGTCCACTGAGATCTATCCAAATCCAGGATGATCCTATCTAGCAGTCCCTTCCTTAGATCCAGTTCAGCACACAACCTGGTACAAGCAAATATACCTCCCACATTTTTATAATGCATGATAAAATCTGTCATAAAAGTAATGTATTTCTTCCATGACATCATCACTCAAAAGTGAATGGGAGGTTTGGTAGCCTCATCCAAGCAGGGGTCTGGTGGTGGACATGATGGTTGGGTAAAACTCAGGGAAACAAGGTTTTGAAAAGAGTCCATCTCTTCCCCAAGACCAAGATCCATTTACTAAAACCGGTTTCTTGTATTCGAGGTTTTCAAAATAAACTAAGAAAGGTCTCTTGCACAGAGATTGATAAAGACATTCTCAGTCTAGAAAGAGTCCAGATCTTCCCCAAAACCAAGGACCACTTTCTAAAACGTGTTCCTTGTATTAAGGATTTTCAAAATAAACTAAGAAAGGCCTCTTGCAGAGAGATTAATAAAGACATTCTCAGTCTAGAAAGAGTCCAGTTCTTCCCCGAAACCAAGGTCCTCTTTCTAAAACCTGTTTTTTGTATTCGAGGTTTGCAAAATACACTAAGAAAGAACTCTTCCACAGAGATCAATAAAGACATTCTCAGTCTAGTGATCTGTTACCCACTTTTCCAACACATCCCCATTTGGCAAAGACCCTTTGAGCAAGGTAAGTGTATTGCTTTGTTTATGTTAAGGTAAAGAAAATGCACGGGCTAGTTCAGAGAATTTGGATGTATCATATTTCAATTGAACGAGTTCTATGAAAATCAGCACCTGAACAAGAAACCGACCATTACATACCTTCCAAAGATGGAAAATATCAATAATCCATGATTATACACCGCTGTAAAATCTCCTGTAAGACACTGCAATCAGCCTATATATAACAAAAGAGTTTGGGATTAATGTACATTGTAGCAACCAGAGCCTCCCAGTCAAATTCCAGCATTAATCGAAGAACAGAGGCTTTCTAAACATAAGTGAAGATTCAGAAGCTATATTTTGTCACATAATTGCCATTCTGATCTTCGAGTCAATGGTGCACATGACTACAATCTCTGTACAAGGCTCAAGATCCATGTTCACAAGCTGCTTTTGGGTCATAAAATCATCATTCAGTGCATCATGCATGCCATATACACATGCTGCCACTTTTCAGAGACAAAAATATATACAATCATCAAATAGATGCCTTGTAGAGAATACCAAACTGACTACACAACTTCAAAATGGGGCAGTCATTGTCCTTCGAAGCGGATGTTTTGTTTGTCCAGGTTGTATTGAATGCAGCAGGTCTGCAGCTGCCTGTAAAAACAAAGACAGGAACTATGTTACAAGTCAGCTTACAAAGGATAGTGAGAGAACAAACCATTATTGATTGACTACAACAAATTTTTTCAAGTCTGATGTGTCTGTCACTAACTGAGAGAATAGAGTGGGGTAATTATTAATATGGAACAAAATACCGCCATAGGGATATGCCACTGTAGTAATAACTTGTAATACATCACATAAATAACAAGAAGAAGCCAGAGGGGGCCCGTAAGGCATGCAACTGATATCACTGACGATGTTAACAGAGGGGGCTCGTAACTGACGATGTTAACAGAGGGGGCTCGTAAGGCATGCAACTGATATCACTGACGATGTTAACACTGGAGTGAGGTAGGATGGCTTCCAGTAAGTTCCAGATCAGCAAAGCTTTTTGTGCAGGTAATGCCTCATAAACCCCTTTGTCTCACAATTGTCATGCATCTGGGATTATTCACATCACACACGGCAAGAATAGAGTAAAAAAACCAAGAGAAGGGCACAATTCTATTGAACTCAGCTAACAGAGCATGGAGAGAAGAAAGCCAAGATAATACTATAATAAATCTATTATTTTCTTATTACTGCATCTATCGGTGACTGAATGAAGACAAAAATGTTTTACAATATGAATTTGAAGGATGTAAAAAAATGGCTGAAAACTAAGATGACAGTTTCGAATGACAGAATGCTTGCACACATATTATACACTGTCAAATTGGGACAAACATTTGATTTCTACCAAGCTGGTGAAACTTTATTCAACTTATGTTAATTTTTTAAGCAATGGAAGGTGGTCCTTCAAAGTTGATGCTTTCTTTGCAGCCTGGTAGAACACATTTCTAAATAAAACATCAATTACAGAATCAAAGATCAAAGAGAGGCTGGTATTATTGAATCCTTTGTTTTGAAGAGTTTCACTGTAAGAATTGGTACACTTTGTTGACCTTATACATGGGAAAAATTTAGCAATATGTCAAGATAAAGAAACGACTAGTCTTTCAAAGAAAATTGTAGCTTGATTTTCATCAATTAAGAGAAGATATCATTCTCCAGCCCAATATTGTTGGTCATGGACCAAGCCAGAGAAAATAATCAAGTTCTTAGCCATACCTTTGGCTTATAATTTCTCAGTTGGCATTTAGCAATGTTTCACTGATGTAGAAAACAGTCTGACCTCTTAGGCTACCAAGTCCATGCCTCTAGCTGCAAGTCAGCAAATATGAACTCTACTGCTAACTACCATACAAAGATACAGTACTCTTCCTGGTAGGGCCCATCAAATACTGCTCATAATAAGCTTATTAATATCATTAGGCGTTTCCTCTAAGCTGCTGATAACAATTAAAAATAATTTTTACAGATTCAAGTGGAGGTCCACTGCTCTCCAAAAGCCTTTACATATCCAATGGCCATTTTGCATAAGCTGATATGTTTGAACATTGAATAAAGTAAATAAGAAACTTCTAGCAACATCACTTCCAATAATTGCAAATAAGTTATCTTAAAATTATGTTGAGAGGTGCTTTTCACGGCACATAGATTTCCGCAGAACATGGTCAAAATTAGTTGACTTCATCCTTAACGGATGTCTGTGTGAGATGGGAAGAAATATTGCTTAGTTAAACAGAGGAATTTGATACAAAGTGGAAGGGACACATTGCAATATGATGGGGTTTTGTGTAGTGAGAGAAAATTCGAATAGGCATAGAGAAAATCAACAATTGGAGCAAGATAGTTACGAAGATTTGAGAAGAGTTTTGCATGTAGACGACAACTAGACTTTATTCAAACGATTGCAAAACCTCAAAGAGGAGCAAAATGTACAGGGATACACGAAGGAATTTTTTAGGATTTCCATTCAAGCAAGGCACACGGAGGATGAAGACCAACATGTTTTGAGGTATGCAAATGGTTTGAAGTATGTTATTAAAAACGAAATTTATCTACAAAAAATTTGTTAGTCAAAGAAGCATATCAATTGGAACTAAAGACAAAGGAGAAGTTAGCGTGCAATGGCAACATAAAGAATTTTGGTACAAGAAGAGATGGTCACGATGATCGAGGTTGTAATTCCACACAAAATGTAGAGGATGCCTTCAATAAGAATTCTGGAAGACAAAAGAAAAAAATGCACTGGGAGTTGATCGCAAATATTCTTTGACCACAGTATTTGATTTCTAGTTAGGGATGACCCAATTCTGCAGTTTTCAAGGCTTTGGCCAAGTCAATTTTGCAATCAAATTGCCTCCCAACAATTGTATGAGAAGTTGAGTTAATGATTGGAACATTGTAATTAGTTTATGTTAGGATATGGGTTGATAATATGGCATCACTTCTAATCTTTAATTGAGGCCATCGTAGTATTCAAAATGCTTAATTGACACTTCCAAGATGTAGTAGGGCCCATCATGAACCCAGGGTTTGAGAAAAATCAATTTATTATTGTAAGGTTGGGAGGAGCCCATGAGTTTTGAACATAGCATCCCCTTTAAAAATCTTAATCTCTCTTTTAGTAGCCAAAATTCCACATTGTATGTTGATGAATGTTGATGAACATACATAAGGTCTTTCACATAATTCCACTTTGTAGAAGCTTAAGGGAGCAAAATGAGAACCCAAATATTTGAGACTAAATCTCTCATATCATAGTTCCTTAACTCCACCCATATTGCCAACATCTTCGAGCTAAAGTTGTTGAGAAGAAATGAAAATATGGGTTTTAGTGTTGGGTGCGTTGCTTAACCCTTGGTAACCCAACCCACATGGTGTTCAAATCTTGGGTGAGTTGAGTTAGAATTTAGATATGATTTGTGGTTTATTCAAATGATAAAATGGATACATATTATTTGTATATTATTTAAATCTATTTGATTAGTAACATACGTATGGATTTTTTATCACCTCCCAAATCCCGCTGAGATGTTCAAGTGATTATGTTACTTCATCCTTACTCCAACAATTTGATTAAGACAAAGATAGGTAGAAGTCGTTTGGAACTCCCATCTATTCTTGTTGGCGTCCTCTCCTCCATCCCAATATCTAAATGATTATGGATATACAACAACGAATAGTCGAGCTAAACAATTTATCATTTAATCCTTGCAAATACCAACAATAGAAATTGTTAGCACACTGTCATTCCCTCCAAAGGAAGCATTTCCTCATTGACAAGTCGAAGAAATTTTGGCAGCCCCTCCATATTTCCATTCCTCAAAGCAACTTGCTCGCAACAATAGTCAATGAATAACCACAACCCTCATTCATTGTCATTATATTAATTATAATTATGTCAACATATTAATATTGCTTTCTAGCCCTTTGTCTCCTCTATATACATCAAGGAGACTCATTTGGATGATCATCATATCTTCTACATTTGATATCTAAAAATAAGAGTTTTCCCACTCGAAGAGACTTCTCATTCTTTCACTCTTTTACTTGATTTAGGTGTGGAAATATTGAATTGGTTTTTTTTATGTTTATTTGGCTATTTGGTCCATAATATTTGGTATCAAATAGGATAATCCTTGGTTTGGCTCCTTCAAGCAAGTCATCTAACCATTTTAGTTCCAACTGTATTTCTGAACATTGGATTGGCGTGGGACTTATGGGATTGGAAAGAAGAAACAACAAAGTATCTCTTGCCAAAACTTCGGAATCTGGTTCGCCATATTTTCAGAATTACAAGTTGTACAAGTTAAGGTTTTTGTTTCGTCCTCAAACTAAGCTTAAACAAGTGGTTTCAGTAAAAAAGTCATATCTAAATATCATGAATTCCAAATTGAGTACCGCTTTTGGGATTGAATAAAAGACAAACTTGGGTGTTTCATATCCGAATTTCAGACATATTAGGGAATTATTGGCGAAGTAGCAATTCGTACAAGCGCACTCACCTGAAAGGCACCAAAAACAAGAGGTTTTGGTAGCTTGGACCTAACTTCCTATTGAAGACTTGAAATTAAATGAGACTTGCGGGAGTCTGAAGCAAACATATCATGCTATTACAATACAAAAGTTTAGACTTAGGTGCAGCAAAATAGATTTACATCAAGTACAAGATAAACCAGCATAGTAGACCCCAAATAAGGGTTCTACAGAGACCTCAATTTTAGATTATTCCTCTCTTATGCAACAAGTAGATTTTTTAGGCTAGAGACGTATATTGGCATGTATAAACACAAATATTTGTGGTACCAAAAGTAAAACTGCGACTGGGAAGCATATATGCATATAATACAGGGTGAGCTCATCATTAGATGCCCTTGTACACCTTTGTTGGTACCAAATAAGTAGTACCATATTAGACAGTATTGGTTCATAGGTTTGATCTTCCACGGACCCTAGGGTATATTGGAATCCCAATAAGCATACCCAAGACCATCCTTAGACCATCATTTTGTCGTCTATCTCTATAGTACATAGAGCATAGCACTCATGGAGATCACACTTGCATACCTAGGAATCGAGTAGTCGGCTAAGGGTACGGTCCATCCTCCTTAATTAGCATCGCAAAAAACTAGTCAAGTACCATTATTGGAAACCCAACAATATATGAAAGAGCTATAGACTCGACACTCCCTTGCCCATAAGACCGTGCAAAGTCCTAGCGAACTTGAAATAGAGGAGAATACCTAGGTCAATTCTCTTGACAAGACTTAAGTTAATTGTAGTCAAACCTAAGACAACAAGCACGTTTAGAAAACCCTCAGAGGGGTCATCAGTAATAAAAGATGAAAGAGAAGACTAGGAGTTTTGTTTCTCCCAACTAGAAAGGAAAGTGGACACCAAATTTCCACCATGGATACCACCCTCCAAAATATGGTAAGTAGAACTGAATTGCAAAAGTTTCAAGACACTAGCCAATTGACTCTTGATGAACTCAAGAAAATTTTTAAAGATTTCAAGAAAAACAAGGAGGGGGATTTTGAATACCTCAAGACAAATATGACACATAAGGAAGATTTAGAAGAAAAGGAGGGCATGGTGAAACAATTATCAAATCTCCTTATCAAAAATTATCCTCACCAAGAAGAGGATAAAGAGAACAAGAGGATCTAGTATCAATCACAAGAGTATTCATCGCACCAAAATCCATGAAATCACAATTTCAACTCTAGACCAAGGAACTACTCCATTTCCAAGTTAGATATAAAGAAGTTTGATGGTAATGATCCCATGACATGGATATTCTAGATGAGTCATTTTTTGATCTACACCCAGTATTGACTCTACAAAAGGTAATGCTTACATCTTTATATTTATAACCTAATCAATTTGTGTGGTACTAATGGCTTTGTGACCGCAAAAAGGACTTTATTGTCTCATGGTTTGTCTTTACGAAAGAGTTGATAGAACATATGGCAATAGTTTCAATGACAAAGTTGATTTAGCAATTTCAAAAGTTGAGTCTTAGAGTGAAGGATATTCCATAGGATAAATTGGTGGATCTATTTATAAGCGCATCAAAGGACAACATCCACCATGAGGTACATCTTTTTGAGCCTAAATCTTTGGATAAGGCTTTCATCCTGGAAAAGAGAGTTGAAAGTAAAAATAGGGCTACTAAAAGGCTTGTCACTAACACCTATAACTATTACACTGCTCCCTCTCACAACCTCACTCAACCTAAAAGTTTGACACCTCAACAAATGTACAAAAGAAGAAAAAGGGTCTATGTTTCAATTGTGATAGTAGATACCATAAGGGGCATAAGTGTGGAAAGAAAAAGATAGTTTACATAGATTGCAAAGAGGAAGAAGAGCAAGGACTAGAACATTATCAATATCCAGGACCAATAGAGATTATTCCCACCATATCTTGTCATGCTTTAGCGGGCATTATCACTCCACAAAGTCTCAAGGTAGAGGGCTATATCAAGAAACAAAAAATATTTCTGTTGATCGACCATGGTAGTACACAATTTCATTAAACACAAATTAGAAAAACTTCTTAATTGCTTTATTTATCCAACACCAAAATTTCAAGTAATGATTGCAAATACAGGTACTACAAACCATGCAAGAAAGTGCCATATTATGAAGCTTACTATGGGGAATTATCTCTTGGACACCCCAATGATCGCAATCCCAATGGGTGGTATGAATGTGGTTTTAGTGGTCCAATAGCTAAAACCATCGCGAACAATTGCTATGAATTTTGTTAAACTATGCTATGGAAAATATACAAGAGACAAGCGAGAGTAATTATAATGAACTTCATTTGAAGTTTCATGTAAATTCTTTAACTTCTTCCAAACATCAATAGCATTAGAAATACCGCAAATGTGGGGAAGAAGATCATCCTCCAAAGCAAAGGTAAGAAGAAGTAACGCATTTTTATTTTTCCGCTTATAGTCATTAGTCTCTCTCGCTTGTCTCTTGTATATTTTCCATAGCATAGTTTAACAAAATTCAATTTAATTTATGAGACTCAGACTTCGTAAGGAATTTATGCATTAATTGTGTTTTTCTTCTTGTTTCAAGCTAAATTTGTCTAAATCCTTGGAGGAGTATAAAGGCATACACCCTCCGTCAAGTCTACTTGTTATCATTGAATAAGTTATATTTTATGCAAAGGTTGCTAGGAGGAGTAAAAAGGATTACACCCTCCTAGGTTTACCTTGCTAGTTTAGTTTGCTCTAGGGAGTAAAAAGGCTTACACCCCTAGAGAAGTAACAAAACTAGCTCTTACACAAGAGGCTCCATTGCCCAATTGATTAAGCACTAGTCTAAATTGCATTGGAGATATAAAACCGCTGCATTGGTATACGTGAATTGTTGAAATATTGCAATTGTCCAAGTTGGAATTGATTCTACTTGCTATAAGCTTGTTTGTACCCTAAGGGCATCTTGACTAGCCTAATAATTCTCTTTGTTCTTATAAACTTAATGCTACAACCATTAGGGATGCAGCAAAACTCTCTTTCTTACACTCTTTACTCTCTAATCTACCGTGGAAATTTACTTGTGAATCTAGATTATTGTTCTACTGGTTATTGGCTATCATTTGGACGGTTTACTTGTTGATTTCTGTGGTTAGATTTTGTTGTTGTAGCAATTGTTTGCTACAGCCACTTGGATGTCATAATAGCTTGCTGATAACATCATATAACAGCCACTAATCACCACTAAAGTCTTGTTCTAATCATTGGAAGTTTGACTAGTCATTGTTAGCTTTATTCCTGATATCTTGTACTAGATTTTGGATGGTTAAATTTGCAGCTATTGATATCTTACATTGTTGATATATATATATTTCCATACTGCTGCAATTTGGGACAGCAAGGATTCTTGCTTGATCCCCTTTGGTTTAAGACTTGTATATCTATCATTTGTTTTGTTCTGGACAAGTTTAACATTGTTTTGCAGGTGCACAATACTTGGCAACCATTCTCCATCTACAAGACTCATTCTCAAAGCCTTACTCCTTCTCCAATCTAGACCCATAGGGGTGTTCATCTATCATTCTTACACTGTCCATCTCAATCCCCCTAGGGTCATCGGGATTCCCCCCTTGTGGTGATTTCATCATCACTAAAGCGAGGGGAGTGTCTATCTGAGGTGACAGTGGGTAGGTATTCCCATAGTTGTCACACTTCCGTGAATTGGGTTGGGTTTTGCCCAAGCTACAGATTGTGTGATAACATGTATGCCATGGGAGCAATCCTGATGTAGGGAGGAAGGCCTATCTGTTATCATTTTGAAGTATTTCATGGGGCGGTCCTCAACTACCCTACCTACGACAAGGAGCTCTATGCCTTGGTACAAGCTGTCAAAAAGTGGAAGCACTATTTGATGGGCAAGGAGACCATCATCCACACAGATCACCAATTGCTCCAGTATTTGCAGGCCCAGAGTAAATTACAACAAACCAGGGACTACAAATGGATGGGGTTCTTACAACAATTCCATTTGGTCATAAAGTATAAGAAAGGTAGCACAAACAAGTTGGTAGACATGCTTTCACGGCCACCCACATCCAATATTATAGCTTTGGGAACTATGATGCACATGGAGCCTTTTACCCATGATGCATACAAAGAGACATACACAGAAGACGAGGACTTCAAGGAGGTGTTTCGACGGCTACAAGGCCAAATTCATATAGAAGAAGGTGACAACAAGGTTGACTATCATTTCCAGATTGGTTTACTCAACAAGCTCGACAAGCTCTGTGTACCTAAAGGTGAACAATTGCAGCTTATCAGAGATGCTCACACCTCCAAGGTTGCAAGACATTTTGGTGTTGGGAAGACAGTTGCCAACTTACAGAGTTATGTATACTGGCCCAGAATGCAAGAAGATGTAGCACATTATATTAGAGGTTGTATACTTTATTGTACCAGCAAGCCCAGCTAGGAAGCAAGCTCTATACCATCCCTTACTTGTACCCACTCGACCTTGGGAAAGCATTTCCATGGATTTTGTGGGAGGGTTACCAACAACCAGGAAGGGACATGACTATCTATTTGTGATAGTTGACAAGTTCAACAAGATGTGCATTCTCATGCATTGTAAAAAAACTATCAACGAACAAGAAGCAACAAACAAGTTCTTTGAACAAGTCTGGGTGCACTTTGAGATACCAAGGAGCATTATCTCAGACAGGGATACCATATTTCTTAGTGCATTTTGGACTACATTGTGGGATAAGATGGACACTAAGCTCAAGAGGTCTACAACATTCCATCCCAGATAGATTGGAAGACGTAAGTAGTCAACGAGACTTTGGTGCAGCTTTTGAGGGGTTACAATCAGAAGCATTCAAAGACCTGGGATGAAAATATGATCTATATACAACACTCTTATAACAAAGTAGTCCACAATTCCACTAGTAAGTCACCTTTTGAAACTTGCTTTGGATATTTGCCACCTTCACCCTTAGATGTTGTATATGGACAACAATGAGGCGTGAGGGAAGACCTAACAGGAGATGGATTAAAGGCAAAAGAAATTGTTGAGAAGATCAAGCAAATCCATTTGCAAGTATAGAAGACATTGAAGAAGTCACAGGAAAAGTACAAGGCTAGACATGACCAACACAGAACAGAGAGAACATTTAGAGTGGGAGACAAAGTATGGTTACAATTGAATAAGGAAAGACTACATGGTATTGGTAAGAAGATCAAGGCTCTGCGGTATGGTCCTTTTGAGGTACTAGAAAAGGTGGGAGATAACGCCTACAGACTCAATCTACCTTCATACATGAGCATTTACTCAATAGTTAATGTGGAGAATCTCCAACCCTATGAGCCCTCCATTTTGGATCAGGAGGATGAGCAGGTCCTACCTTCCATAGAGGATTTAGCACCAAATGCTCAAGCAGAGTTAACAGAGGACACAGTTTCGCAGAAGAGGTCCAGAACTACAAGATGGGGGCAGCATGACCATTCGCAAATTGGGTTGAAAGGACAACTTCCAAGCAAAAGAAAAATGGTACTCCAAGGAGAAGGTAGAGGAAATATTTCCTCACCTCATTCAATAAAGCTTTTGGGGACCAAAAACCTCCCTAAATGGGGAGGTATGATCCAGATTCAAGCATTATATTATTTGTCATCTATCTCGGTACTTTATGGGTGGAAAAATTGGAGGAATCAGCTTGCAGGGCCATTTTGGCAGTTGGTCCAAATTTAGAAATTTGGGTCCAAAAAACCGTCTAAAATCTTATGGAGCCATTTTGAGGCATCAAATGACATTTTTTTAAGGTCCAAACCCAATCAGTAATTAAGGGTTGAGGAAGTCAATACCCTAACCCTAGATGGCTATCACGCTATATTAAATACTTGACACTAGGAGGAGAAGGGGTTCCATTCTATGCTATTGTATTTTGTTCCATATCAAAGCATAACAACTGAGAGTGGGAAATTAGAAAGCATAACAGAGGGGTTAATGTTATGTAGCAGCCTAATAGGCCACAGGTCTCAAGTAACTCCATAAAGAAAAGAGAGCAGAGCAGCCTCACCTTCTAGCATGATTTTCTCCCGTAAGGGTTTCCCACAACAAATATTTTTGTTATTTTGTGGATGGTGTGATTGTACTTTATTGTTCTCTATTTTCCGCATTTTATCTATTCCATGCATAAGCAAAAAATAAGTAACTAAATAT
The DNA here is from genome assembly GCA_010110895.2 of Picea sitchensis. Classification (NCBI taxonomy): domain Eukaryota; kingdom Viridiplantae; phylum Streptophyta; class Pinopsida; order Pinales; family Pinaceae; genus Picea; species Picea sitchensis. The sequence continues at coordinate 353,909 of SNQJ01S0000478.1, read as the reverse complement.
TCTGGAATCTAAAGGAATTTAACCTTCATAGTGTAGATTTTAGTTTTGTTTATTAGATCTGTTGTGACGAACTGTTCCAGTGGAATATCCACGACAGTTTACAAATCATAGTTAGTCAAATTATGAGGCACTGCCAGCATCTAGATGTCAAATTTAGCAATGACAAATGCTACATAGTTGACAAAGACACCAAGAAGACTATTTCTCTTGGTCTGGCGGATGATGGACTATTCAGACTAGTTGACATTGGATAAGACAGGGAACATGCATTGGTAGCCAAGAGTGCATCAAACATCGATACACTTTGGCATCAACGATATGGGCACCTAAACTTGACCTACCTCTCTTAGTGGGCTCGAGAGAAATTTGTAGATGGACTTCTTGATATCCAACAACAGATACAAGGCGTTTGTGAAGCGTGTTAGGCAAAAAAGCAGTACAAAACACCATTTGATGAAGGACAAGCTTGGAGAGCAAACAAAGTCCTTCGATTGGTTCATGTAAACGTTTGTGGACCAATGAATACAACATCCATTGTCGATGCCAAGTATTTCCTTCTTTTGGTTGATGACTACAGTAGGACAATGTGGGTGTATTTTCTGAAATTGAAATCGAAAGTGTTTAATAAATTTCTAAAGTTTCAAGCATTAGTAGAAAAAGAGTTTGGTTGTCACATTACCACTCTTCGGTCTAATAATGGAAAGGTATCCCATTCCAAAGAATTCAACAACTTTTGTTCTAAACATGGGATAAAAAGACACATCACTACACCCTACACTCCACAACAAAATGGAGTGGTTGAGAGAGAAACCACACTATAATAGAGATGGTCAGGTGTATGATTGAGAACATGTGTATCCCAAATAGGCTTTGTGCTAAGGCAATGTTCACATTAGTGTATCTGCTAACTAGATCTCCAACGATGGCGGTGAAGCAAAAGACCCCAAAGGAAGCATGGTCTCGAAGGAAGCCCTTAGTCAGTCATCTTAAGATCTTCGGTTCTATTGCCTATGCATGGACTCCAGATAAGAAAAGAACCAAGTTAGAACCTACGATTGAGAATTTGATTATCACAGGGTCCAATGACAGCCATAACGCTTATAAGTTGGTTGATGTTGACACCAATCATTTGAGATTTAGCAAATATATCGTAATTGATAAAGAAGTTGGGCCTTTCAAAGCTTCTTCAAAGTTCAAAAATACTGCAGAGGAGCCAGTTATAGCTAAGGATTGAGGTGCCAAGCTTCAAGTAGCTCCAACTGAAAGGAGAGAAGGTTCTAAGCATGAAGAGTCTCTAATAATTTCTAATGTAGACAACTCAAATCAACATTTCAATGGCATAGGTACAGATAGCCCAAGTCCTGGTGATAACACTGACTTGGATGAGGAGGATCCCAAGAAGAGGCCAAAGCGGTGGCACAACACCATTGGAGATGTTTGGGTAGGTGAAATGATCAAGGGACGATCATGGAGAGGCAAGAGAACATAAACCAAACACGGTCAACTTTATTCTAATGGCCAATGTTCAAGGAGTTTATAAGCCACAGGTGTTCGAGGAAGCAACGAGGAAAACTGAATGGGAGAAAGCCATGGAAAAAAAACATGGGAGTGTAATGAAAAATTAGACTTGGGATCTCAAAGATCTTCCACAGAGGAAGAGACCCATTGGCTGCAAATGGGTGTACAAGGTAGATGGCACACTTAACAAGTACAAGGCACACTTGGTTGCAAAAGGGTCTATTGGCAAGAGGGCATTGACTACGAGAAGACCTTTGCTCCTACAACAAAGATGAGCTCCATCGGATTAGTTCTAGCCATGGCAACACAATTTTGTTGAAAGGTCCATCAGATAGATGTGAAGAGTTCCTTCCTCAATGAAGATATGGAGGAAGAAGTGTGACATGTATCAACCACAAGGTCTTCATCTTCCAAATAAGGAGCATCTTGTTTACAGATTAAAGAAGGCTCTATATGTCTTGAAGCTCTATGACATATAGGAAGAAGTGTGACATGTATCAACCACAAGGTCTTCATCTTCCAAATAAGGAGCATCTTGTTTACAGATTAAAGAAGGCTCTATATGTCTAATCTTCCATGTACCATGCACCCAGGGCATGGTACAGTAAGATTGACAAGTACTTGGATGAACAGGAGTTCCAACAGAGTCCCTCAAATTTCAATATGTACATCAAAAGCATTGGTAATGATATCATTCTACTAGTCATGTATGTAGATGACATCATTATTACAGGTAGTGACCTAGGCGTTATTGAACAAATCAAATCTAATATAAATAAAACTTTTGACATCAATGATCTAGTCCTTTTAAATTACTCTCTAGGTGTAGAGGTTTGGCAAACAAGTAGCAACATTTTTGTCTCACAAACAAAATTTGCCAAGAGTTTGCTCAACAGGTTCAAAATGACAGATTGCAAAATCCCGTCTACACCTATGGAGAAAGGGTTGATGCTTTCAAGTTTCAACCAAGACTAACTCTAAGTCAATTAATGAGTCAATATACATATAGCTAGTGGGGAGCTTGATATACCTAACAACCACTAGGCCTAGTTTGAGTTATGTTGTGAGCTTGATTTCCAGATTCATGACAGTGTTGAAAGTACAACATTGGACTGCAACAAAGAGCGTGTTGAAACATGTGAAATAGACACTTGAGTTTCACATTCTGTATGGCAGATGCAAAGACCCTAGGCTATTTGGATATACAAATTTAGATTGGGCAGGTTGTGTGGATGATAAAAAATCAACTTTTGGATATGTATTCATCCTTGGCACGGGTGCAATCACATGGACCAACAAGAAGAATCATGAAATATCCCTTTCATTACAGACGTAGAATATCGAATAGTGAAAGGAGTGTGTGAGGCAGTTTGACTCAGGAGGATGGTTTCAGACATGAAGATGCAACAGACAAGGCCAACCCCCCTATTTTGTGACAATCAAGGGGTGCTCAAACTAGCCAAGAAACTAATCTTCCACGAGTGTACCAAGCATGTTGAGATACATTGTCACTTCATTAGACAACTTGTAGAGGATGGATGTATTGAGTTGCAATACTCTCCCATAGAGGACCAAACCGTAGACATTTTCACCAAGACTTTGAGTCCTAAAAAACATGTAAAATTCAAGGATAAGCTTGGTGTAGTTGGTAGATTAACCATTAAGGGAGGATGTAAAAGTAATTGTTAGATTATCATGGTCAATTAGATATTAGACATAGGCATTAATAAAGTAATTTTGGACTTTAGGTTATTTTATGCCATTAGAGAAATTTTGAGGTCTAAAATGGGCCTCCTAAGGAAAATAATAAAATAAGAGATGAATTTTCAAAGGGAAAGAAAGAAAACTATTTTTTTCTATCATATTTTGTACTTATCTCCTTATAGGTTTACTCAAATTTCAAGTGTAGGCATTCGTTGCATGAAAAGAAACACGTTTTTTTCATGTATTTCTAGCTCATCTCATTGTGGGTCTATCAAAAGTATGCAAAGTGGGTACTCGTTGGATGGATGTAGAATTTAATTGTGCATCCAAGGAGTGCCTACACTTGAAATTTGAGTAAACATATGTAATATCCCTTTCCCAGTGATGACTCCAGGAGGAGCGACTCAATAACCTATACTGATTCCCATAGGCTATAGTCAAGGGAAAAAGGGAATAAAATAATTATTTGGTCTCATATACCAAAAAAGACTAAGTTGAAAGTGACGTGAAATAATAAAGTGGAAAAATGGTGATTAAGTGACTTAAAAGAATAATTAAAGTCAAAACTTAGGAAAAGTCACTTTAATTAAATAAAGTGAACGAGGAATTAGAAAGGTAATCAAGTATAAAGGGGAGGATAACCCTAATTCCTATCATTATCGAATACTAAGATTGAGAATTGGATTGCAGAGAGAATTTAGGCGATTTTGTGGAATTTTGTGGATTTCCTGGGAGAAACCACCACAGTGATTGATTTCAGTGTTGGAAGACACACCCTAGTTAGTCAGGAGGATCATCCAGATTCTCCATTGTTCTTTAGGATTGCAGCAGATACAACATTGGATCCATTCAGGGGGATTCGCATCAGTCAAGGAGGTTCAAAGACTCGCTCTTGGTGCTTGGAGGGTGTGGGAGTTACAGGATTGATCTAGAGGGAGGCATGGAGGTTCAGGAGGGACGTTATCCCATCAGACATCATCAGATCTGTGTATTCTCAGTGCATGCAACATATTTCACCATGCATGCAGCGTATCTTCCATCCAGTAACATATTCGGACTTGCATGCCACAGATCCACACTCGCATGTAGCAGATCTGGTATTTCCTTTACTCACATGTAGCAGATCTATCCACAGGAGATTCGCCATTCATTAGTGACAACATTTGCAACGTATTTCCATTGCATGCAACGTATTATCAGTGCATGACGCATATTTCACCGTGCATGCGGCGTATCTTCCATCTAGCAAAATATTTGGACTTGCATGCAACAAACCCACACTCACATGTAGCAGATCTGGTATTTCTTTTGCATGCATGGGTATTCCATCTAGACTTATAAAGATCAATCTGAAAAGTTTTGAGCAGTTTGGCAGTGTTTTGCTTATATTCCAATATTCCATTTATTGTAATTTCAATCTTTACCATTAGTGCAATAAAGAACATTGTTCTGGCAGCAAAACTATTTGCATGCAGTGAAAACAAGCACAAAACCCCAAACATTATGAGAACAAACTAAACCGAATCCATAATCCTTGAAACCGCATTCAGAAACCCAAAGAAACTTCGGTCAAATAGCCAAATCAGTGTTTGGGATATTTCAACCTATAAGGAGATAAGTCAAAAAAACGATAGAAAATGTAGTTTTCTTTCTTTCCCTCCAAAACTATTTACTGTTATGGTTGACATCGTCATTTTGAATCCTATTTGTTCTTTTAAAGTTGATGTTCATAACACATTTTTTGTTTTGAGGCCCATTTTTTACCTCGAAATTTCTCTAATGTTTTATGCTTTATTTCACTTTAGCATGTTTCTCGATCTTTCCTACATTCATAAAGTGCATTGACTTGACCATCTTGTAACACTTTATAAGAAAGCTTTCGCTTTCTCATTTATGAAATGCAATACGAAGAACTCTTTCGAGTTATCATGATTTCTTTATGTGCTCAAATTCCATTATAGCAACTTCAAAAGATAAGTTCTTCATACAAAAACATTTATAACCAATCAACATTGAGCGCAATGCTTCTTTGAAGAGAGGGGCATGCTAAGACCCTAACCATAATCCTCATTCTTTATCATTACATCAATTATAGTTATGCATGCTTCTTATTATTTCCTTCTAGCCCTCTTTATCTCCTATATAAAAATAAAGGAGACTCATTTGAATGATCATCTTATCTCGTGCATTCGATATCGTGTACATGATATCCCCTTGAAGAAGTTTCTTATTCCTTCACTCATTTACTTGATTTATGCATGGAAACATTGAATTTGTTCTTTTTATGCTTATTTGGCTTTGGTCCATAACATATTTTTTATGCAAAGAAAATTGTAGAAAGTTTTAGTTTACCGCCTAAGCACTCCATCATCTCCATCAAGAACTTTAGTGTTGACTTAATATATTTTTACAAACCTTTCAAACCCTTTCAAGGGTGTCTTCTCTCAAAAGCAAAGTATGACATGTGCTTCTATAAGTCAATGTATTGGCTATGGAGCAACCTTTCGTAATGGCCATCGCTACACATCAAAGTTGCCCATGTGGAGCAATGAGTTTCTTTTGAAGAGGATCATTGCCCATGGGAAGGAGGCAACTCATATATATGCTTTGCCCCCTGTGGCAGCGTTCTTTTAGAGAGTCACCACAGAAGGGATGGGAGGAGACTTCCCTTCCAAGTGGATGCCTCCCCTCCTTACCAAGGGTGTGGAGCGCCCTCCTTCACAATCCCACGCCATCCTTATCCACACGGTCGTCACCCCATATGAGTTGTTCAAAACACGGTGATGCCCCTCTCCAAAGCAATCAAATGACCCATCCACAACTACATACAATAGAACATAAGAAAGAGGGGGGTTCACCCATTCAACAAATGATGTGCATCTTGTTTGGGCTTAGTGAGAAAATATTAAAAAGCTCCTTTTTTATTTTATTATATGCTAAAATGATCTTAATATAAAATGAGGGAGTTCATTGATTTTTTAATATGGGGGAGTTCATTTATTTTTTAAGATGAGGGAGTTCATTTGTTTTTAAGATGAGGGAGTTCATTTATTTCTTATGGATTAGGTTGCAATAACATTTTAAATATAGGATATTAGATCTTATATATTATATAATGTAGGAGAGTTTTTTGCAAATTAAGAAGACTTTATAAATATTTTTAAAAGTAAAGGATAGGCACGGGGTTATATATATATATAGAGAGAGAGAGAGAGAGAGAGAGAGAGAATTTTGGAACTAACTTGGAGAGGGTATAGGAGGTGGATGGATAGAGGAGGAAGAGATGGTAGTTTACTCCCACGATACTCTAGATAATACGGGGACAATGCCATCTTCTTCTCACAATAAGACTTCGTTGGTAACAAGAGTTCCATGGCACTAGAGAAACATTTGACCTAGAAACCTACAAAACTATGGCTACAAAACCGTAGTCCTCTTTGTGGTATGGAAGTTTTTGGCACAATGGATGAGGCAATGCAACTAACTAGGGACGGGTTATCACAAGACTATCCATTTGAAAGAGGATCGAACCTAGCCCTAACCTCTAGGTTATACTACTATGGGAAGAATAAAATCCCTAAGGGTTCTTTGATAGAAAATAACCATAGGGGAAAGCGCATCTTAGAAATTCCCAGCCTCGATGACACTAAAAGGAGTCGACCCTCGTGCAAAGAAGTTTATCTTGGGAGCAATTAGAGGTACACCATTATTCAGAAGGGATGGATCGATGCTTGGCACAATAAAATCTTGATGCATTTAGGTCCTCAACATTGCACTTTAGAAAGTTGAAAGAGATATTCTTAAAGGCAAAGAGAAAACTATCTCTGGGACCCTTAGAGCAAGGTCAGCTCCCCTCAAAGTTAAACCATGATTATTATGACATCCAATATTAGAGGGTTGGGAACACCCCATAAAAAATATGCCTTGTATAGCGTGGTTAGGATACATAAACCCGATATCATTCTGATCCAGTAAAATATGGTGGAGGGTGAAAGAGTTATGAGTACTCTGCCATCTATTCTAAAAGGATGGAATTTTTTAACCTATAATGTTGCAAGTAGGTATGGGGTGTTGATAACAATGTGAAATCAGTCACTTTATCTTCAAAGCTCAAAATTCATAGACATGGGGATTAGGACAGATCTATTGTTACTAGAATTAAGGAAGATTTATACAGTTGTTAATATGTATGGGCCACACAATAACAGGCAATAATAATGGGAGAGCTTCTTTGGTCATTCGTTTTTAGGAGGTGATAGCATAATTCTTTCATTTTGTTCTTAGGAACAAAGAGATTTGGGGGAAGGCTAGTTTGATGGATTCCCTAGCTCCCCTTTTGTTGAAACAATTGAAGGATATGCAACTATGTGACCCCACTTATATTGAAATGACTCCAACATGGAAGAGTATGTAGTCAAGTGTTGAAGGTGTTGTAAGTTTTAAACCTTTGAAGTGACACAACGCATACAAATTCTTAAGCAAAATAGAAAGAAAAACAATGGCATACACATAGTACATGCAGATTTACCCTAGAAACGCTTAACTAGGAAAACCAACAAAACTTAGAACTGCACCTTTGTATTCTTCATTGTATTAACATGACTATACATAATACAATATTCTGGTATTCCACAACATACAAAAACCTAATCCGATAACCCGAATTAGATTACAACCCTAATCTCTTAACCATGATTAGATTACAATGGGCCGAAAAACACAAAACAAGCCAAAAACAAACCAAAAATAGCCCCTTTTTTCTAAGGGATTCTAAATATATCAATGTTGTCCTTAATAACCTTTTGCTTGCATTCAATAATTTTGTTATCATCTTTTACAACATTGCTCTTTTTCTCAAGGCACCTGCCTTGCCTACTATAAAGGATGTGTTTGCTAACCTTATCCAGCATCAAATCACCTTGAGGAATTTGGGTGAACTACCCTCTAGAAATAAAGCTCATTCTAAGTCTTCTACCTCATACATACACGAGTCTACAGAGGGCATTCACAAATCATCAAAGAAGAAGAGGATGACCTACTCTTATTGGCATAAAGAGGATCATGCTTTCAAAAAATGTCTTCTCTGCCTTCAAAAGATTGAAGAGAAAATCGCAGGAAACAACACCCTCTTTGAAGAAAATGTTGGTAATTCTACACATTTAGTTGCGCACTCTACTATATCGTCTTCCACCTCCTCACAAGAATGGATTACAAATTCTAGGGCAATTGGGCATATGACAAAGCACAAGTACCTCCTTTCCAAACACAAAGATCAACGTAACGGTGAGCAAATAACTATCGGTGGTGACTTAATTCCCCCAGTTTTTGGTTGTGGCATTGTTGTTATTGATAATGCTAAGTATGGGGATGTTCTCCATGTTCCTGGAATGGGACCAAATCTACTACTTGTTTATTACATCACACACACCAAGAAAAAGGTGGAACTTTAGCCAAACTAATGGATTGTCAAAGACAAATGATAAGTTCAAAGTTGTTGCATCCAAAGATTATGATGAATCTAAACAAATGTACAAGTTGGGAATTCTTCTTCAAACCAGCCTTGAATAAATTCATTACAATGGTGGCCAATGCATATGATAACAACAAGCTATGGCACTTTTGTTTTGGTTACACCAATTATGGATCCTTGAGACACAAGCCATCTTCGCCCAACTAAGGGCTTTCCACAGGTCAACCATCCTAATAGTGTTTGCAAGGAATGTGTGATGGGTAAACATCATTGAGAGTCATCTCCAAAGGAAAACTCAAGGCATGCTTCTAATCCCCTTTAATTAATTCACAATGACATTTGTGATCCCATGGCCACTTCTTCTCTTGGGAAAGCCAAGTACTTCCTCACTTTTATTAGTGATTATTTCTGGTTTCTATGGGTCTACATTGTTTATATGGGTCTACACCATTAAATCCAAGAATGTGGTCTTTTGGGGGAGAGGTAGTTGTTTGTGCAACACAAAATTATTAATCGCACACCTACACATGTAGTCACCAATATGACTCCTTATGAGTGGTCGCATGGGAAGAGGCCCTTTATCTCATACTTTTGTTTATTTGGATCAAGTGTGTGGGTCCACCCACCTCATCAAAGGCAAGATATATCACCTATTCATTATACTCCTCACAAGATGACCCCCAGATCAATGTTGGGGGCGGGGGCATTGCAATGATCAATTGTGATGATTTGTGGATGTAACGTCTTCTTTGTGGCCCCTCGTTCAACTTAAGGGGGGGTGTTGAGATTATGTGGCTAATATTCACTTAAGGCCACATGCCAAAACACTATTTAGGGTATTGGGGGCCTTAATGGGCCTACTTTTGGGTACCTAACCCATTTATTACACTTTATGGTATTGTATCTATGTTTCACTAGGTCATCATAGTCACCCTCTTAGCACCCTAAACCATAATGGAGGTTTAGGTGTATAAATACACCATCCTCTTCATTTGTAAACCAATCACTCAAGTTGTTATCTGATAAAAGGCCAAGAGCAATCTAAGTATAGCACTCCTCTATTGAGTACTTGTGTTTGAACAACGATCTTCTTGATTTGTTGTTGGATTTCTCTTTCAAGCACATGGTATGGGTTCATCTCTATTGTGATCATTATTGAAAAGTTGTTTTACTTTTATGTGTATTAGATTAGGGTTTATTGAATTTGACCATAGATTTACTACCTTATGATCTCAACAAATCCCAAAAGTTATTGATTGCAAACATTGATGAAGGATGGGTTCAAGTAGTGTGAAAGTCGTCTTAGAGCAACAAAGCAATGACGACACAAAAGGCCTAGCTTGCCAAATTTTCCATTGAAACAAGGTCGACCCCAAATAAGCCCACGACCTTGGTCATTGAAAAGGAGATTGTGCACCATTCCCAAGCCTCCTCTTCTTTGGGGGGGCAGGGGCAACGACACTCCCTACATCCGTTCTTGAATCCTCAGACGATCTTCGAGGTTCAGGAACTCAACCCAAGCTCTACACTCTTAAAGATTGGGTTCAAGAGGCTAATTACAAAAATGTCATGTCATTGAATCCCTTAAAGGCATTAGCTAGGTTGGGAGATGATAAAGAGGAAATGCAGTACATCACTATCGATCCCAATGAAGGTAGCATCATAGACATAAATGAGCTCATATACCCACACAAAAAGTGAGTGGTTTAAAAGATTAGAAATTTGGTTTATGGGTTAGACATTTTATGTTTACAAGAATTTAAAATCAATTATTTTTTGATAACACTGACCTTCAATATTGTTCAATCGAATGCCTTTGTTTTTGAGTTTAACCATGCAGATGGAAAGCAACATGTTGTAACCCCAATTTCACCAAACCTTACATTAGACATTGTGGGTTGGTGTCCAAACCCAACATAATGGTTAGAGTGGACGTTGTTGAACTTCAATGGCTAGATTTTAGGCCTAGCCAACATTTATGCTTTGAAGGATGTTGACAAATGAGTTTCCTTTTGGAACTAGATTGTAAATGAATTGCATGAAGCCCACTAGCTAGTATGTCGTGAATTTTACATGATAAATGATAAGGAGGGATTGCTTCCCATTAGAATAACCCGAGGAGAGTTGGTTGTCCATAATGACCTTAAAGAAATAGTTGTCTTGTATGGACCCTAGTAAACTCAAAGGGCATGAGTCATCAAATCTTTGGTTCACTTGGTCAAACTTTCAAAAAGGCAACGAAAAGGTTTTGAAAAGGCTCCATATAGTCGAGCTTTCGTAGCAAAATAACTTATGTTTTATTGTGGTGAAGGTAAGTCAATTAAGGTGCTAGGGGAACTAACCCTCTCAAACGACTAGCCCATTATCTTATCCATTTCATGGGGGGTTGAGAAACTGTGACTCATAAGAGCCATTATTTACTTAATGTGTCACATCTGCAACACCCCAATGGCATGAACTCCATCAAAAGTGTTTTGAATATGTTGCCAAGATCGAAAGGGGAAGAGGGCTAGATTGCTTGAAGGGAGATGACATCATCCATTGCAATACATTTCTACATGGTTATGAGAGGCAAATTGTAGCCATCATGCACAAGCATCACAAGGTTGTCGAATATGAGTTGAAGCAACTCAACCAAGAGCTTCAACCCAATCCATATGATGAATAACTCCATACTTACATGAACAAATACTCTCAATTCATAAACATTAACGAAGTTCCCGAGGTTGGGGAGCCCAACTGTGAGCCAGATTACACTGGATTAAATTGAGGGATATGCTAACAAATGTTTGCATCAAGGCATTGGCTTGTAAAGAAACCATTGTGAGAATTTTCACCCTCAAATTGACCAAAGGACGGATCACCAAGCAAGAAGATATTGAAAAAGTGATTTCCAATTTGTTAGTCACTATAAGATTTTTTTTTTTGAAACATGGATATTTATAAGAAGGTAAGTTGGCTATCCAAACCTATCTGGATGTAGTCCTATGTTGTCTCTCAATAAAACATGAGGATGTGTAATTAGTCATTGCTTTGGACAAGTTAATCACAACTATAATGGAAATGGGTTAATGACAAATCTCCAATACCCGACAATCTCTTGTGTGAATTCTATAAGGTCAGATGGGATTTTATTAGGCCTAATGTGTTACATGTATACAAACAAGCTATACGAAAGCAATAATTAGGGGAGCACATCAACAAAGCATCGATAGGTTTATTTCCAAAACCCATTGACCCAATCTTCATCACCAGTTGAAAACCTACCCTGCTCAATGTCTCCTATAAAATTCTAGCCAAAGCCCTAGCCTTGCATATAAAGCACATGTTGCCTAAGATAGTGAAGTTAAAACAAACAAGCTTCATCCGAAGTTGATTCATTCTGGATATCATCATTGTTGTTTGGGAAGATATGGAATGGGCCCAGTGCCTTGGCCTTGACACACTTTTCATCAAGATAGACTTTGAAAAGGCCTACAATAGAGTAAGTGGCCTATTATTTTCGTCACACATAAGGCTCTTGGGTTTGGAGATATTTTCTTGAGGTATGTTGAATCTTTATTTGCAAACGCCACAAACTATTTATCCATCAAATAGTGTAGATCTATGGAAATTCACTTGTCTAGGTCAGATTGTGAAGGTTGTCCTCTAGCTCTTGCCTTATATTTCAAGGTTGTTAAGGATTTGGGTTATCTATTACACAATAGAATGGCCCAAGGCCTTATCAAAGGTATCACTCTCCCTGAATCATATGATAAACATCTGGTGAATGGACATTTTGTTAAGATTCTTTCCTCACAATCCTTGAGGGTTAGTCTTCAATAAGAAATACTATGAAATGGCTTCAAATCTTTTGCAATGCCTCGGGATCTAAGATCTAGTGACCCAAAACTCAATGTTATAAGTAAATGCAACATGAAGTGTTAGATGGCCTCTCAAGGATCACCTTGGATCCAAATTAAGCGAGTGTTCAAATTTCTATAGATATCATTGTGTTCCAAGCCTCTCCAAAAGAAGTTTAGATGAAAGGATAGACAAAAAATTGATAAACGAATTACCAAATCCACCAATATGTTGGTCGTTGCTTAAGAAACATGATAGGTTGGATAAGGTCGACGTGTACCAAATCTATATGTCAAACACATGGATTCCCAGGCATGTTGATCCTACAAGTCCAACACACGTGGGACACAAATCATATGCCAAATGCGAGTCCCACACGTGTTAGACACTAAGGCCCCACATGTCCTAGTGTGTGTGACACTGAAGACAATTTTTTTAGAAAAATGTTGTAGATGTTTAGTGATATGTCAAAAAATGTATCTCAATGTGTGCTTAAGCAATGTAGTTGGTGTATGTGCACACCAACCTTCATCTAATATGCAAGGAGAGGGAAGAGAAGCTAAGGGGAGGGGAAAAGATGTAGGATGTATTTCTTGATGATATGGATTTGAGATGTAGGAGGACGAGATGTAGCCCATGACTCATCGCTCATGAGTTTCTTCTACGAATCTACCCTATTTTGTATTTGTGATCAACATTCCATCTATAGTATGATAATATATTAGTTTTGGTTTCAATTTCATGAGTTTATAGTTCTATTATCAATTATGTATGTATGATTTATGGTTTACTCTCTCTCTCTCTCTCTCTCTCTCTCTCTCTCTCTATATATATATATATATATATATCATATCCAATCTTAAATGTTGTGCAGGGTCTACATAAACCTGTCGAACACTAAAATCCTTGTGTCCCCATGTCAAATGACAGATGTAACTCCTCTTCTTGAGTTCCTTCTATTAATGCATATCAAAGGCCGGAAAAAATCCATGTGGACCAACACCAATTGGGGGAAACGTTCCCACGAAGTTAGCTAGAACTTATGTTGCCTCCCAAGGGATGGGAAAGAATGAGCATTATCAAGACTTAAAAGCAGGGCTAGTCCTTGTGTGCCAAATGGATTATCCATGTGATTGAGAAAGAAGCACAAAATCTTTTGATTATAAATTTTATCACTTATGGATCCCCCCCTGGAAAAAGCTCATGAAAAGGCCTTAAACTTCCAAAATTTGTTAATTACCCATGCACATTTTGAGGATAAAAGGCACATTTGTGGTCGAAAGCATTTAGAAATTTTGGGGGGCTATTCAACAAAAGCAATGTTGGAATGCTAACTCAGTCAAGTTGGGCCTCTATTTCAACAAACACTCTATCTCATGTCACCAATTTTGCTTTTTAATGGTAAAACAATAGTTAAAAATACTTAGTTCTTAGCTTGACACCTCTTTTGAAGAGACATCAACAAGGTCATTGATCTCTTTAACTTTTGGGTCTGAGATTGGAAGGGATGGCTAGATTTAAAGGTCGAGTTTTGTTTGGCCAATCTAGATATATTGAGTATGGACTGCATCAAACAACTAGTCTCTAATAATCTATTGATTAAGCTTGGATGTCATGCACTTATAGCCCAATATAGGGATTGGAGATGGAATTGCTCTAAGGCCTTCAAATAATATTTACCCATTGATGGTTATTAGTAGTTTTCAAAAAATTGTCTTGGATGTCAGATTAAACAACTTGCGGAGGCTTAAACTAAAGTAGAAAACTTGGCTCTTCATGTTTAGAAGCATATACAAGCATTTAGTTGAGACAAAGGAGGCCTTCTTTGCCTGGGAAATGATTCTTAAGAGATTGGCTTTGGGATAATTTCCCAAACATCTCATGGTAGACCCACTAAAGTGCCCCCTCCTTGAGAAAAAGGAAATTTCAATACAGTTCTTCAAGTTCTATAATTTTGCCAAATCTACTCAAGCATGGGTGTCTAAGTTCAATGATTAATTGCTCCTTCTCATATTTCTTGGAAAGTCGCACTATTAGGAGATAAACTTCATTGAGTATTACACAAATCTACATTTGTAGTATACAGTGCAAGTTCAAAAAGTGCAGATGAACATGGTACAACTATGTCATTTCTAGAATTTTGGGGAGGAGCTCCTTATATAATGAGCAAGGAACTGCTTACCAATTCTCTTGCCCCCATAGCTTGTTTTTGGCAATTGCAATGATCTAGAGGAAGGCCTCGTCATCACATTGGCCAAGCTATTCCTTGTTGGAAACCTAATATGTTAGGGTTATGGTATTATTTACTTGAGAAGGAATATGGAAAGTCAAGTGAATAGGAACTGTCATCGGGAGTCCAAGAAACCTTATACGCGTATTATATTATAAAATGTATTCCACATTGATCTCCATTCGTGTGCATTCTAACAGTGGTATCAAAGCACCTATAGCTCTTAGGGCCTGAATTAAGTTATGGTAGTTGTCAATAGCATACTCGTTTAACTCCACGATTCTCCTGAATGAAGTAACGTCTCTGGTGTAAAAATTATGAACCCCAACCCGGTTTCAAGTCCCAATATGTTTATCACAGTTTAATGCCCAACCCACATAGCATTTATGCAATAAATTAATTAGCATAAACTGATACATATAACAGGAAACACATGGAGTCGCTTACCAGACCTTACCAGACCTTCGAGATCTGCCCAGGAATCATAAGATTCCCTAGGATTATAAAAATCCTAACGGAGCTACCACTACTGACCATAGATAGCATATACATGCACAGGTACTCTGACAAACCGTCCTTACCGAACCTTCAGGATCTATCCAGGGATGATCAGTCCCCTAGGATATAAAATCCTAACTGAACTACCCGCTATTGGTCAGGATACCATACTACATAGTATCATCAACATCACTCCCCTTTCGAGGGAGGTCCTTTCGGACTATACCAAGCTTGTCTCGAAAGTGCTCAAACTTTACACGAAACAAAGTCTTGGTCAACACATCTGCAACCTGTTCATCTGTGCCAACATATTGGAGCTTTACAGCTCCCCTCTGCATTATATCACGAATGAAGTAATATCGGATCTCTATGTGCTTCGACTCGTCATGGAACACATGGTTCTCCATCATATTTAAGCAACTCTGTTTATCACATAGAATCACGGTGGCTTCCATCTCCAGATCAAATAGATCTGTCAACAACATCTGAAGCCATATGGCTTCACAACCGGCGAAACATGCTGCAATGTATTCCGCTTTTGTCGTGCTGAGATCAATATTGGATTACTTCTTACTCTGCCATGAAGTCATGGCTGACCCCAGACTGAAACAACATCATGAAGTGCTCTTTCTGTCAGAAACACTTCCAGCCCAATCTGAATCGGTATAACCAATCAGTCTGAAGTCATGATCTCCATTATAATAGAGACCAAAGTCCAACGTACCCTTAAGGTATATCATCACATGTTTTGCAGCAACAAGGTGAACACATATGGGCTCTACCAAATACTGACTCAAGGTGTTCACAACAAAACATATATCTTGGCCTGGTGTTCGTCAGATACATCAACGAACCAATAATCAGTCTATACAGAGTAGCATCAACCAATTCTAACGAGGTGTCTACCGGGAGCTTTAACTTTGTTTCCATGGGTGTGTTCATGGATTTACACTCCAAAACCTCTTCAATATTTCAACTGCATACTTCCCTTGGTTAAGGAAGATCTTCTCTGGGCTCTGCCAAACTTCAAGACCTAAGTAATAATGCATCGGGCCTAGGTCTTTCATCACAAATTCTGTAGTGAGCTTCTTCTTACAATTTTCTGATGAGTTTTTCTTCTCCAGTTGAGAATAAGTCATCCACATACAACAATAATATAACTGGCTCATAACCTTGAAGTAAAGGTTAGAATCAACTTTACTCTTGGTAAAGCCCAAGCTTGTCAGGAAACTGTCAATTATACCATACCAAGCTCTAGGAGCTTGCTTCATCTTGCAAACATGAGTTTTTCTATCTTTAACTTCAAATCAAATTTTCACATCACTTTGTACCAACCTGATACACTTGCTCAGCTGCAACTCAATCTGCACAATCATGTGCTATCTCTATGTGCTTTCTGCCAAGCATTATTTGTCTTCACTGCATGAGAGTATGTCCTCTCCTTTTTCTGCAACTGTTCCTTCTGGAACTGGGACTCTGCACCTGCAGTTGCTCTGAAGCTGAGAATGACTTGCTTCATTCTCGTTGTGGCAACTCTTCTACTCTATCACAGCAACAACTTCATCTAAAACTAAGAGTGTCTCAATAACTGATACTGAAAGTAGCTCTTCTTCTTTCATGGAGGTAATTCTATCTGCTAGTGTAGTCATGTCTCCATGGTCCAACTAACGTACTGCATCAATTGGCACTGGAGATAACTCACTCTCAAGTATAGGGATTACTCCCCCTGAATCTCATACTATATCAAAATCATGGTTGTCCTGGTTGTCTTCATGAATATTGGAACTATTTCTTCAATTACTGGAGCAAGTGTCTCGTCATAGTCTTCTCCCTCTTGCTGGGAGAATCCTTTGGACACAAATCAGGCTTTGTACATCTACAACATGCTTGATCTGTTAGATCAATCTTGGAAGTCAATACTGACTTCTCTTCTGGTCTCACGAAAAATCCATACCCTAGTCTTTATGATTGGCTTCCTTCTCTGTCACTGAAATAATGGAAACTACCCAAGAGATTTCATATCTCCTATGATCTAGTCTTCTCATGGCATCAATCTTCCTAGTCCTGGAAGTTGTCTCTTCATCTGATCCCTTCTGAGATCAGACCTACTCTTGATTTCTTTCGAGTCTACAAGGACTTCATCATCTCTTACAGGGTGTACCTGGTGTTGAATACCAAGTCTAAATGTGAAAAGTTGAGTCAGACTTTAAACGAGTTATGCTTCCCGTCAAGGTGGCTTCAGTATCCTTTGACCAAGTCTTATGTGAGTTATGTTCTAATGTTTTGTCATCTTTGGAGCCTTATGCTCCTTACAATCAATCTCCATATGAGATACTCTGGATCTCAAAAATAGCTTCTTCTTCATCTTCTTTGGTACATAAATGTACATAGTCTGCTTCATGTCTCATCTAATATGTTGCCTTCTGCAACCTTCACTATAGCTTCCTTAGGGCACCTGTGACCTGCCCAGAACAACAGCAGCCAAGAATAATACTCTTTATAATAATAATAAAGCAAAGGTGAGAACAATCACCACGGTAGCTCCTTTAGAGTTATCACTTGTGACATACCTGCAACAAGGGTTAAAAGTAAGAAATACAATAATGAGAGCAACACTCTTCTAGTGTTGTGAATACTCATTCCTCCATGGTAACCTGGAGACAAACCAAGAAGTTTCTCCTGGAGGAGATGTTAGTTATATCTCGTGAATGATCACAATATGTTCACCCGCTACCAAGTATGCTATCTCAACTATGAGGTAGCTATCAAACTTGACATGTGCAAGTTTGAATCTTATCAACTTAATCAATCAAACCTAGAACCTGGAGTCTTGTCCTCAAGAATGAGTGTGTTACTTTCCTTCAAGTCTCCTTCACTCAAGATGACAAGTGCTTTCTTCAACCTGTCCTTTGTACTAAGACAATATGTTATCTTGACAGAAGTCTAAGTTAGAGAATAGACTCTAATCTCAATCTAATACCTTGTCTTTAATTTGACCAAAGGTTAGTATGATGTTCATAACTTCAACATACAACCTAGATGTCAAGATAATGTCATAACGAATAGATGCATATAAAATGATCAAACCTGAGGTGCATTATTCCTCTGAATGTGTTGGATCTGAGATCCTTCTGGATCTGAGATCCTTCTGGATCTATGACAAAATATCCCTTCTCCTGCAAGTACCCTTTAGAATAATAATGCATTGTAAACACATGTAAGTACATACCTCTGACAATATCTTGCTAGGGTAAGGTGCACTAGGAAAATAACACAACAGTCCCAACACTTCACAAAAACTTTCACTACAACTGGTACTGCAGCTAGTGTTGGCACTGCCATTGGTGTTGCCATTGACATGAAGGAACTGGCACTGTAACTGCAACTGCCACTGATACTGACTGCAACTGCAACTGGTAGTGCAACTGTAACATCAACTTAGGGTTTTATGAGAAAACCCTAATTTTTCAACTTTCAAATTTTGGAATTCTAATCCAGGGACTAGATGTGATGGCCTGAGGCAAGTAGGCTGGAGCAGTTTGATTTCAAAAATTTCAAGTTTTACCCCTTAAAACTTGACCTACGCCATTTTGGACTGGTACTTCTGGTACTAGTTCTGGTTTCCTGGTTTTTTTGTTTTTCTGGTACCAGCCAAAACTAGGGTTTGACTTTTCGGAGGCTCTAGCCACTAAAAAGGTGCCAAAGAGTTCACTAGGCTAGGGCGCACTTCCCTAGATGGTTTTTAGGCTGAAATTCTCTTCAAATAAAAAGCCCTAATTTTCTTGTATGTCAATAATGACGTTTTTAATTACCCAGTGAAAGATGTTCTCTTCAGTTTAGCTCTGAAACCATGTTAAATTTAGAGTTGTTGTTAAGTTCTTTTCAATTTACTACAAAATAATAGCATAAGAAGGATCACTGAAAGAAACACAAACACACGGTACACAACATTTATCCTGGGAAACCCTCATGGGGGAGAAAACCCAACAAAAACTTCCTTAATATAGATTGTCAATATATGCCAAGATAATAAACCAAACACTAGAGAATATCCAACACTGAGCAATGTGCCTCTCTCTTCCTTCTTCTCCCAATTGCAGCTCTCCAAACTTGTGCACTTGATGAGTGAATGAGTGAGTGAACAAATGAGGCGCTAGCCTCCTTTATTTATACTAGCTGGCATGCATTGAAAAGGTGTCTCTTCACTAAGCAGGGCCGACTTCTCTTCTTAGGGGTTAAAACCACTTTAATTAGGCTTAGGGGCCGGCTTCTTAATTAGCATAATATAATTAGGGTTTGACCAATCCACAAAAGGGGATTTGGTCAAGTACAAAGCCCAACATGATCAATCTACAAAA
The DNA here is from genome assembly GCA_010110895.2 of Picea sitchensis. Lineage (NCBI taxonomy): Eukaryota > Viridiplantae > Streptophyta > Pinopsida > Pinales > Pinaceae > Picea > Picea sitchensis. Next base: position 334,288 of record SNQJ01S0000478.1, on the reverse strand, counting down.
GGGGATTGATCTGATGAATAATAACTCGATAATAAATAGAATACTCTTTGCAGTTATAATATTTCAACAGCTTCTTCTTGATTAACACTTGGAATTGAGTCTTCTTCATAGCCCTGGCTTGTTTCTACTTCGACATGTGAAGACCTCTTTACATCAAATGAATCCTTTTGAGTTGTAAGGTTGACTGGGTCTGTATTAATTGCTTTATCCACCATCAGGTTTTTTCCATTTGAAGACTTTTGTAGTTCCATAGGTTCAATCATTGTCTCTTTATCTACCAATGATTCCTTATTGATAAGTTGTTCTAACTTGTCCTCTACCGTCTTCTTATCACTCTTTATCTTCTTAATCTAGGTGAGTAAACTTTGATTATGGATTTTTGGGCGACAAATTGTTGCATCTTTGTCTATCACTATTTTGTCACACTCCTTTTGGATCTCATCTCAACTATTGATTGTTGTTTGTCTGACAATAGTATTTTGGAGATCTGATCAAGATCTTTTGACGTAGATATTGAATCCGACTTCACTGAGATATTGAAAACTTTTTCTCAAGGTTTAATATTAAGCTACCCAGTGTCTCTAACCAAGTCGAGTCGAGGATTATATCAACCTATTTTTCATATATAGTTGTAACCTCGAAATTCGATACGAGTTTATAATCTTCGAGTGTCAACGATAAGTCCTTGATGTCATATTTATTGCCAAAAAAAAAGTCTTGTTTCGATTACATTTGTCTTTGGAATTATTAATTGATTCGCCAAATCCATACTTATGTGATTTTTCTTCTTATCTGGGCAAATGTGGATGTTGACTTCTTTTTCTTGAATATTTCCTCTAAATGTTAATAATATGGTGCATCTAGTTAGATGTCGTGGAATCATATATATTGTATAGTAAATGGTGAAGTTAATACAATGAGAGTTGGAGGTGCGACTCAAAACATTTGTTGGTTTTCTCGATTAAGGATTTTCAGGGTAAATTTTTGAGTAGTGCGTGTGAATGTTATTGTTTTTTCCTTTCTATTTTATAAAGAACTGTGTGTACATTGTTATACTATAAAGGTTTAAAACTTACATTTGGTATCAGAGCAGTTAATGGCTTCAGGGGGCGCCTTTTGTTGCGAAGGGTTTGGTTATCTTAGGTCTATGATAAACATGGCTCCAATGGGAGCTCTTTAGTGGTAATTCTTGTGCTGAAAGAGAATGGAGAGCAGTTCTAAAATCGAGATCGAGAAATTTAATGGGCAAAGGTTCGAGCTATAGAAACTCAATATGGAGGATCTTTTTGTAGACAAAGAACAGTGGATTGATGTGGATCTTGGTACTGCACCTACGGGTATGTCGATGGAAGACTGGACGAAGTTGGATAGGAAAACAAAGAGCACAATCTGGTTGTGTCTTTTAGATTCAGTGTTATTGAATGTCTCGGGAGAATCTTTAGCCAAGGTGTTACGAGATAAGTTAGGGGCTTTGTATCAGTCTAAGTCCCTCATAAACAAACTTTTCATACAAAAGTTGTACCTCCTTAGGATGAATGATGGAGAATCTGTGATAGAGCATCTAAATGCCTTCAATATTGTCGTAAGTTCGTTGTTGTTTGTTGACATTAAATATTTTTATGAAGATAAGTGCATTAGTTTACCGTGTTCTTTGCCAAATTCATGGGATAGTCTGGTTGTAGTTATTGGGAGTAATGCAACCACATTAAAGTTTGATGATGTGGTTTCATCCTTATTATCGGAAGAAATGAGGAGGAAATCCATGGATAGCCAAAGCATAAATGCCTTATTAGTAAGAGGACATTCCCTGGATAGAAATAAAAATAAGTCCTCGAGTGGGAGATCTAAATCTCCAGGAAAATCCTTCAGGAAATGTTGGAAATGTGGTAAAGGTGGGCATTACAAGAAGGATTGTAAATCTAAAAGTGTTGAGAGAGGGAAAGGATCTAATGATGTTATTTCCATAGAAGGGAAGACCTCCTCAGAGGGAGGGGATGTGTACTTGGCTTCTTCAAACACACATGCAGATCATGATGTATGGTTGATCAATTTGGGTGTTTATTTTCATGTGACTCCCCACAAGAAGTGGTTTTGTAAATATAAAAAGTATAATGGAGGTGACGTTTTCCTAGGGGATGACTTGACAACCAGGAATCACAAGACGAGGAAAGTCAAGTTGTTGCTCAAGGATGGAAGGATTAAAACACTCTGTAGGGTGGAGTTGGCTAGAAACTTGGTATATGTAAGTAAGATGAGTGATGCAGGTGTACATAATGTGTTTGAAAATGAAACCTGCAAAATGGTTCAAGGAGTAATGGTGTTAATGAGGGGAGTTCGAAATGGAACTTTGTACAAGTTATTGGGAAGCACTATCAGTAATGGGTGTAACAATTTTGTTGTTCTTAAGGGTGGAAATGATGAAGACAAAACCCCTACTGTCTCTATAGAAAAGACAATGTTGTGGCATTAAAGATTGGCACATATTGGAGAGAAGGGCCTTCCAACACTACAAAGTAAATGTATGGTTGAAGGTATGTCTCATTGCACACTGGATTTTGATTTCTGTGAACATTGCATATACGGTAAACATAATCGGGTAAAATTCTCATATGGTGCTACAAGAGCAAACTGAATCTTAGAGTAAGTACACAGTGATGTGTTTGGACCTGTGCATGTTCAATGATTAGGTAAATTTGAGTATTGTGTTTCATTCATTGATGATTTCTCAAGGAATACATGGATTTATTTCCTCCAAAAGAAAATCCGAGGTCTTTGGTAAATTTAAAGAGTTTAAGGCTCTTATGGAGAATCAAACAGAGAAAAAAATAAAGGTGTTGAGAACATTTAATGGTGGAGAGTTCTACAAGAATGAATTTGAGGAATTCTGTAAGAAGTGCAGTATAGCAAAGCAAAAGACTACTCCATACCCACATCAACAGAATGGGGTTGCATAAATAATGAATAGAATGTTGATGGAAAATACAAGAAGCATGCTCAATGATGCCAGGTTAGGACAAAAATGTTGGGCAGAGGAAGTGGGTACTACATGTTACCTGGTAAATAGATCACCCTCATTAGCATTGGTGGACAAGACTCGGCATGAGGCATGGACTGGTAAAAAACCCTCTCTTAAACATCTCAAAGTTTTTGGTTGTGATGTTTATGTACATGTTCCAAAGGAAAATAGGAGTAAGATTGATAATAAAGCAAGTTAATAAAGCTTAAAAGTGTATCTTTATTAGTTATAAAGATGGTATAAAAGGCTATAAACTTTGGAACCCAATAACTAAAACAACTGTTTACAGTCAAGATGTTGTCTTTAGAGAGGTTAAAGATGTTCCCAAACAGGAAGTCTTGCCAAAGGAAAAAGAACTAGAGGCAATAGAGTTTGAGTTGGAGGGTCAAGAATTTGGCTCAACAGAAGAACATGAATCAAAAGAAGAAGAAGAACATCATACTCCAGTATTGAGGAAATCGATTCGAGAAAGAAGGAAACCATAAAGGTATACTCCACATGATTTTCATTCTAGTTCTATTTTTTCTATTATTGATGATGATCCCAGAACTGTTAGGGAGGCAATGTATTTAGAGAATGGTAAACTCTGGAAGAAGGCCATGGTTGAAGAAATGGCATCCTTGGATAAGAACGAGGCTTGGGATCTAGTCAATTTGTCGACTAGAAGAAAGCTCGTTGGTAGCAAATGGGTGTTTAAGAAGAAGTTGAATGCAAAAGGTAAAGTGGAGAAGTATAAAGCTCACCTAGTAGCAAAAGGATATTCCTAGGTAGATGGAATTGATTTTGGTGACATTTTTTCTCCTATTACTAAATTGACTTCTATTAGATTTATTTTGTCTATTATTGTTGCTTTTGATCTTAAAGTAGAACAGATGGACATAAAGACAACATCCCTATATGGGGATCTTGAAGAAAAAATCTACATGAAACAACCAGAAGGTTTTGTAGTAAAGGGAAAGAAAGAGTCGGTTTACAAAGTAAAAATTCCATGTATGGGTTAAAGCAATCTCCATGAATGCGGTATCAAAAGTTTGATACCTATATATTGGGAGTTGGTTTCTAAACTAGCAAAGTTGATCATTGTGTGTATTCCAATCTAGTGGGGGGTCATTTTATTTATGTGGTTTTGTATGTTGATGATATGTTGTTGATTGGAAACAAGAAGGAAATCATCAAGGAGGTAAAAAATCAGTTGTCTTCTAAATTTGATATGAAAGATCTTAGTGCTACAAATTTTATTTTGCACATGGAAATCAAAAGAGATCGAGCAAACATGAAACTTTGGTGGAAGCGAAGGAAATATGTTGAGACAATTTTGCAGAGGATTAATATGTAGGAACGTAAATTGGTCAAGGTCCCTATTCATGTAGGTGTAAAGGTATTTGCAGATCAATGTCCCAAGACACAAGAAGAGGAAGAGGATATGCCGCATGTTCCTTGTGCTACTGTTGTCGGTAGTTTGATGTATGCAATGGTCTGTACTAAACCACACATTGTACATTCAATGAGCTTTGAGCAGATATATGTCAAAACTAGGAAAGAAGCATTGGACAACTGTAAAGAGGATTTTTAGGTATTTTTGTAGCACTACATATCATAAGTTTTGTTACCAAGGAAAACCTGGTGCAAACAGAGTGTTGGACATACATGGATTTGTTGATGCAGACTAGGTTGGAGATTTGGATCGCAGAAAATCTACAGATGGTTTAACTTATTTGGAGGAGCAATCAATGGGATGAGCAAGAGACAATCTGTAGTTTCACTCTCAACTATAGACGTTGAATACATGGCAGCCACTCATGTGAGTAAGGAAGTTGTATGGTTACAGAGATTGTGTTCGAGTATTGAGTTTGTGCAACAATTTGCAGGGTTAGATTGAGACAATTAGAGTGCAATCTTTTTGGCAAAGAACCATGTTTATCACTCTAAGACAAATCACATTGATGTTCAATATCACTTTGTGAAAGACATGGTTGAAGATAAAAAAAAATTGTTGTTGGTGAAGGTGGACACTTCGAAGAATATTGCAAATTCATTGACAAAGTTTGTAAGTACTAAGAAGTTTTTTTGGTGTAGAGGAGAAATGGGTATTGTTGATCATGTAATCCTTGGGCCCCTTGTATGCAAAGAAAACAACAAGTAGGAGAATGTTGGGTATGTGTTATATTCTTTGCACAATTAGCTCCATGTGCTACATTGTGTCGGGGGGTTCAACATGCCCCCATTGTTTGAGGGTTGGAATGTCCCCTAAAAAACCCAAAAAAAATGAGTTGCTTTTGATCCATTTTTGCTCAGTTTTGTGGCCAACAGATTTTCAACCCATTGTAATATAATTTTGGTTAAGAAATCTAATACGAGTTGACAAATTAGGGTTTTGGATGTCGCGGAATCATATATATATATAGATCCCACGCCTCATTCTTATCCTTGGATAAGAACGAGGCTTGGGATCTAGTCAATTTGTCGACTGAAAGAAAGCTCATTGGTAGCAAATGGGTGTTTAAGAAGAAGTTGAATGCAAAAGGTAAAGTGGAGAAATATAAAGCTCACCTAGTAGCAAAAGGATATTCCTAGTTAGATGGAATTGATTTTGGTGACATTTTTTCTCCTATTACTAAATTGACTTCTATTAGATTTCTTTTGTTTATTATTGTTGCTTTTGATCTTGAAGTAGAACAGATGGACATAAAGACAACATCCCTATATGGGGATCTTGAAGAAAAATTCTACATGAAACAACCAGAAGGCTTTGTAGTAAAGGGAAAGAAAGAGTTGGTTTACAAACTAAAAAGTCCATGTATGGGTTAAAGCAATCTCCAAGAATGTGGTATCAAAAGTTTGATACCTATATATTGAGAGTTGGTTTCTCAACTAGCAAAGTTGATCATTATGTGTATTCCAAGCGAGTGGGCGATCATTTTATTTGTGGTTTTGGTATGTTGATGATATGTTGTTGATTGGAAACAACAAGGAAATCATCAAGGAGGTAAAAAATCAATTGTCTTCTAAATTTGATATGAAAGATCTTAGTGCTACAAATTTTATTTTGCGCATGGAAATTAAAAGAGATCGGGCAAACATGAAACTTTGGTTGAGGCAGAGGAAATATGTTGAGACAATTTTACAGAGGATTAATATGTAGGAACGTAAACTGGTCAAGGTCCCTATTCATGTAGGTGTAAAGGTATTTGCAGATCAATGTCCCAAGACACTGGAAGAGGAAGAGGATATGTCTCATGTTCCTTGTGCTAATGTTGTCGGTAGTTTGATGTATGCAATGGTCTGTACTAGAACACACATTGCACATTCAGTGAACTTTAATAGATATATGTCAAAACCAGGGAAGGAGCATTGGACAACTGTAAAGAGGGTTTTTAGGTATTTGTGTAGCAGTACATATCATAAATTTTGCTACTAAGGAAAACCTGCTGCAAACATAGTGTTGGACATACATGGATTTGTTGATGCAGACTAGGTTGGAGATTTGGATCGTAGAAAATCTACGGATGGTTTAACTTATTTGGAGGAGCAATCAATGGGATGAGCAAGAGACAATCTTTAGTTGCACTCTCAACTATAGACATTGAATACATAGCAGCCACTCATGTGAGTAAGGAAGTTGTATGGTTACAGAGATTGTGTTCGGGTATTGAGTTTGTGCAACAAGTTGTAGGATTAGATTGTGACAATTAGAGTGCAATCTTTTTGGCAAAGAACCATGTTTATCACTCTAAGACAAATCACATTGATGTTCAATATCACTTTGTGAGAGACATGGTTGAAGATAAAAAAATTGTTGTTGGTGAAGGTGGACACTTCGAAGAATATTGCAAATTCATTGACAAAGTTTGCAAGTACTAAGAAGTTTTTTTGGTGTAGAGGAGTAATGGGTATTGTTGATCATGTAATCCTTGGGCCCCTTCTATGCAAAGAAAACAAGAAGTAGGAGAAAGGTCGACACTTCGAAGAAAATTGCAAATTCATTGACAAAGTTTGTAAGTACTAAGAAGTTTTTTGGGTGTAGAGGAGTAATGGGTATTGTTGATCATGTAATCCTTGGGCCCCTTGTATGCAAAGAAAACAACAAGTAGGAGAATGTTGGGTATGTGTTATATTCTTTGCACAATTAGCTCCATGTGCTACATTGTGTCGGGGGGGTCAACATGCCCCCATTGTTCGAGGGTTGAAATGTCCCCTAAAAAACCAAAAAACAATGAGCTGCTTTTGGTCCATTTTTGCTTAGTTTTTTGGCCAGCAAATTTTCAACCCATTGTAATATAATTTTGGTTAAGAAATCTAATACGAGTTGACAAATTAGGGTTTTGGATGTCGCAGAATCATATATATTGTATTGTAAATGGTGAAGTTAATACAAAGAGAGTTAGAGGTGCATCTCAAAACATTTGCTAGTTTTCCCAATTAGGGATTTCCAAGGTAAATTTCTGACGATTATGTGTGAATTCGATTGTTTTTTCCTTTTTATTTTATACAGAAGTTGTGGGCATTGCTCTACTGTAAAGGTTTAAAACTTATAGTGGCCAATGCATATCTGGCCCATTTTATGTATAAAATGCCCTATCATATATATTGTGATCATCTTAATAGTTAAAGGAGTTGTTTTATTCATTTTTTTGTTAATCTTCATATTCCATGCCCTAATTTTAAATGGATTTATAAACTTTAGATCATATATATGTATAAGCATTTCTTAATTTATGCACACTTATCACTAATATGGGAAAATAAGATCTTCAAACTACTAAGCCAATTATGCATGTTTGTTGGTTCATTTGGTTCATTTCACTCATTGTTGCACCTATGAACCTCCTTGCTCCTTCAAGATAGTTGTATGAACAAAAAGCACCCAAAGATAAAAATTGTGATCCATACAAAAGGGAAGGGAAACATCTCTTGGTACCATAAGATAATACGATGACCAAAAGAGTAGATTAATGGGACTCAAAGTACATCAATAGTGATGACAATCTACTTAACACATCCACCAACTATATGCTTGCTATTATTGTTTGTATAGAAGGTTACTATTGATGGCACCACTATTGTAATGTGCTTCATGAATGGTAAAGCATAGTGATGATGATGAATATTATAATAACAAAAATAATATTAATTAGTCATAAAAACAACCATTATTATTATTACTTGTAATTCTAAAGAGGATATATGATTGGTAATAATGCTTGAATTTATCATATGATGTTCTAAAAATTGTACAACTCATTATTTAGAAATCATTTAAATATTTTAGGGTTTTACTAAAAGTGATATCAAAGTTCAACTTTCTTTTAACGTGTAGACATATTGCTTATTCGTCAAACACAAAATCCATGATGGCCAAATATTTCATCGTTCTTCAATTTACATTTATACAAATTTATAATGTCACCTAAAAAAACATTTGAAATTGGAGAAAATGTTCAAATTAAACCTAAAATTTTAACATTGAAGACTACATATAATAATTAGGTTTTTCTCAATGAATTTTTTTATTGAGAGGCTTTCTTTGAGGTTTTCCCTGATCTTCTCAAGATTCCCATCCAAATTTTCCATTGTCGTGGCAAAAAAGTTCTAATGACTAGTGATTTACCTTATTCGAAGATATTATATAAGGTCTTACTAAAAAGCCCATGGACACTCGTATCATGTTTGTATAAAGGAAAACTATTATATAAAAAGATAGAGAGGTATTTATGTCGTAGAAGGAATACCAAGCCGCCAAATAGATGTTAGGCGTATCCGACTTATTTTAATGGGCATTTTAGGAAAGTATGATTGCATATAACGATATTGCATTATTACTTAGTAATGGAGGAAAATGATACTTTATATAGACTTTCAAAAACACAATCTTGTATATCAACAATGTAAAATGGTAGAGGGATAGATATTGAGCATTCAATAAGGCTTCATTTCCAACAAATGATAGCAAATTAGCTGCCCAAATATACGTCGAAATGTAAGTCTTTATTGAGAGTCAAATTGATAAGCAAGAAAACTTAGGAAGATGTGAAGAAAAATGAGATATGAGAGAGAACAAAAATAAGTTCAGCTAATTCTACAAAAAACGAATAAATCCAAAACCTCAAATACATAAAATTGAACATCAACAAATTAAAACGCAAAGACCCAAATGCTTAATATTCATGAATTTTGAATGCCAAAAGCATCTTATTTATGTTGCTTCTTCTCTGCCTCCATTGTGTCCCTTGCAATTACTTGCATTCAATTCGCTTGAGATCAACTTCCATCAATTCAATCTGATATTAGGCTCACAACTTCTTCACCTACACATCCATCCAACATTATTAGAGCATACAGTGAAAATGATACAAAATCAAAACCAAGGAAAGAATGATGGAATTAACTGCCATGATCACCTCACCTAAGAAACAATGAGAGCTTTTGCACGTTGGAAGCTCTCCCCATGTTGGCCATTGCATCCAGTACACACTTCTTCTTTTTTTCTCAAAAAAAAGTTATTATTAATATTATTATTATTATTATTATGTGCTTCCAATAACTCCCTCATTGTTTTCCCACAAAAATATTATAATTACATGTACTTTTAATGATTCCCTTATAATTCTCCCACAAAAATATTATATTATTATTGTTGCCCTTACTTATGCTAAATCCTTTTTTGTTTTATATATTTTTCTAGTTTATAATTTGATATCTATAAGTTTCAAATTGACACTCCAACCATCTCCCACAAAAATATTATAATTACATGTACTTTTAATGATTCCCTTATGATTCTTCCACAAAAATATTATATTATTATTGTTGCCCTTACTTATGCTAAATCTCTTTTTTGTTTTATATATTTTTCTAATTTATACTTTGTTTTATGATCTTTAGACTCGAGGTTTCAAATTAACACTCCAACCATCATTAAGATATCATATTGAAACTTTGTAAGATAGAAAAGAGTAAACCCAAAAATACTTATGCTAAATCTCTTTTTTGTTTTATATATTTTTCTAATTTATACTTTGTTTTATGATCTTTAGACTCAAGGTTTCAAATTAACACTCCAACCATCATTAAGATATCATATTGAAACTTTGTAAGATAGAAAAGAGTAAACCCAAAAATACAATAAATAAAGTGTGAAAGAATTAATACAATAATAATAAAACAATTATTCCATATAAAAAAGATTCATCAAAAATATTAATAATTAAAAATAAGCAATAAAAAATTAAAAGTTACTAATGAATAATAATAAAACAATTATTCCATATAAAAAAGATTCATCAAAAATATTAATAATTAAAAATAAGCAATAAAAAATTAAAAGTTACTAATGGAAAAATGAAAAAGTCAAATTAATTAGTATACGTTATATAAAAAATCTTATTATATTTTCCTTTTCCCTCACTTTCATTTATATTACTTAACTCACTTTCCCAGCATTATCTTAATTTGGTTTATTTCTTCCCTTTGTTATAAGATTATATCATATAACTTTCACCAATTCCAATTAATTTGAATATTAATTTTTTTTTTTTCATTTTTTTATTTCTCACCCACAAAAATATTATAATTATATATGTTTTTAATGATTCTCTTATGATTCTCCTACAAAAATATTATTAGTTTTGTTATAAAATTATATCATATAACTTTCATCAATTAATTTGAATATTAATTTAATTTTTTTCATTTTTTTATTTCTCACCCACAAAAATATTATAATTATATGTGTTTTTAATGATTTTCTTATAATTCTCCTACAAAAATATTATTAGTTTTTCATATTTTTCTAATTTACAGTTTGATGATCTTTTAACTCAAAATTTAGAATAAACATTCCAACCATTATTCATCATTAAAATATTATATTAAAACTTTGTAAAAAAAAAAAAAAAAAAACCCAAAAATATTCTAATGGAGAAATGAAAAAATCAAATTAATATTAAAATTAATTAATATAAATTATATTAAAAATCTTATTATATTTTCCCTTTTCCTCACTTTCATTTATATTACTTAACTCACTTTCCCTACCCATCATTATCTTAATTTGGTTTATTTCTCCCCTTTCTTATAAGATTATATGATACACCTTACACCAATTAATTTGAATATTAATTTAACTTTTTCATTTTTTTTATTTCACCCACAAAAATATTATAATTGTATGTGTTTTCAATGATTTTCTTATGATTTTTTTTTATTTTTTTTAAATATTATTAAATATTATTATTATCCAACTTATGCTAAACTTTTTTATTTTTCATATTTTTCTAGTTTACAATTTGATGATCCTTTAACTCAAAATTTCAAGTAAACATTCCAATCATCATTCATCATTAAGATATCATATTAAAGCTTTGTAAAATAAAAAAGAGTAAACCCAAAAATATAATAAATAATGTATTAAAAAGTTAATAATATAATAAATAATGTATAAAAAAATTAATCGTAGTATAATAATTAAAAAATATTTTAAATAAAAAAAAATTAATAATATTAATAATAAAAAAACAATAAAAAATTAAAAATTCCTAATTGAGAAATGAAAAAGTCGTCAAATTAATTGTTACAAGTTATATAAAATAATCTTCTTATTATTTCCCTTTCATTTATATTACTTTACTGACCTTCATATCCCTTTTACTTTATTGACCTTCCTAACCCCTTTTACTTGATTAGGGTCAATCATTATCTTAATTTGGTTTATTTCTCCCCTTTGGTTTATTTCTCCCCTTTGTTATTAGATTATTTTATATAACTTATATTAATTAATTATTATAAATTATAATCGTCAAATTAATTAATTAGTATAAGTTATAAAAAATCTTATTATATTTTCCCTTTCCCTCACTTTCATTTATATTACTTAAATCGCTTTCCCTATCCATCATTATCTTAATTTGGTTTATTTCTCCCCTTTGTTATAATAATTATATCATATAACTTACACCAATTAATTTGAATATTAATTTAACTTTTTCATTTCTCACCCACGAAAATATTATAATTGTATGTGTTTTTAATGATTCTCTTATGATTCTCTCACATCACAAAAATCTTAAATCTTATTATTATTGTCCTACTTATACTTGTTTGTTTACAATGTGATGATCTTTCAATTAAAAATTTCAAGTAAACATTCCAACCATCATTCATATATCGTATCAAAACTTTGTAAAATAAAATAGAGTAAACCCAAAAATATAATAAATAATCTATAAAAATGTTAATTATTAGTACAATAATTAAAAAATACTCTAAGTAAAGAAAATTAATCAAAGATATTTTTTATTTGTAAGTTAAAAAAATATATTGAAGCCTGCTCAAGTGCAAAAGTTACAGTTGGTGCAGTAGTTCGAGAGACCCTGGCAGCATCGTCCTAGTGGGAAACCAATGTTGCCACATGGCCATAGTGTTCCCAATTGTCCATGCAATTATCAAAAACTGTAAAAAACAAAACTGTGCTAAGCCTAGAAGCTAGGATGTCTCGCAAGGTTGGAACCCAGTAAACTAATATGTTTGGAAACATCAAAAAATCAGTGAAACCTGAGAACGATGGAGTCATTCGGAGTTGGGGTCTGGCATCCGTGCTTTCTGAAGGTCTTGAACTATATCCTTGTCTGTAATCCCTGTTTTTGGGGTGGTATGTCGGAGAGCACGAAGAAGAGACTTCAGATGTTCCTCGTGACGAGCCTGGCGTTCACCCATGTTCAACAACTCCTTGATGTCACACTCGACATCCATGACTGCGCTCTGGATAAAATCCATAGAGTTCTTCAAATTCAAGAGCCCATCGCACCGAGAACAAGCCAGAGGAGGGGGAGGCGAAAGAAGGGAGAGGGGAGGAGGTAGAAGAGAGGGGGGCGATTGGACTAGGGGGAGCGGAGGGAGGAGGGGGACGGGGTGGAGACTGGTGGACGGGCGACGGTTCTGGGCTAAGCTTAGGTGCAAAACCAAGGGAATTTCCAAAGCTATCAAACCACTCCACTCTACAAGCAAACAGTGAGGACAAAGGAGGGAGTTCTGGAGTGGTGGAACGGTCGGGAGGGATTTCCGGAGTGGTGGCACGGTTAGGAGTTTGAGACAAGTTCTGAGGAGCTTGCTTGCCTCGACCCCGCAAGCCTCTGCCCCTCGCAGCGTACCAAGCCACCCCGCACTTTGATTTTCCTCGTTGTCTCGACATCGGGAAGAAGACCAGGAGAGGAGGGGAGGAAATGGACCAGAGGTGGAGTGGAAGGAAGAGCTCAAAGCGGAGGTGGAGCAGAGGGAAGAGCTCGAACCAGTGGTGAAGAGAAACCCGGACTGGTGTGTGACTGCGAGGAGCAAGAGGCAAAAGATGTGAATGAGCCATAAGCTTCACCGGCACGGGACAAAAACCATGGATTCGGGGCTTGCGATGGGACTGGTTAGGAAGCCATCCCATCGCATTAATAACCTCTGCGAGCTAGAGCGTCGTTTCCATAACTGGCTCTGTGCAAAAATGAATGAAGAGGTATGTCGATCGATATATTGAATACATGGTTAAATGCTTGGAGGGAGTGTGGGCTGCGGTGGCGTGATGTGAAGAGGATTGTGGCCAGGTGTCCGGCCACATGGCCATGGGCAAAATGTTCCCGATGACACCCCATTCGGGGAAAATTAATCAAAGATATTTATAATAAAAAAGAAAAAACAATAAAAAATTAAAAGTTACTAATTAAGAAATGAAAAAGTCATCAAATTGTCATCAAATTAATTGGTATAAGTTATATAAAGTAATCTTATTATTATTTATATTACTTAACTGACTTTCATTTATATTACTTAACTGACTTTCCCTAACCTTCTTACTTGATTAGGGTCTTTATTTCTCTCCTTTGTTATTAGATTATTTTATATAACTTATACCAATTAATTTGAATATTAATTTTATTTTTCATTTTCTACATTAATAATTTTTAATTGTTTATTTTTATTATTATTAATAAAAAAATTACCAAGTCTCATCTATTTGAAATATTGGTTTTTTAGAACTATCCACATTACTTTGAATTACTTGAAAAGAGAATTGTATAATGATTGTGTTGGTGGTCTCTCATAAGGGAAACCAGACCAACAGTAGAAGAGCATTTTATCAAGTCCAATTGTCTTGAGAAATTGGTTTAACTTAAAATTACATATCATGAGATGTCCAAAACAAAGACTGGTATTGAGAAACCGGTTTAACTTGAAATTACATATCATGAGATGTCCAAAACAAAGATTGGTATAGAAAACACTGAGAGATATCTGCCTATTGCATTAATTATTAAAGTGAGGTGGGGTTATGGCTCCCAGGCCTCTTAAACTAGAAAACAAAAAAGCAAGCAGTAAAATCATGAGTAAAATCAGACCAAGGGAGGATGGTCACCTGCTACAAGCACCTAGGGCCGAGGATAATCTAGATTGGAGAATTCTGCACCAACGGTCTTCTTTGCTAGCAAGTTATCGTATGGTCCACATGCTTGTTTTTTCAAACTGGAGGAGAACCTCTTGATGCGCTTCATTTCTTTCAATCAATTATTTTCCCGTGAGCATCTTCAGATGCCAGTAAAGGTCGACAGTTCTGTAATACTTGGATTCCTTGGCCCGTGAAAAACCAAGGTCAGGAATCCAAGGACAAACATTCGCATTAACCTCCTCGTCACAACTTTAGTTCCTCTTTGTTAGCCTCCCACATTCGTAAACATGAGATATTTCAATATAAACTTTTATTTAATCCTTCCAAATCATTCTTCTATTTAGGTTGTTCATTTCACTTTCTGAAGTGCAATCTACCTACTTCCATCCATACTTTTGTGCTAATTTTATTTGTTTCATCTTTCTTCTGCCTTGAACCCATCCATACATTTCACATCTTCATTAGTCTTAATTCATTCTTATCTTAGTTTTTTATGATCTTAGTTTTGTTCTATAACGGTTTTATTTTTTAACGAAGTTATCAACTTGACGAGAACCCTCCAGAGTTCTTGTTTTCTTAAAGGTCATATTTATTAGTTGTTTTTACCTTCATTTCATAACATGGCGCCATCAGTGGCACCCTACTTTTTCGAGGGCTTAAAATTACAACCTTTTGCAATCATGATCTTTAATGTTTCTAACAAAATCCTTAAAATCAACCCTTGAATCGAAAAGCGGTGCTAACAGTAGCGCCTCTTTTCTTTTTTCTGAGTTATTACAACTAGTTTCAAACCATGGACTTGACAATTGGTACCATTACAAACAAAATATTAAATCAACCATCAAATTGAAAAGTGGTACTATGAGTAGCACTCTTTTTTTAGGTTAAAATATAACTAGTTTGAAACCATGGTCTTAACAACTTGTACCATTGCAACCAAATCTTTAAATCAACCCTTGAATCAAAAAGAGGTGCGAGCAGTAATGCCCTTTTTATTTTAAACTTAAGATTCCAATATTTTTTAAACCATTGTCTACAAAATTGCAGTGTTCCACGGGGACGCGTCCCCCAGGGTGGGGGACGCAGGGGACGCGTTCCCCACGTCCCCGGGACGGGGGGACTCCAGGGGGGACGTTTCCCCATATGCTCCCTGGGCGCTCCCTAATGGTAATGTTAAATTCTTAAAGTAAAAGTGGCATTCCTTTATCTTTCATTTTTTATCCTTTTACTTAAATTTGTACATTAATTCAGGATGTTTGAGAGTGGTTCCAACCTCATTTGGACTTCATACGGAGAAAATAGAATTTTAGATTGTTCAAAATTAGATTCAACGGTTTTAGGGTTCAAGATTGTAGCGAGAGATTACGAAAATGTTTCCACTTTGGATGCTATTGTGTATGAGGGTATGTGGTTGGCATTTAATCAAGACCACCAGCCCTCTATATACCCCAATGTTGGTGGTGTTGATTGTTAAACTCCTTTGTCATGGCCTTAGCGAAAATGTACCCTTCACTCGAACTAGAATCATTGATTGGGCATGTTAAGCTTTTCTACCATATTTTAAGGCTAGGATTGAGGTTTCATCAAGAATTGTGTGGTGTCGACTGATGTCCCTAGAGGTTCGAGGTATAAGCAAAGTCAAGGCGAGAGGCAAAGGATGAAGGATGATACACATCATGAGTATCATCCCAATATAAGCGATGGTGGAACATTTTCTGCAGCAGAGAGGAATTGGTCCACATATAGCTTCATCCATTCTATCAAGAGGAATAGACTGGCCTCTAGGAGAGTAAAGATGCTAGTTGCAGTGCACGGTTCCCTACGTCTTGCACATAGGAAGACCCCTGAGTATCGGAAGGGACCGACAAC
The DNA here is from genome assembly GCA_010110895.2 of Picea sitchensis. NCBI lineage: Eukaryota > Viridiplantae > Streptophyta > Pinopsida > Pinales > Pinaceae > Picea > Picea sitchensis. The sequence goes on along the minus strand of SNQJ01S0000478.1, from coordinate 317,981 downwards.
ACGATGGGATGTGGATCAAGAGGATAGATACCTGGTGTAGATGAGGGGATACCGGATAGAGTACCAGTAGTTTGGTTGGTGTGTCATTGGTTACTCATGAGTGACTCTGACCCAGAGACGGATGATGACATTCCCTTTGATGGTCTAGATGACTTCATGCAGGAGGAGATGAGATGTAGAGGGAAGGTCAATGAGATTGACTCCATTGATGGTCATTTTGAAATTTTATTTTCAAAGTTCATTGTTTTAGTTTTCACGTTTGAGTCTTGACTCTAGACATTGATGACGTCAGACCTTGACTTGTGACTCTTTACTATTTTAAATTTTGAGTTTGAGACCTGACTAATTTCAATTTACTTTTTTAGACTTTAGCATCTACTATTTAGTATTTTGCAAATTAATTGGATTCTAGAATGATGAATGATAAATTTAATTTTTAAATCAATGTATCAATATTTATTATTTTACTATTTATGTTTCAACTTCCATTTATGATTTATGAATCAATGTATTTCATTTACGAATTTGAATTAGATTTTGAATCATGTTTCGTGGATTTATAACTTTTAATAATTTACAAATTTGAATTTTCAATTTACTAATTTAGTAGTGTTTAGTTGTTGAAATTTATGTTATTGTTAGTATTTAGTTGTTGGTATTGATTATTTACTATTTAGTCTCTTTTAAATCTACTAATTTATGTTATTGCTGAGATTTATCATTATTATTTTTATTTTTAAAATTTTATTTTTAATTTTTATATTATATATGTGGCGTCCCGTCCCCATTTCCCAAAAATCCTAAAATTTGGGGTGCTAGCCCTGCGTCCCCCTTGTGCGTCTCCCAGCACCCTCGTCCCCAGTCCCAGATCTTGGTGGAACATTGCAAAATTGTCATACTCGCACCTTCTCCCCGTCCCCCCGTCTTGGTGGAACATTGCAAAATTGTCATACTCGCACCTTCTCCACCATCATTTTTTTCTTTAAAATATTTTAAAAACTTATTTATTTAAAAAAAAAAAAAAATTTAAAACAATCTAAAATGAAAAAATAAAAATAAAAACAATATTTTTTAACAATTAAAATAAATATGGAAAAGGAATTAAAATAAATTTTAAAAACAATAAAAAATCCTTTAAAAATAATATTATCACATGCATATAAAAACCAAACACAAAAAATCTTGTTTTAAAAAACAAGTAAAAGTATTAAAAAATAATAAAATAACATAAAAACAAAATTATAAGAAGAATATAAAAAAACATTTTTTAAAAAAATTAAAAATAACATAAAAATAAAATTATAAAAAATATAAATTAACATAAAAACAAAATTACAAAAAATATATAGATAACATTAAATAAAAAAAATATAAAAAAAACATTAAAAAACAATTTTAAAAAAATTAACATAAAAATAAAATGATAGAAAATATAAATTAATGTAATACAATTTAAAAATTATAAAAAAATATAACAAAACATTAAAGAACTTAATGTAAGACAATTTATTTGTTATAACCCGGGGGTTTGTTTACATATGTTAAAAAATCACCCTCGCCCCTTTTAACCTTTTTTTACATAGGTTTTTTTATGTTTTCTTTAGTAGTTCTTTTTGTATATTTTTTTAAATATTTTTTATAATTTCCTTTTTTATGTTTTCTTTCACATTTGTTTTTATAAGTGGTTGTAAATAGCAAAGCATAAAGAATATATATAGCTGAAATTCAAATCTGAAAATGACACAAAATGTGGACAGTTGGAAACGTAATATACAAGCTCAAAATGAAGTACAAGTACATAGCATAGCCTTCTCTCAAGGCTAGTACAAAAACTTCAACTATCCAAAAAGGCCCTCGCTAGGGTAAATAATCAAACCCTAGCTCAACCAAGAAGATCCAAGTGCAAGAATCTCTCTTTTTCTTCTTCTTCACAAATCCCAGGCAAAACACAACCTCCAAGGCAAAACATCCTCCTCTTCTCTTCTTCTTCACAAATCCACCCTAGAGTTTTTTCTCAAAACCCTAATCTTCAATCTCTAAGGGATAAATCCAAAACCTAGAACTCCAAGATGCTCCAAGAAAATCCAAGATGCTCCAAGAAACCATAATGCCTCCAGAGAGAGAGATAATACAAGTACAAGTGAAGACTTAATAGAGAGACGAGACGTGCGCACTCTCTTCTCCTAGTCGCATCTCATCACATGAGTGAATACAAGTGAGTGAGTGAATATGTTGTGGAAATACTTTCTCCTTACTCTATTTATATGAGAGGAAAGTGAGGGCAACAACACTATGTGGGCCTAAGCCCTTGCAAGCAACCTACATGAGCCCTTGAAGGCCACACAAGTGAGGCGTCCACTCTAGAGTACAAGTGTCATGCTCCAATGGTGATGGTGTGCACAATAATAACTCCAAGGTGATGTAGCTACACAAGGCAAGTCCACACCACTCCATCACGAGCCTTGACAAACTCCATCTATCCTCCAAAGCAATGTACTCCACTAAATCAGCTACCCCCTACAAGAACATTGTTGAAACCCCAAGCATCCCTAAGACATCTCCAACCCTCCAAATAGGAAACCAAGTTGCCATGTGCCAACTAGGGCTTGAAGCCCGCCTCCATGATGCCCAATGCTCCACATCCCTTGTAGTGTGCTCTCCAAACAATTGGCTCCTCTATGAGGCCTCAATGAAGAGCATCCACCAAACTGCCAAGAGATCTCCAATGCCCAAGGGAAAAGCACCAAGCATGCAATCAACTGAGGTCAAGCATCTACTAAGAAAGCTATCTTAACTGTGGATATCCATCAAATACCATCTCTCATGCTACAATCCATATTGGACCATCCAGGGGCTGAATATATACCATGTACCGCAAATCTCACGAATCACCCCCAAACATGGTGTCAATACTCTTGGAGTAACCAGAAAATCTAGCAAGAAAAAGTTACCAAACAATGAACCCTAAAATTTAATCGGATTGGGCTATGAGGACATTCAACCCAAGCCAACAAGTGGTACACCTTAGATCATACTCGGACTAATTTTCCTCAACAAGCAACGCAATTGTTGGGTACTAACAACTCTTAAGCGGGGAGTTTTAATCCTAAATTGGAGTCAGAGATTGGTTCAGTTTGGATCAGTGTTGAAAAAGTCGGCATCGGCAAAAAGTCGACGAGGGTCCGAAAAAAATCGTTTCGGCAAAAAATCGGAAAACCACGACAAACATTAAAAAATACAAAATATATTCATTTTTTTCAAAATTTTAAACATATAAAGCAACAACAACATCAGATAAACACATTGGCACATAAATATGGAGAAATCACTAATATATGTGTAGTCACTAGTGGATGCCAAATAAAAAATTATACATCAAAGTCGATATTGAACGCTGAAGGGTGATGCAGGAGCATCTCTCCACGTCAGCCAGCCAACCAGCCAGCCACGTCAGCGCGTGCATTCAAAGCTGAAGAGAGGTGCAGCCCTCGTCTTCCATTTTGAATTTGAATGTAATTTAATGTTTAGACTGTTGAGTCGTGAAGCCGTGTTTTGCACAAGCGTATAAGTAGGTAGGCCTTTAATGTTTGAAGGCTGAGATCTAGATCCGGATGGTGGACTAGACAGCGCATTCAATGTAATTGAATAGGGTAGGTAGATTGGAGGGAAGAGCTCAAAGAGCCCCTCATGTAAAATATCTTTCATTGTAATTGTATCTCATGGTAAGAGAGTTTGCGAGTAAAGAGCAGAAGAAAATGAGTCGTGACCTTGTTACAGGTCGTGCTCAGGAACACCTTGTAAAAAAACTAGGCATTTGCCATTTAATACAAACAACAGTTTTTCCTGCATATTTCCTGTGTTGAATGAATGTCTTTGAGTGTTCATGTTATGTTGCAGATCTATGCTAGGCATTTGTAGGAGTTGGTTGATTTTCAGGCTTGAGAGGTTCTTTGTGGTTTTATGCCAGGAGGGCGTGACAGAGTACTGCGGTCTCTGGATACCAGTGCATGAATGCACTTCTGAACTCTGCGGAGTCAGACAAAGACGTGTCAGGTGGGCACAGAAACTGAAATCAACAATTCAGAGGAAGACCTTTGAGGTTGTTGAATACCTCTGAGGAGGAAAGGTTGTGTAGGAGAAACACAGTTGCAGACAGAAGCTCTGAGGAATTCTGTAAAAGCTCTACCAAGTGGGCATTGAGCCAGTGCAAGGAGTGCACAGAGGAAGAACTTTGTTGTGGGTTCATTAGAAGCAAGAATCATTGAGGATTATTGATACTCTGCCAGGAGGGCATTGAGACAGTGTGCAGATAGGCACAGAGAAGAAGGGAACTCTGTTGAGTTCTGTGATTGAAGAAGAGTCCATAGAGGGATCTTCGCAGGGTGGTTGAACACCCTGAAAGACTCAGCAATAGGTTGCTTGAGCAGACAGAGTGCCAAGAGGGCATCATATTTCTCCATCTGAGGGAGAAGGGAGAAGGAATTTTTTTCCTTAGAGGTCTGAGTCTCAGAGAAGCTCAGAAGAGATAGCACCGTGTGCGTGAAGACTCTGCAGAAGCGCAGAAGTCGTAGAATCCCTCAAGGATTCGAGAGTAAAGCTCTGGAGGAATAGTGTTTTTCGGTGCACGGAGCCACAGCTGCAAAGAGTGCAGAGGCCAGAGAACTCTCTGAAAAGAGTTCAAAGTTCCCAAACCTAAGGAGGGACAGCGTTTTTATACGCACAGGCAAAGACTCAAGTCGCAGAGCTCGCAGAGGAAAAGGAGCGAAGGTCGAGGCCTTCGAGAATTTGAAATTCTTCCAAGTGTTGGAAGAAAAGCGCCAAAGCTCAGGAGGAGCAATAGCTGTCGTCGGATCAGCCGAGAAGATCTGGG
>SNQJ01S0000478.1:278643-308302 GCA_010110895.2 Picea sitchensis | reverse complement strand
CCAGGGACGTCTCCCTTGGGATTAGCCACCCTAAATAGAAAGAGCCCCCCATCGAGGTGACAGTGGGTGGGGAAGCTCCTGTTACGCCAGTTTGACCCTTACTTTTAAGCTACCTGACCTAGACTACAAACTGAGCGATAACAAGGACAGCCGGGGAATTTCACACTGCCAGGAGGGCAATGGATCGAGATCGTTGCGGGATCTCACAGACTGTCAGGAGGGCAGCAGTAAGTTTCCAGTTTGCCAGGTGGGCAAGGGACAGAGATGGGACTGTCTGAAAGTCTCATGGACTCGGAGGTGAGTTCAATTCAGCATGAGGCGCTGATAAAGATGGGATCAGTTGATCTCATAGTCTGCCAAGGAAGCAGCAGGAAAATCCCATATTGCCAAGTGGGCAGGGATGAACAGATGAGACTATCTGAGGGTCTCATAAACTCAGAGGTGAGTTTGGATCAGCAGATGCAGCTGACAAAGGAGGAAGATCTGAGGAATCTTCTGATGATTGAAGGAATTCAGATATTCCTGCCACATAGCCCAGAGGAGGCCAAAGTCTATGTTGCAAATGAGGCAGCAACAACAGAAGTAAGACAGCCAACTGAGACTGTCAAAGAAGAATTGGAGTAGACTTTGGAAGCTGCCCAAGAAGCAGTAGAAGAAGATTAGCATTCCGAGGAATGGCTCAATATTTTCAGCCAGGAAACTGAAAAGACTACAGCATTGGAGCTTGCAGAAGAAGAAGAAGAAGCAGACAACATTAGTTTGGTTGATCTGTATGAAAAGATTGAAGCCCTGGAGAGAAGGGTGATAGTGCAGAGTGTGCACATCCAACAAACGAAGTTGGAAGCAGCTGATGAAGCAGGCATGGGAGATCATTGTGATCTACCCAATCGCAGAAAAATTTTGCAGCTGGAGAGACTGCATGAACAGGGCCAGCCACTGGAGCAGCTGGACGAAGTGATCGAGGTGATCAGGGAGCTGATGGTCAGGTCAGCAGAAACTGTCAGCGAAGAGAAGATGAGCAGAAGAAAAGAAGCAGCAGCAGCAGCAGCAGGGAGATGGAGCAGATAAACAGCTCCAGAAATTTGTTTGGGATCCAGGAGGATTTCCACAGCTGAGAGTGGAAGCTCATGAGCAGTAGCTCAGGAATTTTGCAGCTGAGGAGTATGATGCAGAAGCATCTCTCCATGTCAGCCAACCATCCACGTCAACGCGTGCATTCAAAGCTGAAGAGAGGCACAGCCCTCGTCTTCCATTTTGAATTTGAATGTAATTTAATGTTTAGGATGTTGAGTCGTGAAGCCGTGCTTTGCACAAGCATAGAAGTAGGTAGGCCTTTAATGTTTGAAGGCTGAGATCTAGATCCGGATGGTGGACTAGACAACCCATTCAATGTAATTGAATAGGGTAGGTAGATTGGAGGGAAGAGCTCAAAGAGCCCCTCATGTAAAATATCTTTCATTGTAATTGTATCTCATGGTAAGAGAGTCTGCGAGTAGAGAGCAGAAGAAAAGGAGTCGTGACCTTGTTACAGGTCGTGCTCAGGAACACCTTGTAAAAAAACTAGGCATTTGTCATTTAATACAAACAGCAGTTTTCCCTGCATATTTCCTATGTTAAATGAATGTATTTGAGTGTTCATGTTATGTTGTAGATCTATGCTTGTCATTTGCAGGAGTTGGTTGATTTTCAGACTTGAGAGGTTCTTTGTGGTTTTATGCCAGGAGGGCGTGACAGAGTACTGCGGTCTTTAGATACCAAAGCATGGATGCACTTCTGAACTCTGCGGAGTCAGACAAAGACGTGCCAGGTGGGCACAGAAACTGAAATCAACAATTCAGAGGAAGACCTTTGAGGTTGTTGAATACCTCTGAGGAGGAAAGGTTGTGTAGGAGGAACACAGTTGCAGACAGAAGCTCTGAGGAGTTCTGTAAAAGCTCTGCCAAGTGGGCATTGAGCCAGTGCAAGGAGTGCACAGAGGAAGAACTTTGTTGTGGGTTCATTAGAAGCAAGAATCATTGAGGATTCTTTATACTCTGCCAAGAGGGCATTGAGACAGTGTGCAGATAGGCACAGAGAAGAAGGGAACTCTGTTGAGTTCTGTGATTGAAGAAGAGTCCATAGAGGGATCTTCACAGGGTGGCTGAACACCCTGAAAGACTCAGCAATAGGTTGCTTGAGCAAACAGAGTGCCAGGAGGGCATCATATTTCTCCATCTGAGGGAGAAGGGAGAAGGAATTATTTTCCTTAGAGGTCTGAGTCTCAGAGAAGCTCAGAAGAGATAGCATCGTGTGCGTGAAGACTCTGCAGAAACGCAGAAGTCGTAGAATCCCTCAAGGATTCGAGAGTAAAGCTTAGGAGGAATAGTGCTTTTCGGTGCACGGAGCCACAGTTGCAAGGAGTGCAGAGGCCAGAGAAATCTTTGAAAGAGTTCAAAGTTCCCAAAGCTCAGGAGGAACAGCGTTTTTATACGCACATGCGAAGACTCAAGTCGCAAAGCTCGCAGAGGAAAAGGAGCGAAGGTCGAGGCCTTCGAGAATTTGAAATTCTTCCAAGAGTTTGAAGAAAAGCGCCAAAGCTCGGGAGGAGCAATAGCTGTCGTCGGATCAGCCGAGGAGATCTGGGCCGTTGAAGATTTCACGTCAAGGGAGCAGCGGAGGAGCGCATAGAGAAGGGACGGATCTGAACCGTCAGATCTTAGCCATAGAACCCGACAACCTTTAGATCTGTCAGGATTTGCGAGGGAGTTAGAGGAGGAAGACTCTTGACTTCGCGAGAGGCGAAGTCGCGAAGAGGATCAGGACCGCCTATCTGAGAGTGGACAGGTGGTATGCTCGCCAATACGGAGGTCAGACCTTCATCGACCAATTCGGGGTTTCGCGAGTTGAAGAGCTGAAGGCTTAGCGTTCGGATTCGCGAAGTCCGAGAACTACAAAAAGGTGGGAAGATCCATCGTGGGACCCGCGTAGAAGACGTGTCGAAATTTCACCATTTCGGCATATCGGAGGGTAAGGAGTCGAGACTTTCGTCCCGAAAGTCCCGAAGCGACGAGTAGCGAAGTCGCGAAAGAATCTAAGTCGTCCATCGGAGGAGGACACGTCGCAGAACCACACAGTGGGCCCGAGAATTAGACCGGCGGACACACGTCACATATTGGAGGGAGTCAACACTCCGTTGACTTCTCGCTTAGCGGGAATTCGTGAGGTAAGAGCACGAAGGCACGACGTTGAAACTCGCGAAGTGGCGAGTTGCGAGAGATCGCTGGCATTTAAGCCTAGTCGGTGGTCACACACACAGAAGGTGCTGACAGGAAGGGGCCATAACCATTTCGCGATCTCGGGTATCGCGGATTTGAGAAGGGAGAATCTGGAGTCACGACTAGCGAACTAGCGAGACTGCGAGCTGCGAAAAGGACCTGTGGATCGATAAATCGCAGATTCCAGCAGGGAATCCAAAAGAGTCTATCCGACTCAAAAGGGTTTAAAGAACGATCATGTGAGCGGATCTCGGCCCGAGGGCCGATAGGTCTGCATCAAAGGGCCTCTCCAATACAAAATGACATCACATATATAATTATAAAATGTATCTCATGATTCATCATCATGATGGACTCTGTAGATGTCTAATATACAATGACAAATGAAACAAACCTAGCAGTTAGCTATCTAATATCAATGTCGGCCTCCGCCTCTCCCCCTTTTACGAGAAAAGACAAGGGGTTGTTTGTCAGGTCTGCCCCTGACAGTAGAAGGCCCTGTATCTAATAGTGGATGACCACTGGTGTGTAGGAGTAGGTGTATCAATAAGTGTAGAAGGTTGTGTTGATGTTTGCACATCACCCTCCATGATGTCTTCAGGCCACTCCTATGAATGGAGGGATTTAGATACATACCAATGAATGGAAGATTCAACACCAGTTGGCAAATGAAATTGAACCCTTGCTCCACTTAGAAATCATTAATGGTGATGATGATGGTTGTTAAGTTGCCTCCACAATGATTGAGGAAGAGCACAAACCCTTCTCCTTCTCCACAAGCAAAAAAACACAAATGACCAAAAGAAAAAAAGAAAAAAACCCTTATGCCCGCGTGTTCCCTGCGTCTGGAGATTTTTTGGTAAAAGTCGACAATTTTTAGTAAAAGCCTGGACTTTTTGAAAATACAAAAAGTCGTGATTTTTTCAAGAGTAAAAGTCGCGACTTTTACAAAAAGTCACACTGGTTTGGATGAGCTACACAAGAGGAAATTGAGACAGTGACAGCAATGCACAATAGTTGGAGGACAAGTTAAGTTGCGATGAGAATGTGTATAAACCCTATAAATAGTTCTACACATGAGTTTGATGTTGTGCATGCATGGGTACTATGCAAGAGATTGGGCGTAACGATGCATACCTTATTGTTGCCCACAACTTGGGGGAGGATCTATTGTGCAAGACCATTACAAGATATTTCAACTCACCAAGAAACCACCACATCTTTTGTGTCTACCTCTTCATCTTCCCAATACATGTACCATAGACCTAGATGAACATACAAGATATAAATTGGCATGTTTTTCCTAATTCATTGGATTATTAATACTAAACCCTTTTACATGTTATCGACTTGGATGTAGGCGCTTGCTAGTAGTTAGTTCTTGGATTGCAAATATTTATGTTGTTCATTACTTTGGTGTATATCACTTTTGATTAATGAATTATTGGACTTTATATTCCACCCAAATCTTGTGCCAATATGTATGTTCTTTAATGAATTTGTTTCTGCATAGTTGATTGCTTAGAAGCTCCTACATAACTATAACATTGTGAGTGTAAACAAGTTTTCTTGTTGATTATTAGTGTGGTTGTGCTTAATTCCATTAGGTGTACTCTTCCTTCGAGCATAACCCTAATTGTGCCATAAGTTTGCAAGCAACTCCCTATATAGTCACTAGAATAAGATGAGCAACTACACTAATAGAAAAAGAAGTGACAAAGAAAAGTATAAGGGAAAGAAAAAATGGAAGGGGGGTCATTTATTATGAGTTGAATCATGAGAGAAAAATGGAGTCCACCTTCGATGTCTCAACACCAAAAAATGAGAAAAGGGAAACACATTCCTAAGGAAAAAGGGGATAAGACAAAGATAAGCAAAACCAAGGACATGGGATTGAATTCTGAATGAGAAAAAGGGGGCTTTGTAATCTCCCAGTGGAGTCTTCTGAAAAGGAGTTGTATAAAAACTTTGTTGCAAATTAGATAGTGTCTACAAGCACCTCGCGACTATAATAGGTGGACACAACCCTCAACTCAAAGTGTGTTTGAGTTGGCAATAGGTAAGTTTACAGGGTTTGAGAAGCAATGCATGGTATTGAGCACATGTCAATGTATAGTGACATTATTTATAGGGGCTTGGTTTTGAGTGTAAATTTTAACAAATTGTAAGTTGATTAACACAAACAAAAAGGTTGACCACAAGTTTTGAGGGTCCACCCAAGTAGGTGCAACTCTTTTATCTCGACAACTCTAGATGTCCTATAGATAACTATAGAAATGGAAGATAAGCTAATCCATTATAACCAAAAGGGTGGAGGAGACCGCTTGCAAATTCATCAAAAAAGAGGATAAGTCTCCCTTGAGGGAGTTTGGTTACCTTACTCCAAACACCTTTTTTGGTTCTCAAACTCTAATTTTTTGATTAAATGAAATGTATGCATACCTCACTCAAGTGCCTCTAAGGGTTCACATTGGTTCATCGAACACACAAGCTTCCTCTTTGAGAATGCTACGGCTTTGACTCTTAATGTTCTACTTAAATATGAAGAAATTGAGAAAATTGAAACCGACACTAATAGAAATGTGATATTTAAAAACTAATCTATGAAATTGAAAACAAAAGCTAAACTACTTTCTAAAGTAAACAATTGGAAGCACGAGGCCTATTCTAAATTGTCTAGCATGTGCTACTAAAAGGAGGTAGAAAAATTGTCATATTTTGTATTTTTCAAACGTTATATTAAGCCATGACAATCCTCTTGCAAGTAAGTTATAAGCATAGCAAAGAGACCCTTGTTTCAAAATAGAAAACCTAAGTTGTAAACAAATCATAAAATTGAAATAATTTTGTTTAACTTGTGTGTTGGATTGATTTTGACTCAAAGACATTTTGTTTGGGACCCTGCGAGCCCATTGGAAGCTTGCAAAGATCCAAGTTAGATGCCTTGCAACAAGAGTCAATTTTGATTTTTTTAGGTTGTAAGTCCTACTAAAGCACTCAATTTTGATTTTTTTAGGTTGTAAGTCCTACTAAAGCACTAAGACAATATTTATTTTTACTACTAAGACCTTGCAAATGTAGAACATTGAAGATACTAGAGGCAAACATCTAGTTATTGAGGTTCATTATTTCAACACCTGACAAATTCATGTATTATCTATAAGAAAGTGAATTTGATAGTCAAAAAAAGGTCAAAACCCCAAAGAAGTGATGGTTTGGTAAAGCCTAGCCATCACATTGATTTGGAAACATTGACTCTTGTTTTGAACCAAACCAACTTTAAAAAATCTAACAAAGAAATTGAAAGAAAATAAAATGAAACTTGTTTTTGTCCACTAAATCCTAGCAAAATCAGCACTTGAAGCCACTAAAGGAGATCATTCCCTTTTTGAGTCATTGTTTAAATATTTGGCGATTTTGCATTTTCATTTGAAGCTAATCTAACTCAAATTCTTTTATAGATTCCTTTTATGATAGCCACTAGGTGAACCACATAGATGGTACTTGGTAGCCCGGATGGAAGGTAGTAAGCATCAAATATATTATTTTGAAACTACCTTGAAACCATAAGGGAAGCAGAGTCTCATAAAACCTAGCTCTCCCATTGCCTTGGAAACCCCAAGTTCATTCCCATTGCAAAATTTAGACTATTATGTTATGCAAATTAAAGGAAAGTTGGAATCAAAAACTGAAATGAAAGCTGAAACATAACATAGATAAGTTACATAGATAAGTTAAATAGAAGTTATACTTCATCATAAACATAAGCAAAACATGGGAAAACTAGCTATTTGATTGTAAAGAACCTACTTAAGAATGAAAGAATCAATATATCAACTCGACAAACCAACATCCATGGGTTAGAAAATTGACAAAACATGCATGATTATCTTACCAAGAAGCAAATACAAGACTTGTAAATAACAATTGAAGATCAATGGATGAAAATCGATTTACTCCAATAACTCAAAGTGAATTTGTATCGTATCTCTAGAACTCTAAGTGCTCTTCAAACATTCTCCTAATCATGCAAGAAGGGAGACTAATATTAAAAGCTTGATTAGTAAATATAAGAGACATTTCCTCCAATAACAACTTTAATGAGGTATTGAATTCGATAAGTTGGGTGGATGAGGAGGATGGAGGCAAGGAAGAGAGGGAGAGTCAACTAGGGGGGTTTGATAATGGAGAGTAGTTGGGGAGAGCCACAAGATGATGACAAGAGGCCCAACAAGAGGGCACATGTTGTTGAGGAAGGCGCGAGTGGAGGTTGTAGAGGTATAGCAAATCATCAAACAAAGGATGAATCAAGGTGGGGTTGGTAAAGGGAAGGACAACAAGGAAAGTGAGTCATGGGAGGAATAAGGAAAGCCAGCATGGAGGAAAGGAGGAATGGTTGGGAGAAGCCATCGACCTCCTCCCTCTTTTATCATCCTTTTTTGTTTTATTTCTGGAAAACCACCCATGCATTGTAAGGAAAAATGGATCAACCACATAAGCTCACAATAACCCAAAAACAAAACCTCGGCCAACAAAAATGAACTCCATAAATATGCACAATGCACAATTGATGCACTGCAAGAAATATTTGCCTACATATTTACAAAATGAGCTAGATCACTAAATGACAAAAGCCTAGATAGGGTTGAGTCACATAACTGAGCTCAAGGGAAGATACTCACAGTAGCACAATATGATATTATCAATGAATAATCGGTGCATCTGTTACAAAGGAGTTTACCTCCTTATATATCATCGTTTACTAAGTAAATCATTTCCACTTATGAATGTGGGATAGACTGCTTTACACAAAAAGTGAACCTTAACATACTATAAAGTCATAAAGTGATTTTGTTACATAGTAAGCCTTATATCCTAACACCCCCTCTTAAGGCTTACAATATTGAAAGAAAAAAATGGTAACTAAAGGCAAACACAGATTGACTGAACACAAAATCAACATAAGTAATCAGAACCAAACATTCTTCATAAGCTTATTCTTTGGAAAATAGTTCCTAGACTAAGTAGAGCTCCATCAAGTTGCCTGCTAACCTTCGTAAAGGTGTAGCTCCCAAGTTGAATTCCTACGTTCCCAAATTCCACCTCCCTGAACGCCCAAATTACGAATCTATCGAATTAAATAACTGAACTGCAATCCACAAGCATGTCTCAACCTCATTATTGGACAGGTAATCTACATGCATGTCTCAAAACCCTAATAAGGGATAATTCTTGACATCCACAAACTCCCAAACTATCTGGGCAACCATCTATGTTGAGTTGTATCTACACTAGTTCCCTGCTTGTCTTCAAAGTGTGGGCTTCCTAAAATGCATAGAATGTCCTTTCTTCAATAAGATCATCACCACCATCAACATCTAGTGCATCTTCAACAATCATTGTATTAGCTAAATGTGGTATGTCTTTGACTTTTCCCTTGAGAACATCTTTGGCTCAAAATCCATAGTTCCAAGTTGTGTGACCCATTTTCTTGCACTAGTAACATTCCATCTCCCCCTTGTCTTTAGTTGACCGACTACGATTGTTTCTTGAGTATAATGCCATCTCAGATTGAGAATCAACTTCGGTCTCTCCAAGAATGGTTCTCTTTTCTTCAGTGAAGAGAGCAGCGATCATATCTTCTAGAGTTTGAGAAGATAATTGACCAAGTAAAAACTACATTATTGTATTGAGAAGGAAGATTGTTTAATAGAATAGCTTTGGCATCTTCTTCCTCTACCGTAGCTTTGACTTCATCTATTTGTTTGATGAGAGATCTCAGATTGTTTATGTGGCTAGACATAGTGACTTCAATGGACAACTCCAATCTGAATAATTGTAGCTTCAAAGAAAACTTTGCATTCATTGATTATGCTCCAAATAGCTTATTTAGATTATCCCAAATTACCTTGACTGGTTTTTCCAGATCTATATGATGCAATTATGAATTTGAGAGAGCAAGGCCAATATAACTTTGGCTTTATCAGCTTTGTTCTACCATTCCTAATTTATTTGGACATGTCGGTGATTTCTCAGACCTTTTTACAATTCCCCACAAGTTTTTGTTCATTAGTTGCATCTGGATTTTCACTTTCCATGTGTGGAAATTGAAGCCGGAGTATCATTCTAATGGCATATCCATGTTAACATTCTAATCAGAGAAATCTAAAACTAACCTTTGTTTGATCTAGAAATGATCTGAAATAAATATGGATTGAAGAATGGATAAGACTCGATACCTACAAAACAAATTGACAATTAATCAACATGATGAAAGCCACGTAAAACAATGCAAGTTAACGTGGAATAAGCCAAATGAGCATGTAACTGAAAAGTTGAAGAAAATAATTGAAGGGACAAGGAAACGGATAGGAGAGAAGGCTAACGAACGGGAAGTGAAGACCCATGGTTGTTGGCCTTCCCTTACCCATTAGCTCTCCCTATTTCTTCACTCTTGCTCATACTCAAAGGGCTTTTTTGGCCGAGGAGAGCATTGTATCTGAAATTGCAAAAAGAAGAACATAGAGCACCATTCGAGACTGGTTTTCCCAGTTGGGTTCCAGGGTAAAAATTATGCATTAATGTGTTTCTTTTTCCTCTGTGTGATGAGTATCTAGTTTAAATTCTCTTATGTAGTCTATTAAAAATGACTGATTATATTTGATGGCTTCTCTGTAACCCATTTGTTGCATAACCTTTTATTTTATTGTGAGAGAGGTTTTCCTCGAAGGAAAAATGGCTTAATGGTACTCACCCATCTCAACAGCTAGCTAATCCCCACCGTTCAATACACTCAGCGAGGGAAATTGAAGGTCACCCTTACAGAGTTGTTGAAATAAAAAACTTGCTAAACCTATTTTCTCTCTCCTAGGAGTCATTCTCTCTTTGAGAGGCAAACTTGGTATTGTTGTTGGGTCGAACGCACATCACCCTGGGCATCTAATTTATTTGTTGGGCGATTAAATCATTTGTTGAGTCATTTCCTCTATTGTTTGGGCGTATTTAACTTTGTTGAGTCGTTTCCTCTACTGTTTGGGTGTATTTAACTTTGTTGAGCCATACTTTGTTTGTTGGGCATCCCCCAACCCATTTGCTAGTCACCCACTACTTGGGTTTGTCGTCCAAACTTTGTGTCTGATCTCTGGCTTGAGGAGAAGCCCCACGCACTTGCTCTATGTTGTTCAAATGTTTAGTGCAAACCCTATCTAGAGAAAAAAAAAAACGTGTTCATTTTTTTTGTTGCTCCAACGTTGGGCATGAATCCTAGTTTGAGGGGGAAACCACACAATTGTATTTTTCATTGTCTCCATCTTTGAGCGAAAACCCTAGCTCGAGCAGAGACTATACTACACGTGTCTTTGTTGGAGATAACGCCTTTGAACGTACCTACGCCATGTGTAACCACTGTACATTCTCATGCTCTCAACCTCATACACCAAGGGGCTCCGGGGAAATCTCCATTCAGTCAATTATGTTACCCTCACCTATTTTGCACTTAACCATAGGCTAAGCGTTGGTTGGGCATCCTCTAAGAGCATTGGCAATATTCTCTTTTGCCCATATGTCCCACAATTGTTTTGGACATTGAACCCTATGCTAGCCATGTGATATTGCTTCTCGTTGGGGAATCTGAGAGGTGGACTAACAACTGGTGCAAAGAACAAATTGAAGGCGTAGGCACAAGAATACTTCAGTATGTTATCTCCAAGTGTGTTAATGCTCCTATCTGCCAGATAGCAATAGTCACATAAGAGGTTCAATTATAAGGTGGTGGTCATCCCATTAAGCCTTGCTTCAAGTACATTGCAAAAGCATTTATGTTTTTTGACATTTGGAGATCCATAGAAGTCTAGTTTTATAGTGATCTAATGCAGCACTACGTTTTGGGATTCTAAAGGTGTCCACATAAGCATATGTATTGATAGACTCTTATCCATATCAGTTTCACACTCTATCCATTTAGCCTGGAAGCTAATGTGCCTATAGCATGGAAAATGCAAGCCTCTATTCCCTTTGTTTCGTTGAAGCCTTGACATCTACAACAGATTTGAGTTGCAACTAGGAGAAGGCTTAGTATCCAAAAGAAGAGAGGGCTTTGCACAAGGCAAAAGAAGACGAAGGCCTAGTGGCCTCCCTGAGAAGACAGAGAACCATATGCAAATCTCAGAGACAGAACCAAGATAGAGTTTAGAAATATAATTCCACAAAGGATCTGTGTTCATGAGGCTTATGAATCAAGAAACCCAAGTCAACTAATCAGAAATTTTGTTGGTGTACAGTTGCATGCATGAAGTATGGCAACTGAAAGCGGTTGTACTATTTTCGTAAAGCAATGGTTGTAAATTTAAAAAAAAACAATGGCTACTAAAAATTGTATGGTGGCTAGATAATAAAATCATACAGTGGTTGGAATTTATGTATGTCGACTCCTTCAAATGATGGTTATAACACTTATACACCTTCACATGAGTATTGTGCCCTCTTTCACCTAACATATCTCCTCACTCTTTTGGTTGATTCTCCTTCCAGGTGACATTGAATTTGCAAAAGTGAAAACCTTGTCTTCCGTAGGCTGGAGACTCTTGATACAACTTTGAACTCCTAGACTCTTCCCTACTTTGATACCATATTACAAAATGAGCTAGATCACTAAATGATGAAAGCCTAGATAGGGTTGAGCCACATAACTAAGCTCAAAGGAGGATACTCACAATAACACAATATGATATTATCAATGAATAATTGGTGCAACTATTGCAAAGGAGTTTACCTCCTTATATATCATTGTTCACTAAGTAAATCATTTTGACTTATGAATGTGGGATAGACTGCTTTACACAAAAAGTGAACATTAACATATTCTAAAGTCATAAAGTGACTTTATCACATAGTAAGCCTTATATCCTAACAAATACTTGCCAACAAGGTCTCCTCCACCAAGCTCAGTGTCTCCTTCAGTGTCCCAAACTTCCCCTTAGTGAGGGGCTTCGTTTAAATATATGCAACCTATGAATCCAAAGGAACATACTCAAGAACCACTACTCCCTTCCAAATTGTCTCTGAGGAAATGGTACCAAATATCTATGTGCTCGAAGAGATCGTGAAACAATGGATTCTCAGAGAGTCGGATACAATTTTGATTGTCATAGTGTATAATTGTAGGCTCCAACATCTAATCAGTCAACTATGCTATCAACTTGCAAAGCCAAATGGCCTCACAACTAGCGAAACTCGTTGCCAAATATTTTTCCTTTGTCATGTGCTTCTTGCTAACCCAAGATATCATACCTGAACCCAAACTTAAATAGAAACTTGAAGTACTCTTCCTGACACTAGCATCTCCTACCCAGTCATAATCAACAAAACGATGTAGCACTAACTCGCCATCTCCAAGATACCTCAAAGCATAATGAACAATGCCCTTCAAGTATCAGAGCACATGCTTTGCAACAACCTAATAAATCTAACTCGACTCGACCATATACTAGGCTCAAAGTGTTCACTACAAAACAAATATCAAGTTTGGTATTCACCAAATACATAAGGGAACCAATCAACAACTTGTATGATGAAGGATCTACAAAATTTGAATCAAAAACAACATGCAACTTCAGATTTGGAACCATAGGAGTAGCAAATGTTTTACAATCCATCATCTAAAATCTTTTTAGAAACTCCATTATGTACTTCCCCTATCCAAGGAAGACATCGCATGTACCTCGCCAAACCTCTAGACCGAAAAAAAAATGCATGATGTCGATGTCTTTCATGTCAAACTTGCATGCCAACTCTATCTTGCACCATATAATGAGATTTTCATAACTACTTGTTAGTATCAGGTCATCTACATACAAGACCAAGACAACCAAATCAAATATATCAAAGAAATAATAAAGATTGGGATTTGCAACAATCTTGGTGAAACCCAAATTAAGTAGTCATCAATCCCAAAGTACCATGCACATGGTGCCTGCTTCAACCCATAAACGGCCTTCTTCAACCTACATACATGGTATCTAACCGATGCACCTCAAAACCTCTCAATCAAATAATGCATACTTCCTCCTCAATCAAACCATTAAGAAAAGCGATGTTTACATCCATTTGATACAAAGACCATCCAAAAATTGATCCAAGAGACATAACGGTTCTCATGGAAGTATACATGGCAACCGGAGAAAAGGTCTCCTCATAATCAACTCCCTCTCTCTAGGAGAATCATCTTGCTACAAACATGCCCTTGTACTTCTCCATGCTACCATCAACAACATTTTTTACCTTGTGCAACCCCCTGGAATAAATTGTTGATTTACCCTATGGTCTCGTCACAATCTCTTACCCATCATTTTTCAATATGGAGTTATATTCCTCTATCATAGCATCTTGTCACACCTACTTTGTGTTTGCCTCCTCAAAACTAGAAGTCTGCATCAATGGCAGAAGAAATCAATGCAACATATTAGGAAATTACTTACGGGGGTGACTTACTCGAAAAGAAGTCATCAGAACTCCTACTTGCCCTTGTGCATCTTGTAATGTCAAAGTAAGCCACTTAGGATTCCAAGCTAAACTGGATGTTAAAATAGGCTACGTTAGTACACTGGAACCTTATTGATCTAAATCTGATTCTTTTGAAATATGTGAATCAGTATTTGGGACAGCAATCTTTTCTCCCTCTTCAACCTCCCAAAACATTTATGTGACTAAGAGGACTAAGCACTCACATAAAACTTCACATCTCAACTCACCGTTATCTTCCACTATGAAATGTAGACTCTATAAGCCTTGGAGGACTTACTGTAACCAACAAATACCCCCCTTCAAGCTAGAAGGTTCGAGCTTAGATCTCTTCTCATCGTGAACGTGAATATACACGAGACAACCAAAAACACAAAAGTAAGATACCTATGGTTTATCACCAATAAAAGCTTCTTCTAGTGCCTTGATCTTCAAGATCCTAAAAGCACACTTGTTCAAAATGTATACAATTACATAGAATGATTATGTCCAAAGAAACATGGGCAAATCTAGATCATGAATCATAGGCTTGGTTGTCTCTATGATGGATTTGTTCTTTCTCTATGCAACCCCATTTTGTTGAGGGTTGTAAGGTATTATCAACTCCCTCTTGATCTTTGCTTCCCTACAATGGGAATCAAATTCCTTGGAGGTGTACTCTCCTCCATTATCTAATCTCAACACCTTGATCTTCTTACCTATTTGGTTCTCCAATAGAACTTTGAACTCTTGGAACCTACTAAAGACTTCATCACTAGTCTTCATATAATATATCCAAGATTTTCTAGAGACATTAATAAACGAAACATAATAAATGTGACTTATTAATGAACTTGATGACATAGGTCCATACACATCTAAATGAATTATATCAAAAATCCCTCTCAATATGTGCTCGTTGTTAGGAAAATCACTCGTCTTAGCATGCTTGCCAAGTGCCCTCGCACACTTGTGTCTTCTCTATCTTGAAGTCTAGCAATCCCTACACCATGTCTTTCAAGAGAGATAATGCTCCATCGTATAAGTGACCAAATCTCTTGTGCCAAACCTTGCACAGTTGGTCGTTGTCATGCACAAGGGCTCCATATTTGATCAAATCAGCAACCAACCTTTAAAGGCCACCCTCTCACATACCTCTAGCCAAAACTTGACTAAGATCTCAGCTATAATTTATGATAACAACTTATTGATCATCAAACTCAATCACACATCTAAGATCTATCATGATTGAAACTGAAAGTAGATTCTTAGATAAATGAGGAACATATAAAACATTATCAAGCTCAACAACATCATATGAAGGCATGCAGAAGGAGAAAAATCTCTCCCCTGTAATTGGATATGTAGCATCGTCACCAAGCTCCACCTGTATCCCTACCTCCTACTCTTGAAGTCTATTGAAATCCTTCTTATTGAAGGTCATATGTCTCAATTCTCAATTTTCCACATACTACCCTACACTAGAAACATTGTTAGCGGAAAGGCACAATTGTTAGCGGAAAGGCACGAAACCATGGAGAAGGTGGTTGCAGGCTTGGATGAAATCTCATCCACTACTAAAGCTTATGCACTCCCTGCAATCTATGTCTATTGTTGCTTGCCCTTCACCTTCTCCTTCTCAGGACACAGGGAAGCATAGTGGCCTATTTGTGGCACTTGAAGCACTTTATGTGACTCAAGTCTTTGTTGCCTTGGTTCAAGGAATCTGAATCCTCCTTTTGACCCCTCTTGGGTCCTTTCTTACCACCTTTTGTCATCTTGTAGAAGAGGGCTAAGTTTTGACTCTCCTCTCTATTGGCTAAAACAGTGTCCAATGTGGTCTTCCCCTGGATGAAATCATCCCAAAGCTTCTCAAAAGTGGGAAGCTTCTCACAAGCATAGACTCTTTGAACAAGTGGATCCCAAGATGAGGAGAACCCATTTAAAGCAATGGCACCAACTCCTCATTCTTTACCTTCACCTCGATAGCAACACATTGATCTTGAAGCTAGATGATCTTCACAAGGTCAATGGGCTTTGTGTTTGTATCAAGGAGTTTGTTCTTCAACAATGTCTTGTAGTTAATATTTATACTCTAATACAACATGACAAGGGCATCATACATCTCCTTCCATGTCTTCATCTCCACGACATGAGGGATAAAATAATCCTTCACAAAATCAACGATGGTTCTTTTTTCTTTGGCCATCTTTTTATTATGTTTGGAAAAATCATTTTGATCAATGGGAGGTGTAACCTCACTACCCGCAAGATACCACATATCAACCTCCTCTAAGTAGCACATGCACTATGCACTTTCAAGGTGTAAAGTTGGAAGTGCCCTCCAAAAGGTCACGCTCTTTGAGACTAGCACTAGTCATCTTTGTTGCACATAGAACACACTTAAACAATGCAAATCAGCTAGAAAAACAAATCAAGTAAGCAACCTATGAATAGTGTGGATCGCCTCTCTCAGGCACAAAACAACACACCATCGCTAGAATGAGGGAATCACACCCTACAACCCCTCATAGCTCTAGATAGCTTCAATCATTGAAACAAGGGAAACAAGGGCATCACAGCCACTGAAATCCTCCAACAACTCCCTCTCATAGGACATTGACCTCTCCATACATGAAGTTCAGGGAGACTCCATTAAACATGCTATGACACCATGTTAATTTTTAGAGTAGGTAAGTAGATTCTACATTCAAAAAAATAACCTAAACACTAGGTAGCTAAAAACTTAAAACCTGTAATCAAAACAATGACGTTTGAATACGTTAATCTACAAACACATGCAAATAGCAAATACACAAAATTGAACTCTCAATACTACATCTATCTTCTATTGAAAATTGAAAAAAAGAATTACACTATTATAGCGCAAAATTCAATTACATTAACCCACACAAAGGTGTGCCCTCCAACTCCTTTACAGAATACGATGATTTAGGCTTACATTGCATATGGACCGATACACAAGTGTGCCTAGGATAACATAGTCAAATCTTAACCCTAACTCAATCTAGGAAGGTGCAACCACCCTGCACGGAGAAAGTTTCCTAGAAAAGAGTGGATTATACTATGGCTCATTGTTGTCAATTTGCATTAACGTTGTGATGATTGTAGTTCACTTGTGTGGGTTTTGTGCGTACTCTAATAACTTGCAATCCTACTGGTTGGACCAAGTGGTATCAAAGCAAGTTTTATTGCCTTGTTGAGCAGTACTTGGTTGATGTTGTCTTATTGATCAATTTGTGGATGTGTGTGTCATGTCGATTTGTAGTGTAAAAATTCTACAGGAAGATTGTAGAATTAAACCGATGTAAAGAGAATTTGTAAAGAAAAAAAATAGGACGGAGAATGGCAGAGAGAGGAGGTAGAGGAATTCCTTTCACAAAAAGACTAGGAAGACAACACAAAGGAGAAGAAAACGTCGATAATGATGTTGTGGAAATGTTGTTGATAGCAATATTGGATGCCATGGAAACTGCACAACAAAGGGGAGTGGCTAAAAATTTGAATAATGAAAGTGATGAAGAGAGGGAACAATAGGTTCCACATCCAGAACCTGAGGCTGCAGTTGCACTAGAAGAAAGAGTAATTTGAGCAATTACATATTTGGCAAGAAGACCAAGGTTAGACAAACTGGTATATCCTAGAAGTCTACATCCATAGGAATTGATCATTTGGATTGGATAAATGGAATAAAAAATGAATTTGAACAAATTGAAGATCCCATAAGAGTTAGATTTGCCTACACAAAATTAAGAAGTCGTTCTTCATTATGGTGGTATACTCTGCAATCGGAGAGACAACAAAATGGAAAAGAGAAAATTCATAGACGAGATCGGATACTAACAAAATTAAAGGGTTGATTTTTGCCCTCTGATTTTGCTTCAAATTTGTTGTGACAATTACAAATCTTAGTCAAAGAGAGGATTATTATTAAGTATAGAAAACAGTTATACATGTTATCAATTCAATCAAGGTAAAGTATTAAGAGTGTTGAATCCATTGCAAGGTATTTTAATGGTTTAAGGTTTACCATACAAGATGAAATAAGTTTAATGAATGTTCAATCACTTTCAAAGGTCAAACAGCCTTAAGGGTCAAAGAAAACTTGTGTAGGAAGTAGTAGAACACAAGAGGAAGAGGAAGGCAATTTTTAGGAAAAGGACAGTCAAATGGAATAAAGGAAGAGACCAACACAAGTACAAAAAAAACTTCAGGGGAGGTTACAATTTCGCTAGAGGTCAAGGTTATGGTAGAGGCAAAGGAGGAAGATTCATGGGAACCTATTTCAAATGTGGCATTGCAAGGATATAGATTAAGTAAATGTAAAGTTAGTATCAGATTAGAATGGTCAATTAGTTATTAGGAATAAGCATTAATGAAATCACTTCGACTTTAGGTTATTTTATGCTTTTATGCTTTATTTCACTTTTGTGTGTTTCTTGGTTTATCCCACATTCATAAAGTGGATTGACTCAACTAGCTTGTAACCCTTTATAAAAAAATCTTTCGCTTTCTCATTATTAATGCAATCTTGGTTTCCTTTATGTGTTTGTGTTATCTTTATAAGGTATCAAAGCCCAACATTCTCAAATTTGTATCAAGAGTCTCAAGCCTTTCAAAGACAAAGTTTCTACTCTTGCGACTTCAACAGTCTAGGTGCCAAGGGTCTGTGCAAGTGTGATGACCTAGGGACTACTGACGGCAGAGACAGATCACTAGTGTAACACATCAAAGAGCCAAAAGGACTTTAGATCATTCGAAACCAAGATCAATTGATTTTCGATTTTAAAAGCCAAGTTCATAAAATTTTGGTTTTAAAGCCATATTCAAAAGAAGAAAAAAAATCAATTTTTTAAAAGGGACCATACGAATTTTTCAAGCAAAAAAGGTCATATCATTGTCAAGACTAGTCGCATGTGAGGTGTACGAACTAGTCGCACATACAGCGCACAATCACAAATCCATACGATTGTTCGGATCTGTAAAGAATTGTGCAATTGAATTCAACCGTACATATTGTACCAATTCACAATTGCAGCTGTCGAGCAGAAATTGGAGTTGTATGGACCTGTTCTTCATATTAAATATTATGATCTTGGTTTTGAGCTTGAAGGACAGGAACAAAAAGTTTTTAAGTTGATCAAGGCATTATGTGGATTGAAACAAGCTCTGAGAGCTTGGTATGCCAAAATGGATGATTACCTTCACAAAGTTGGCTTTCAGCGAAGTGAATCTGATGATACCTTATATGTGTGCCTATAGGGTAAAAATATGGTAATTTTAGTAATGTATGTTGATGACTTGATCATTATTGGGAACTATGATGATCATATTGTACAAGTAAAGAAGGAATTACAGACTGGATTCAAGATGACAGATTTGGGATTACTTCACTACTATCTTGGAGTTGAAGTATTCCAATATTCAAATAGCATTTTCATTAGTCAATGCAAGTATGCATCTGAGTTGACAGATTACAAATTCATTCTTACCCCAATGTAGCAAAATTTAAAACTTTCAAAACTTGAAGGAGGGGAATTGGTAAACAGCACTAGTTAGCGGCATTTGATTGGTAGCTTGATTTATTTGACAACCACTCGTCCAGACTTATCATAAGCAGTCAGTATTCTCTCAAGATTTATGCAGGAACCAAGGGAAAGCCACTGGAATGCAGCAAAACGAGTTCTTAGATATATTCAAGGTACGAAAGATTATGATCTTCTATACAAGAAGAATAAAAAATGTGTACTTGTTGGATATTCAGATGCAGATTTTGTTGGAAGTGTTGATGATAGGGCATCAACATCGGGATACTTGATGAATATGGGATCAGCGGCAATTTTTTGGAGTTGCAAGAAACAAACTACAGTAGCAAATTCTTCAGCAGAAGCAGAGTATATATCAACATGGGAAGCAGCATGTGAGATAGTTTGGTTACACAAAGTTTTACAGGATTTTGGATTTTCTCAAACAGAAGCTACTTCATTGTTAATTGATAGTCATTAAACTTGCTAAAAATCCAGTTTTCCGTTCCAAGACAAAGCATGTCGACACAAAGTATCATTACACACTAGGACACTCATCGCAAAGGGCATCATCAAACCGGTATATTGTCCTTCAGAAGATCAGATCTCAGATATTTTCACGAAACCACTTGGCAGGATTAAATTTACTAAGTTTAGAGAAGAACTTGGTATTTGTTCCAATGTACTTTTGGATCAAAGGGGGGAATGTTAGATATTATGATCCTAAAGTACTTAGTATAATATTATTTTATTATACTTGGGGTTTTCTAGAATGTATTTAGTTAGATTAGATAATGAGTCTAGAAAAGAGTCGCTTCTTAGAAGCAACAAAATAGGAAATTGTTAGAATCTTTATTTAATGTACATGGACACTTGTCATACTCACATGATTATGTGATAAGATGTCCATAACAAAAATTAGCTTAGAATTAGTATCATGAGCTTATTAAAGTTTTCATTTTCTCATGCGAAAGCAATGTTGGAGATTGTAAGCTCTTGCATTAATTGTGTAAATTATTTTCCTTCTTTAATAAAATTTGTGTCTGAGGACACTTCAGCGCTCTTCACTTCAGTGAAATTTCTAAAATTTTCTTCAATTCAAAGGATTTTTTAGCAAATTGGGTATGTTCTTGCTTGTATTGCAGCCCAAATTCGTGGATCTGGAAGAAGTGGTCGTTGATATATTGTTTGCAGTAGATCCAAATAGAAATTACTTGTTTTGGTGTTGGTTGTTAGCAGATCTCATTGTTTTAGAGCTGATTTGATGGCATATCCTATGTGTTTTTCAGCTGTTTGAGAGCAAATATGTGGTTTATTCGGTTGTTTTTTAGCAGATTTGATCAAATCTGCATTCTTTTTGGGTTGTTTTTGGGCAGATTTATCATAAATCTGAGTGTTTTTTACTCGTATCCATGGCCTCTTTACCCAACATCATGTTGGAAGGAGAGAGGTTCTTTGGCAAGAACTACAATATGTGGAAGCAACATATGTTGGCCATATTTGAGTGCAGGTGATTTTGGTTGCTATCGTCCTGGGTAATGATACTCGACCACAAGTTATAGGACCAAGACAAGTTTGATGAGCAAGACAGAGAAGCAGTAATGTTGCTTTAGTTGTCTATGAAAGATGAGATGCTTCCTAAGGTCCAAGCAGGAAGACTTCCACATGGATTTGGACACATTTGAAAGATTTGCATAAGACTTCGAATAAGGGTAGAGCCTTCTTCTAGAGAATATGTTCTCAATCATGATGGATGATAGTGCATCATTACAAGAGCACTTACTCAAGATCGAGGATATCAAAGAACAATTGGAGCCCATTGGTCGAACTATGGAAGAGGAGGACATGGTGGTAATCACGTTGAAAATCTTACCACATGCTTATGATCACTTTATTGAGGCCTTGAACATCACCTCTACGAATGTTGACCTGACGATTGATAAGCTATGAGAAAAGATCTTGCAGCAGGACAGATAGAAGAAACAGTTAAGTAGCAGCAATGAGACAAAAGGTTTAAAACAACCCTTTGCAAACAATGTCAAAGGCAAAGGCAAATGGGCAAAGAAGAAAAGTCAAGGTAGCACTAAGAAGTGAAGATGCAACCAGGAGTCGGAAGAAAATCACCTACCACTACTTAGGCAAGGTGGGCAATAAGAAGAAGCATTGCAAAAAAAAGGTTCGTTGATCAGAAAACCAACTAGGGAGGGCCTCCAAAGAAGGCTCATGTCGCAGAGCATATAGAGGAGACGGAATCAACCTTCTATGCCTTCATGGCCAAGCAGCCAGCGAATCAACTCAGGTCATTCACTTGGTACATTGATTCAGGTGCGTCACGACACTTCACCAACAAGTAAGATTGGTTCACGAAGCATATTGCTTGTTCCTCCAAAGATTCAGTGGTCTTTGATGGTGGGGAAGAGTAAGCAGTAGTTGGCAAAGAGAATGTGCAAATTTCTTTTTGAGGGAAAATGTTGATTTTCCTTTATGTGTGCTATGTGCCAGGCATGGAGCTTAATCTATTATCAGTTAGTCAGATTATGATGCATTGCCCCCAACTAGATGTCAACTTTAGTAATCACAAATGCTACATAGTGTTAATTTTCAAGCATAAACAAAGATAGAAGATAACAGTAGTGTTCTTTGCCTCTTTTAAATGATAAACAGAAACATAAGAATCATAGGAAGATCACTCATTCACAGAGACACAAATATTTATCCTGGGAAACCCTCAAGGGGAAGAAAACCCAGCAAACTTATGTGATATATTGATCAGTCAATCAAGTACAATAAATTTACAAGGCAATAGCACTAAGTCTCTATGACAAAACTGACCTCAAACCTGTAGCTTATATTGTAGCTGAGTTGATTCAAATCTGCCCTTTAATCGCTGACTCTGGATTGCTCTTAAGGCTGCCTCAGAATAAGTGAAAGATGTTGCCCAAAATTGAGTATTACAGCCCTCAGAAAAGGTCCTTTAGTTGTTGTACAAAACAACCTTTAGTTGTTGTTAGAATACCTTCATAACAGAGTAAATTTGTTGCTACAGGAGTGGCTTAGTTGTTGCCTAGAAGGACTCTTAGATGTTGTCCAGAAAATCTCTTAGAAGAGAGTGAAAGAAGGTTGCTACAAAATAGATTATCAGTTGCTAGTTGTTGCCCATAAATAGTCTAGTTGTTGCCTCTAAATATGCTAGATGCTCCTTCAGAAATACTAGTTGCTCCTTCAGAAAAAATCCTTAGCTACTCACTCAGAAAAATCCTTACCTACTCCCTCAGAATAACCTTAGTTGCTCCCTCAGAAACTTGAGTACAGAACTCTTAAGACAAATTGATATACAAAATTGATATCAAGAATGAATGATGAGGAGGGCACCTCCCTCTCTTTAACTAGCAAAGAGTTTAGGTTAGGATTACCTTTTAGGTTAGGGTTGCCTTAGCTTAGGATAGGAGCTAGAGTAGGTGGTCGACTTAGCTAGAGGAGGGCGGTTAAGGCAAGGGACAGTTGGCAAGGGGGCAGCTTTAAGTGGGCAGCTTAAGGGGGTAGTTTAATGGGGTAGCTTAAGGGTGCAGCTTGAAGCTGCTTGAGGAATATCCTCTGCAGCTGCTTTACATTTTAACACTCCCTCTCAGCAAAAAGGGTATTCTTCAAGCATCCACATCCACACAGTTCTTTCTATTGCACACGATCATTGACTTGTTGACAGGATCAATATATCACAAGAAGTTTTGTATCCTTATGCAGATAAGGATCATGGAATGTGATTATCCAGTTCTCTTTAACCATGGTCAACTGCTAGAGTTATTTCACTTAGGGATGGCCAATCCCTAAGGAATGCTCATAGCTCATCATGAAGACCTAGGAGAATTTTTCACATTTCCTTGTCTTGACTTTTGCTTTGACACACAAAGCTCACAAGACTTGTCTTGACTTTTGCTTTGACACACAAAGCTCACAAGACTTGACTAGGCTCACAGAGGTTGTATGTTCCCCCTGACTTTTGCACTAGTTTGTCTATGCTCACAGAGGTTGTACGTTCCCCCTGGCTTTTGCATTAGACTTACATAGCATCTCGTTCGTCTTGACTTTTGGTTTGACTCACAGAGGTTGTACGTTCCCTCTGACTTTTGTCAATACCTTACAAGACTGATTGATTCTCCAAATCTCCCTGGCTAGCTTCAGGGTGGTCACTTAAGGCCTCACATTGGAGAATGTCTTCTGATGCTGCTATTCCCTCTCAGTGAGTGACAAATTTTCTGCCATTCCAAGCTTGTCCCAGAAGTACACAAATTTTCCAAGAGACAGAGGCTTAGTCAAAATATATGTTATTTGCTCATCAGTATGAATGTACTGCAGCTTGATGGTACGTCTTTGGACCATGTCTCTGATGAAATGATATTTCATCTCAATATGCTTTGATTTGTCATGGAAGATTGGGTTCTCTGTGAGCTTTAAGCAACTTTGGTTATCACAATGGATAACAGTTATTTCTAATCTCTCTTGAAACAACCCAAACAGAAGCTTTCTCATCCACACTGCTTCCCTGCTTGCATTATTGGTTGCTATATATTCTGCTCCAAATGTACTTTGTGCTATAGAGCTTTGTTTCTTGCTTGACCAAGATATCATAGTTGAACCCAAGCTAAAACAGTATCTGGAAGTGTACTCTTTCGGTCCACTGAGCTCCCAGCCCAGTCTGAATCAGCACAACCATGAAGCAACACTCCTCCACTAGAAGTGTATCCAAGTCCATATGCAATGGATCCTCTCAAATATCTAAGAATATGTTTAGCAGCAATCCAATGTCTATGTCTTGGCTCAGACATAAACTGACTCAAGGCACTTACAACAAATCACATATCAAGCCTTGTATGGATCAAATACATTAAGGATCCAATAAGTTGCCTATACAAGGATGGATCCACCAAGTCTGATCAAGAATCTGACTCATGTAACTTCTTTAAGTTAGATACCATGGGTGTAGACATGGGCTTACAATCTAGCATACCAAATCTGCGCAATATATCAACCGTATACTTCCCTTGAGAAAGGAAAATTTCATCTGATCTTTGCCATACCTCCAAACCAAGGAAGTAATGCATGAGTCCAATGTCTTTCATTTCAAATTCAGAAGTGAGCTCTCTCTTACACTGAGCTATCAGTTGTTCCTCTCCAGTAAGAAATAAATCATCAACATATAGAAACAAAATTAGAGGATGATTTTCTCTTACCTTAAAATAAAGGTTGGGATCAGTTGCACTCTTGGAAAAATCCAAGCTTTGAAGATAGTTGTTGATTCTCGCATACCAGGCTCTTGATGCTTGTTTCAACCCATATAGTGCTTTCTTTAATTTGCACACATGTGATTCCTTTCTTTGAACCACGAAACCCTCGGGTTGTTCTATATATACTTCTTCCTCAACTTGCCCATTTAGAAATGCAGTCTTTACATCCATCTGGTAGTTTCCAACCCAAAACTGAAGCGAGGGATATGATGGTCCTGATGGAAGTATACCTTGCAACAGGTGTGAATGTTTCATCATAATCAATACCTTCATTTTGAGAAAAACCACAAGCCACAAATCTCGCTTTGTATTTCTCAATACTTCCATCAGCTGCATGCTTGATTTTGAATAACCATTTGGAAGTAACCACGGATTTTCCTTCCGGTCTTGGTACTACTTCCCATACATCATTTTTCATGATGGATTGATATTCTTCCACCATGGCATCTTTCGATACTTGCTGCGTAGCAGCATCCTCATAGTTGGTGGGCTCTGCAGTGCTAATATGAGCCATAAGAGCCACATAACCTAAAAATCTTTGAGGTGTATTACTTTCTTTGAAAGTACCTGAAGGAGTTGCATGTTTTTCTGCCTCTCGCGGAATTTCTCTACACCAGGGAGGCTTCCTCTTAGCAGGAGGTACCTCCATAGGTCTCTCTATCTGTTCTACTGGATCCATAGTATCAACTTGATCCAATGGCTCTTCAGGTTCCTCTATCTCTGTATCTTGTTGTGATTCTTTAGAATGCTTGAATGCAACTTCTTCATGAAAAGTTACATCCCTGCTTACCTCAATAAATCTTTGGTCTGGAACATAGATTGTGTATGCCTTGGATGTTTCATTGTATCCAACAAAGATTCCTTTATTTCCAAAAGGCTCCATCTTAGTTCTTTTCTCTTTTGGTATATGAAGGGAAACTGGACATCCGAAAATCCTCAGGTGTCCCACTTCTGGCTTTTCGCCAGTGAACGCTTCTTCTGGAGTCTTTTCTCCCATAATAAAATGAGGACTTCTATTTTGAATATAAACTGCAGTGTTTGTGGCTTCTGCCCAGAGTGATGAGGGAAGATCCTTATCACACATCATGGCTTTAGCTGCCTCACAGATTGTTCTGTTCTTTCTCTCAGCAATCCCATTCTATTGAGGGTTATAGGGCACAGCTAGTTGTCTCTTGATTCCTACTTCTTTACAGAAGTCATCAAACTGACGAGAATCAAATTCTCCACCATTGTCAGTTCTCAAAGTACGTATATGTTTTTCAGTCTGATTTTCAGTCAATGCTCTGAATTCTAGAAATTTACTAAAACTTTCATTCTTTGCTTTTAGAAAATAGATCCAAGTTTTTCTAGAGAAGTCATCTATGAAAATCACATAATAAAGACATCCATTCAAGGAAGGAGATGACATAGGCCCACATACGTCTGAATGAATCAAATCCAAAATCCCTTTAGACCTTGAGTTACTGTTAGGAAAGGATTTCTTTATATTTTTACCAAGAACACAACCTTTACAGATACCATCATGATCAAACTGAAAGGTAGGCATTCCTCTTACCATTTTCTGAAGTCCGGGGAGCGCTTTGAAGTGAAGATGTCCAAACCTTCTATGCCACAGCTCAGATGGACTAACTGAAGCATGAACCAAAACTTGGATATGTCCTAGAAGTTTGTAAAGGCCTCCCTCTCTAACTCCAATTACAATTGTTGAACTTAGTTCTTGATTCTTCGACCATAGGAGAGCTTTCTTGTCCATAAAGATTACCCTGTAACCTTTATCTTCCAATACTGCAACAGAGATAAGGTTCTTCTTTAAACCAGGAACATACAAAATTTCTTCAATGTGTAGCTCACCTCCATATTCAAGTTGAAATGATGCTGAGCCAAGTCCTTTGATTGTATAGCTGGCATTATCTCCAAGTGCTACTTGAGCAGAGAACTCCTTCTCCTTGAAGTTCGCAAGGACTTCTTTATTTACAGTCATATGCCTGGAAGCTCCACTATCTATCAACCAGGATTCAACACCATTTGTAAGAGAACCAAAGAGTGTTGAAATAAGATAGTATTCTCTCTTGGTCTCTTGATTATCGGAAGCCTCTTTTGTCTTTGTTCTTCGAGACTCATCTTCTACAGCAATAGAAGCATGATATTTGTCTTTGTTCCCTTTTCTGATCTTTGGGCAATCTCTAGCAAAGTGCCCCTTTCGTTGACAGTTGAAGCACTTTACTTTTGACATGTCAAACTCTTTCCCTTTGAAGCTATTTTTACTTTTCTCCTTCTGAGGAAACTTCTTCTAAGGAGTAAATCTTCTCCCTTTCCTTGTCTTTGCTGCTAGGGCAAGGTTTTGTTCCTTTGAAGTACCATTTCTACTTTGAATTCTCCCTTCTTCTTGCAGACAATCATGCCACAACCTTTCAAAGTCTGGTTGGTTTTCACAAGCATTTATCCCGACCATAAATGTCTCCCAAGAAGATGGAAGACCATCCACAGTAGTCTGGACGAGATCATCATCATCTATGATTATACCAATGACTAGTAGTTGATCCCTTAACTGAGAGATCTTTGTGAAGAATGAACCTATGGAGTCATCCTTCTCCATCTTGAGGGTTCAAAGTTTATTCTTTAGAACCCTCTTCTGACTAGATGCCTTCTTTTCATACAGATTGAATAGAGTGTCAAAGCACTCCTTTGTTGTCTTCAGAAGTGTTATAACAAGCATGATATTATCTTGACTGAATCAAATATGATTCTCTTTGCCCTTGCCTGATTCTTTTTGAAGGTTGTCCTTCCTGCATTGGAGGTGGGCTCTTCTATTGTGTTGGTCACAAAGTTGTCCAAGTCATATTCTTCCAGAATATTCAGAACTCTAGCTTTCAAAACATTAAAGTTTGAAGCCCCTTCAAGTCTGTCCTCGGGTCTTACAGAAATGGAAAACATCTCTGCAATATTGTGCTTGAATAATTCCTAAGTGTTAATGTTTATGCCATTATTATAGTTCTTTGCATTTCAATAGATAAGAGCAACATAAGAACAAGATCACTGAGAAATACACATTCACAAGAGACAGCATTTATCCTGGGAAACCCTCCAGGGGAAGAAAACCCAGCAAAAACTTCCTTATCATAAATTGTCAATACAATGTCAAGAGATAACTCAAACCAATACAGATAGTCATCTCTAAAAGATGTGCCACTCTTCTCCCTCTCTCCAACTGTTAAGTTGCATCTTGCCTCTTAAGAATGAGCAAGTGAGTTGTGTGATAAAGTGAGGCGCTAGCCTCTCTATATATACAAGACTGGCACGTGTGAAGGGTCTTCACTGGCAGGGCCGACCTCTCACTCTGGGTGGGTAAACCCACCTTTAATTTATTTTTGGGTCTCAATAATAATTGTTGGGGCCGACTTCTTATTCTGCCTATTACAATTGTCTGTTGACCAATCCGCAAAAGGGGATTTGGTCCTAATACAATTACCGACATGATTAATCCACAATAGGGATTAATCCTATGAATAAAATAACAATAATAATAAGAATACTCTTTGCAGTTACATTATTTCAACACTAAGGATCTACGTAGGCTCTTAGAAGACTGCAGAACTGAGCTCTTTCACACCCTAGAACTCTGATACCATGTTGATTTTCAAGCATAAACAGAGATAGAAGATAACAGTAGTGTTCTTTGCATCTTTTAAATGATAAACAAAAACATAAGAATCATAGGAAGATCACTCATTCACAGAGACACAAATATTTATCATGGGAAACCCTCAAGGGGAAGAAAACCCAGCAAACTTCTATGATATATTGATCAGTCAATCAAGTACAATAAATTTACAAGGCAATAGCACTAAGTCTCTATGACAAAACTGCCCTCAAACCTGTAGCCTATACTGTAGCTGAGTTGATTCAAATCTGCCCTTTAATCGCTGACTCTAGATTGCTCTTAAGGCAGCCTCGGAATAAGTGAAAGATGTTGCCCAGAATTGAGTATTACAGCCCTCAAAAAAGGTCCTTTAGTTGTTGTACAAAACAACCTTTAGTTGTTGTTAGAATACCTTCAGAACAGAGTAAATTTGTTGCTACAGGAGTGGCTTAATTGCTGCCCAAAAGGACGCTTAGATGTTGTCTACAAAATCTCTTAGAAGAGAGTGAAAGAAGGTTGCTACAGAATAGATTATCAGTTGCTAGTTGTTGCCCATAAATAGTCTAGCTACTGCCTCTGAATATGCTAGTTGCTCCTTCAGAAATACTAGTTGCTCCTTCAGAAGAAATCCTTAGCTGCTCACTCAGAAAAATCCTTACCTGCTCCCTCAGAAAAATCCTTAGTTGCTCCCTCAGAAACTTGAGTACAGAACTCTTAAAACAAACTAATATACAAAACCGATATCAAGAATGAATGATGAGGAGGGCACCTCCCTCTCTTTAAATAGCAAAGAGTTTAGGTTAGGATATTTAGGTTAGGATTACCTTTTAGGTTAGGGTTGCATTAGCTTAGGATAGGAACTAGAGTAGGTGGCCGACTTAGCTAGAGGAGGACAGTTAAGGCAAGGGACATCTGGCAAGGGGGAAGCTTTAAGTGGGCAGCTTAAGGGGGTAGCTTAAGGGTGCAACTTGAAGCTGCTTGATCCAGGTGGATATCAGTGGCCACCCACCTTTTCCAAATGGCTAAAAACAGTTTTCTGGCCATTTTGGCAATTTACTATTTTTAGCAGGTTTTAACTTCCGGGGCCACTTTGAGGGCCTAAATGAAGGTTTTTCGAGATCGAGGTTCTCAATGATAGTCGAAGGCATGATTGAGCCCCCAAAATGAATCTCCTCGACGATACCTTTCCAACGAGCTATTACACGCCTAAAACGGAGAACCTTTCCAACGAGCTATTACACGCCTAAAACGGAGATCGTATGCAAAAGTTACGACCCCAGGAAGTTGATGTACTCACTTACCCAAACGGGGCCCACATGACTTTTGGCGCTTCATCTCCTAGGGTTAGGTTTTTGGATGTCTAAGACTTTTGGCATTCTCGTTTATTGTAAAGGGCCTTCAGAGCCTCATTGTAATCATCTTCTTGCGAATGCGAGTAGC
>SNQJ01S0000478.1:263608-274287 GCA_010110895.2 Picea sitchensis | reverse complement strand
TGTGTAATTGTTAGCAGCTAGATGGTTGATGCTTGAATGATTATTCATTAATGTACTACGTAAAATTCATGGAATGATGGATAATATGGAATTTAGATGGCATTTCATATATTGGAAGTATCACAAACATACATGTTTCATAAATTTTGCATCTAGTTTGGCATTCTACATGTTTTTTTTTTAATATATATATATATATTTATATATATATATATATATATATATATATAAACGCTCCGGAGACGCTTCGCTCCCGATCATTTTTTGAAAAATGCGCTCCCCCGCTCCCGCTTCGCTCCCACAATATGCCTTGCAATACTCATATAAATAGTTTCACTTGACATCACAGTAGCCCACAATATGATGAGAAGCTTGGCCTCTAGTTGCGTCATGAGGATCCTTTCAATTCAACGCCCTATGCCAATGAGACGCCATGTCATATGATACACATGTGGAACCAATAATGGATGGTTCAGTTATCTCGGAAGCTCTAACCGTTTTGCTCGTGACTATTCAATTACGTGGCTCTTAGATAGATTGCAATGTTTGGGATAGAGGAAGGGGGGTTTTTATTTACCCCTGGAATGTAATTTGAGGAACAAGGTATTGAGGCGTGTGGCCTTGTACCGAGTTCTTATGAGGCTCCGAGACTTTTGGCCTGATTGATTAAAAGAGTGGATTATATTCCCGCTCACTGCCGTGAATGTGCATTTCTGTCGTGTTAAATTGAATTGTAATTCAACTTGTGCGGGTTTTGTGCATACTTTATAACTTGCGAACATAGTCATTGCACCAAGGATATAGAATTAGGGTTGGTTGCATCAAGGATATAAAATTAGGATTAAAAATCCGGGATAGCTATACAAGACTTCTAGTCCAGGTGTGGATTTTCAAAATAATTGCAATTCTCTTTAGTGTCTTTAGTGCACAAGCTATTTAGGTTGAGGATATAGAATAAAGGTTACAACTCAAGCATAGCATTACAGGACTTCTAGATCTAAGTGACATTTTATTTTATTCTTATTCGGTTACTAAATTTCGACAATTTATACAGATATAGAAGCAGAACAATTCAAGCATTAATGCATGTAAGGCCATCATACCTGCTCCTTCCTCAGCCTGGCGTTTTCTTCTATAAGCTTATTCACTTCAATCTCCAGCTCATTTGTGTAGGCCTGTCAACAACATCACAACATTTGGGTAAATTTTATTATAAAATTTAAATGAATTCGCAGTAGAGAATAGCAGGGCCCAAAAGTTTAATTCAGTTATTCAAATCAATGCACAAAAAGGGTCGGATGCCTAACTTTCAGGCACGGACAGAATGGTTGAAACGCTAGACAGATTGTAATTATTTAATGAATGCTCTCGACCATTTTGAAGCCTTCATACATATGGCAGTAACATAATTGAATTGATGCGACTAGCTCTCAGTGGGCTTTGTCTTTCTCTCCTGGTCAATGCTATTAAAGCATCTGGTGGGCACCTATCAGATCATCTTAACTTCTGGTGGAATCAAAAACTTTGAGGCATTGGAAATCTTTTTAAAAGAAGTTTTTAATAGATTTGGGATGAAAACGGATATTTTATTTTATTGAAATTGTATATATAACAACAATTGCTAACTAAAACACATTTATACATATATGGTGCATAACAATAATAAACTAAAATGAATAATATTAATACTACCTAGTACCCACCATCATAACACATCAACACATCCCACTAGGTTAGGGGAGTACACAATAACACATCCACTAGGTTCGGGAGTGCACATCGCTTTGCTGGATGCAATGACAAAAATTAAAATATTCTATATGACATTGTCTTTCGCTATCAAGCACTATCTTGTCTTGCACACTTCCAAAAAGTCTTGTTTTCTCAGGCCCATTCCCTCACACCAGAACAAAATGCTCTCCTTGTCATGCGTTTTGATAGAATGCGAATGATGGAGAGTCCTGACATGTCGGTCCCTAGAGCATAGAGGGATCTAATAAGGCATATTACTGTTCACTTTTGATGTAAAGTGAAGTAGAGGAGTATGAATGGAGTTTGGAATTCTAGTGCAGGCTCTCAGAAACGCATGTTCGAAGCCACCATTGCAGGTCCCTAGATCTATGGTTGGAACAAAAATGGAGTTACAGCTAAACCCAAAAGAATAGAGTAATAGAACCCCAATACAGATGCAGGAACTTTCTTGGTATTCCCTGGACTAGTTGCTGTTTAATCAAATAACCTAACCTAAATGCATAAGAAGTGAACTTGAAACTAATAATCAAAATAGTATCTAAGTTCAGAAAGATCGAATCCCATACCTGTCTCCTTGCTCTTGAACGAGCTGCAGATTCTCGATTCTTGATCATACGCTTCTGGCGCCGCTCCACGGTATGATCTGCTATAGACTCGCACCCTCGTTTCTTCCAGACAGGGTGTTCAGAGCCCGAAGATGCGGCCATGAGAGGGATATCATTATTACTGTTTGCCTGAGCCGATAATTCCCCAAATTGTTGGTGCTGGTTGTGAAATTGCAGCCATTCCGGATGCTGCAGGTTTTGACCTGCAAGCACAGAATCCATTGCAAATATGGTCAGGCTGTTATTGTTGCCGCGGTTTAGGCCATTCTCCTCCTCTTCTTCCTCTTCTTCCTCC
Organism: Picea sitchensis; assembly: GCA_010110895.2. Classification (NCBI taxonomy): domain Eukaryota; kingdom Viridiplantae; phylum Streptophyta; class Pinopsida; order Pinales; family Pinaceae; genus Picea; species Picea sitchensis. Next base: position 271,635 of record SNQJ01S0000478.1, on the reverse strand, counting down.
CGCTGCCCAACGCCCGTCTGTGCAAGAAAATCCTCCACCGCTGCGGCCTGAGTAGTCTGAAAATTAGGTCTGTGAATGTCTCTCCAGACTTGATCAAGACTTCCCCCGGCTGCAACGCTCACCTGGCGCTGCATGGCACAAGGTGGGGAGCTGAGAAGGCCGTCCCCCATGTTAGTCTTTCCTGCATCGCCACCGCCGTGAAGCTTCTCCACCCGCCTTTCCAAGGGTTGCAGGAACCGGAATTCAGATGGGGCGAGCACGGCCTGGGACCCCATATGGATGATTCTTATCCTAAATCCAACTTCTTACTAAACCTGTAACTGAAACCCCTTGCGGTGCCTCCCCTTCCCTATTTGAAAACCGAAACGGGTCAAATGTATCCTGTGGCTCGGATAGATCACAGCCTCTTCAAAGTTCGATTAATTTCTCCCCATCGATTAATTTCTCCCCAAGTCACTATTCACTCACGCTTCTCGTGTGAAAGGAAGATCCTCGGTGTTGGGTTGGGTGCGTGACCCTGCGAGTGCTGATGTCAAGTGGAAATGAAAACCAAGACCGCTCCGCTCCGCTCTGCTCTGCTCTGCTAATCTCGCCTTTGATGCTGCGGTGGATTCGCATAGAATGGTGCCCACTCCCTCCCTAGAGGTGGGGACTCTGCAATCCGTAGAATGTGCATCTCCCCCTCCTGACCCCTGAGCGACCGTTTCATCATTGCCTCCGTATTTTGACTCGACTTTCCCTGTCTCGTCTGAAGAAATAGTAACAGTCGTAAAAACTAAGGAGTCTGAGTGATAAACAAGGCCTAGTTTAGTTAGGAACATCCGCCGAATCCAGTTCCCCGGCACCCCGATCTCACCTAACTTTACGAAGAGTACATTCAGTGGGAGTTGTCTGAAGTTTATGCAAAATGTCCTTTTTCCGGCGACTTTCGTTGGAGTCGGCAAACTTCAAATATCTAGATATGTTTTATGAGGTCTTCTTATATTTTGTGTGGTAAGAAGAGAAGCGATTCAAATGTTTAGATATGTTTTATGAGTCATGCTTATCATGTATTTTGTATGGAAAGGAAAAAAATAAAACTATACAGTTATATACTTTTATAAAATATATAAGAAATTTGCTTAAAAAATTAAGTAAAGAAATCTAGTTTTTTTTAATGATTAACTATTTATTATATTAATAAAAAACTATTGCTACGTCTTAACATTCTGGACTTAAAGATTATACTAGGAGATGTTAAAAAAATTAAGTAAAGAAATATATATATATATATATATATATTATGACTAATTAATTATTATATCAATAAAAAAACTATTGCTGCATTTTAACATTTTAAAAATTATAGTAGAGATGTTAAAAAATTTAAGTAAAGAAATATGGTTTTTTTTATAACTAATTAATTATTATATCAATAAAAAAAACTATTGCTGCATTTGAACATTCCTGACATAAAATTATAGTAGATATGTTAAAAAAATTATAGTAGGAAATGTTAAATAAGGAAACATGTAGAAGATACTAAATAAAAGTAAAAATTATAGTAGAGATGTTAAAAAAAATTAGAGTAGGAGATGTTAAATAAGGAAACATGTAGAAGATGCTAAATAATGTAGAAGATGCTAAATAAAAGTATTGTTACCTTGTAATTAATTAATAATTATATTATTAAGAAGACTATTATATATAAATATCTATGTTAATCTTATATAAATATCTATGTTAACCTGATATTATATTAGAGTTTACAGGTTGTGGTGGAAGTAAATGAACCAATCCTTCTAACCAATATTAAAAAGAATGGAAAAACATTTTATAGTAGTATAAGCTATCATGCCATTGTTATTATTATTTATGTTTTATTCACTTGCACAAGTTATTATTATTATTCATGGTATTAATATTTGTGTTTTATTCATTCCAACAAGTCATGGTATTAGTATTTATGTTTTATTCATTTACACAAGTCACATCACATCACGTGTATTATTCATGTTATTAGTGTTTGTATTTTTTTTAAACAAAAAAAATTACTCAATTATATTAAAAATATAATGTGTTCTCACAACAGTTACATTAACGGAGAAAGAAAACAAGTGGCGGGGAAATTCTTTCTCTTACAATTGTTCTACCATCCAATATGCAGGTAAAAGAATAGAGTAATGAGTATAATTTCATATTACAAGAGAAAATCAGGAATGCTACTACAAATGGACTAGATAAAGAAGAAATATATTAAAAATGTCAACAGAGATTGGTGCCTCAAGTCCTAATATATTTTGATAAATTGTGTGGGGCCCTCATGGCCATCCAGCCATTGGTTATAAGTGATCAAGCCTGCTTTTTTTCTGTAGAGTCGTCTTTGATAGCAGGTATGCTTCCCTATTGTACTCTCGGGAGGCATGAGTGAAGATGAGCTTCTTGAAGTGGCGTTGAAGTAATCTGATTCGGTCCATCCAAGCCAAGAGAGCGATCGAATGGAGCTTGTCATTGTGGTTCAACCAATCAATGATAACTCTGGAGTCGTCGATCATTTGAAGGTTTTCAATGTTTAGTCTTGAGGCCAAGTGAAGAGTAGCCCAAGCACCCAATAGCTCACCCCTTGTGTTTGTGATTTATTCACTCACACACACACATATGGTATGCCAATGATGGAGACGAAATCCTAGAAAACAAGTATAATCACCTTGCAATCAATTAAGCATTATATTAGTAGGAGTATTATCTTTGTGGACACCTTGATTGACATAAGGATCATAATAAAGTGAGATGTATATTTTGTTGCAAACCAATCCTCATACACACGAGACATGCAATCAAAGGAGGAGATGCTATATAAGAAATCATAATCACTTCGTAACTAATTATTGTATCTTAATAATAGAATCATTGCTATATGAATGTCCTTACTAATTTAAGGTTTATAGCATGGGATGCTAAATAAGGAAGCATAATCACTTTAAAATTAATTAATCATTATGTTAATATGAAGGTCACTGCCTTTACGAATGCCCCCTGTTGACTTCAGGATTATATTGTGTTGAAGCTTATAACTTGTGGCAAACCAATCCCTATAATCAATATTAAAAATGAGGGGTGAAGATTTTTATTGCATTATAAGTTATTCCAAATGCTACAATCCACTGTTATTATTCATGTTTTATTCACTTGCATAAGCCATTGTTATTATTCATGCTATGAGTGTTTATGTTTATTCACTCACACATGCACACATGTCACGTAAATGAAGGAGGGAAAGGCCTAGCAAACAAGTATAATCACCTCACAACCGATTAACCGTTATTTTAGTATGGGGCATTATCTTTGTGGACACCCCCATTGACATAAGGATCGTGGTATAGTGGGACTTATATGTTGTAGCAAACCAATCCTCTTGATAATCAACAAGATAATTATACACCAAGTAAGGAAGGTAGTAAAGGGGACCATTGCCTATGTGGGCACCCTCGTTGACATAAGGATAATGGTATGGTGGAGCTTATATGTTGTTGTAGATCAATCCTTGTGACAACCAATGAGGAATTATACACCAAATGGAGAAGGCCTTACAAGCAAGCATAATAACCTTGCAACRAATTAATCGTTGTGTTAGTAGGGGGGCACTACTTCTATAGMCACCCTCATTGGCATAAGGGTCATGGTATAATGAGGATTATATGTTGTCACTAACCAATCCTCATGACAACCAATAAGGGAATTATACACCAAATGGGGAAGGCCTAATAAGCAAGCATAATCACCTTGCAACGAATTAACCACTATATTAGTAGGGGGCATTACCTCTATGGACTCTCCCATTGGGATAAGGATTATGGTATAGTGGGGCTTATATGTTGTCCCAAATCAATCTTCGTGACAACCAATAAGGGAATTATACACAAAATCAAGAAGGCATCACAAGCAACAATAATCACCTTGAACCAATTAAACATTATGTTAGTAAGGGGTCACTACCTCTATGGACACCCTTGTTTGCATAAGGATCCTGATATAGTGAGGTTTATATGTTGTCATATATCAATCCTCGTGACAACCAATAAGGTAATTATACACCAAGTGGGGAGGACCTAGCAAGTAAGCATAATCACCTTACAACCAACTAACCATTACATTATCAGGGGGGTGAACTACCTATGTGGATGCCTCTGTTGACATAAGGATTATGATATAGCATGGCACATATGTGGTCATGACCAATCCTCATGACAACCAATAAGGGAATTAAACATCGAATGGGGAAGGCCTCACAAGCAAGCATAATCACCTTGCAACCAATTAACAATTGTGTTAGTAGGGAGACCATTACCCCTTTGGATACTCTTGTTGGCATAAGGATCATGGTAATAGTGGAGCTTATATTTTGTTGTGGATGGGTCCTCACAACAACCAATAAGGAAATTATACACCAAATGGCGAAGGGTTAGAAAACAAGTATAATCATTTTGCAACCAGTTAACCATTATGTTAGTAGGGGAGCACTACCTCTATGAACAACATTGGATGCATTGGAAATGAAAACCCCTGCAATCAGTGGGTGGTGAGATGAATCTAGGTCAACCCCGCTTGGCATAAAGATCATGGTACAATGGGGCTTATATTTTGTTGCAAACCAATCCTCATGGAAACCAATAAGGAAATTATACATCAAACGGAGAAGTCCCAACAAACAAGCATAATCACCTTGCAACTTATTAACCATTATGTTAGCAGGGGGGAACTATTTCTATGGACATCCCCACTGGATAAGGATCATAGTATATTGGAGCTTATATGTTCTCGTAGACCAATCCTCGTGACAACCAATAAGGGAATTATACACCAAATGGGGAAGGCCTAGCAAGTAAGCATAATTGACTTGCAACCAATTAACCATTATGTTAGTAGGAGGGCCACCACCTTTATGGACACCCTTGTTTGCATAAGGATCATGGTACAATCGAGCTTATATGTTGTTGTGAACCAATCCTCATGATGAGTAATAAGGGAATTATACACTAAATCTGGCATGTTGTCAAATGTTAAGACTTTGGGCTTATATGTTTCCACGAATCAATCCTCATGATAACCAATACGGAGATTGTACACCAAATTTGGCATGTTGCCTAAGGCCAAGACCTAAAAGTCACATTTATCATTTACCCTTTAGAAGAGTTATGATAACCTTGCAAGCTAAGCGAAGCAAGACCTTCAACATGTTAAAGGTTCCATCCTTAGATAGTTTCAAGATGTAGGATTTTCTTTAAGTGTTTTCTAGTTTGTGATTCATAGAGTTGTGGAAGCCTCAACAAATGTTTGTGTCAATGTTTGCTCATTTATTTTAAGTGTTTACTAATTTGTGATCCATAGAATTGTGAAAGTTGTCATGAATGTTTCTCTAATTTTTTCACAGTTTGCATGGAATTATACAAGTTAGAATAAACGTTTGTAAGTGTTTGTTGATTTGCAATCAATAAACAAATTACAAATATTATAATAGGAATATTGTCTTTAAAGTGCAAAATAAACATTAGCATTTTATAATAATAATAATAATAATCTATTTTTAAGGTCACGGCCAAGCCAACACACCAAATTGGTGTATGAGACCCCCTTGTTTATGGGACAAGGGACCCCCCTCCACCCAGCGATTTGACTGGTAAAATCTACGAAGGTATACATACCCTACCCCCCTCTGGATTTGAACCTATGACCTCTTAAGAGGAAACACATATTCTTATATATATTTATATAAATGTGAAAATAACCATAAAAAAAGTTAATATTTGAAAATAAAAAATAAAAAATAAAAAATTAAAGAAAACAATAACCACCAAAAGAAAGGTGCATATATTTCTAAAAAGATTATTCATATACTCTTTAAAACCTTGAAAAGATATTTTGATATAAACCACTTAAACTAAACCCTTGAAACTAAAATAAAATCGTATAATATTTATTTAAAATTTAATTAAAAAAAATGAATTCACAAATTATTACTTATTGAAATGTTTTACAAATTTATAATAAAAATTTATATATATATATATTCACACTACACAAATTGAGAAGCAATAAAATGTATAAAAAGACAAATGTAAAGCATTTATCATAGAATAAATAAAACTTGTCTATTCAAAAGCTAGAATAAATATCTTCCAACTTATCTTTAAACATTTCTTTCATCAATTTCAATGACTCTTTTCACCTTTTATTCGTCTTATACATTGCTTTGATATTTTTTTATTTAAGTATACAACATTTTCATAAATATTTTTTCTCTTTCTTAAAAATATCTAATCTTTATCTTTTCTTTATTTATGTTATTTATTTTTCCATGTTTTAGGTTTTTTTAATATATTTTTATTTTTAGATTTAATACTTTATAATAAATATTTTTTAAATGAAAATGAGAATTTAAAATAAAATAAAAGTAAAGTTTCTTGGTGATGAAAGTAATTTAAATGTTAAACTAATTAGAGTTCAAATTTTAATGTTTTGGGGTTATGTGGTTTCGGGCGCGTTTGCTCCCCCATATGACCCGAGGCGCAACCTCCCCTGTGGACCTCAGGCCCCTCCCTTTCCCCCCCCTTTTTTTTTGGCTCCCTTCTCCGTGTGACCGACATCCTTCTTTGTTTTCGACTCTCCTCCTCCCTCGTCGACGACATCTCTTTCCTCTTTCTCATGATTAGGGGCAGACAGTCTGTACGGGAGGATCACATGGAATTGCTAAATGAGGACCTCGTAGACTACGAGGCGAGCCCCACTGGCACTCACACTCGCATTTTCGCCACACTCGAGGATTTGACATATCTGTCTTTCCCTCTGCCTCCCTTGCTCAAAACTCTCGCAACATGTCGTTCAAAAACAAAGGCCGAAGCAATTGAAGTTTTTACTCAGAGAGGTTTTTCCTCACACGACAACCTTTCTGTCTCTGACCCTACTTGTTCTAGAGACCATCCTCCCAGGACTCCGCCCCCAGAATTTAATTCCAGCAAGGAAGACTTCGGGTCCCAGAATCCAGAAGTTCCTTCACGTAGAAGGAAAAAACAAGAGTGACACATTAAGGAAAGAGAGACTGTTAAAATGGTTGTTGGAGAGGATTTGTCCATTACCAAAGCTATCGAATTCATAGGAAAGTTGTTGGTAGGAAGGTTTATTGGAAAATCCCCTAGGGAGAAAGCTTTGGAAGCCTGGATAGTCGCTCACTAGAAATTGTTGCTAGGCTATATGTTGGAGTTTCATTTTCTCTCCAAGGGTTGGGTATCCTTTTTGTTTCTCTCCATAGAGGACTGTAAAATTGTGGAAAAGAAGGACTGGTTCTGAGGTCCCTCAAGTATCATCCTGAAACCTTGGACAATCAATTTTGATTCAGAAAGAGAATTAGTGGCAAAGACAAAGGTCTGGGCCATCCTTCCTGGATTGCCTCTTGCCTTTTGGACCCAAGAGGCGCTGAAAGCCATTGGAAACCATTTGGGAAGGTTTGTTAAGCTAGAACCTAACTGGTCCTAAAAAAAGGACAAATGTTGGGCCTTGATTTTGGTCAAAGTAGATTTGAGGGAGGGTTTAGTTAGCCACATTGACATTGTGTTCGAAGATATAATCTAGCAACAATGTGTAGACTACTGGAGATTTCCTTTTAGGTGTTTCAATTATCATGAAATAGGCCACTTCAAAACCCAGTTCCCTAAAATCTCTCCCCCTGTTCGGAATGATCACAGACAGTGGAAACCCGAATCGACAAATCGAGAGGAAAAATTCTCAAAGGTGGACTCTATCGAAGGCAATCGTGAAGAAGTCACAATTGATCTAGGAAAAGTGGCAGCGACGAGCACATTGCAGGGAGATCTGGTTAAAAAGACGGCAGGCATTGGAGCTGGTAAGTTGTCTTCAGATTTGCCTCCTTCTTCAATTTTGAATGGTGACATTCTCTCTTCATTTCCAGTTACATGCGAAGGCTCTCCCTCAGCTCTAAACGTTGGCCCCTTCATTTCCTCTCCCCCGATCATTTCTCGCTCCCCCCCCTCCTC
>SNQJ01S0000478.1:232030-256204 GCA_010110895.2 Picea sitchensis | reverse complement strand
AAGTTTAATTTATACAAACTAATTACATTTTTATTTTTATAAAATAATTAAAATTAAATCAAATTAATACTAACTACTATAAATTAAATATATTTAACATAAATAAATCTAACAAATCTTAATCTATTTTTCACAAAGTTAAAGATATATGAATGCATTGATAATAATTTGTTTGATACAATGATTATGCATCATGTGGACTCTTATCTATAGTAGTTGTATGTGTAAGTCTAAATTATTACATTTTATAGGTTGATAATATGTTACAATATTTTTCTCATACATTGAGTGGAATAAAAAAGGTCATCTCAGTCAAATCTTAAATGGATTATTTTTTTCTTTCTTTTAATTATAAAAATAAATTTGTTTTATTCCATTCTTTCGCCTTCAATAAATCTTATTTATTGAATTCTTTCAACTTCCATATTGAATTTGACCCACCTTATTTGTCATAAATTTGAATTTATATTACTATATTGTTCGTAATTTGAAAAATCATATGCATACAAGAACTTTACCTATTACACATATAATCACAATTATTAAATATTTCGTTATGTTATCATGGGACCCTAGCTAACCAAAGCATGTATAGGGGTAGTTTCTAAGTTTAGTATTCCCTCTTATAGCAAGAACATTTTATTATTACTATAAATATTTTTTTTATGAATTAATAAACATTTGTTCATTTGTTTACTTAAAAGTAAAATCATAATTTTAATAATGAAAAAAAATGCATTCACTTGTAGGATTACATTGCTAATCACATACTTAAATATTTCCTCGTGTCATTCTCATGATTATCCACTCACCTTGGCCCGTTAAGGTGTCGAAAGGCCTTTTCCAAGACTTAGTAATTTTGTTCTCATAATAATGATAGTTTCATATCTATTAAGGGCGTATGTGTGTTCATCATTACATTCTTGAAAGATATGTAAACATGTATAAATATACATATTTATTTAAATAAAAAAACATATCAAGATATGTAAATTTTAATTGTTTTAAAAAAAATACGATTATAAAAATGGAGAAGTTCATTCATTAAAAAATGTTCAAAATGTGTATATTCATGGATGTATGATAATTATCCATATTCATGGATATTAGAAAGCTTAAGTTGGTATAGGTTCCAATATTCACATGAAACTACTCCAATAATATCCAACAACAAACTTAAATAAATAACAATAGATAAAGAGTTGAGGACACTTATAAAACTAATAAAACTAAGGTTGGATTCCACTTAAAATTCTTAAATAATGGAGGAAGACATTTTCGTGTAATAATACTCAAAAGAGTAATTTGTTTATATTGATAATAGATTATATTGTAATTGAGGGGATCATTCCTATTAATACAACTCTTATGATAACTCTTCTCCAATAACGTAGTGTTGATTCAATCATGTATATAACGTATACCTTTCCACCGAGTGATAACTTATTGATAGGAGTAATTAATGATTTTTAACTAACTTTTTTTTTTCCAATAGAAAATTTGCTCAAATTATATTAGAGTATAATTTATTTACATCTTCTCAAATTATATTAGAGTATAATTTATTTACATCTTCTTGTTCATAACATGGAATCCACTCAGAAAACTAAACTGAAAATACCAAGTAGTCAAAAACAATAATTGTATGGAAATAAACTTTCTTACAAGTTTCAGTGGACCGATATTTAAAAAAGAAATGCTACAAAAACCATAATACTAGATCAAAAGGTAAAACATCTGAACATTTTTACCCATATCTATATGATAAAAGTCCAAAAATAGTATAAGCAGGCTCATAATACCGATATAAGGAAAATGTCAGAATAGGATGAGATGTCTTTTGGGATCCGCAGTCTCGTTTTCCCACTTGTAATATGTAATTCTGCCTTCAGGTTCATGTATAGCTTGTTTAGATAGATGATCTGCCTCCTTGTTAAAATCCCTGAAAATATGTTGGAAACTAATTTCTTGAAAGTTTTTTAATAATTCCTTTGTTCCAAGCTTCCATCCTTCAATGACACTAGCATTGAGTCTTCCTCCATTGTTTAGCCATTCTATAACTACCTTTGAGTCTCCCAGAGCCTGAAGTTTTTGTAGGGACAAATGTGTAGCCAGTGTGAGAGTTGCCCATACTCCTAGTAGTTCTGCCTTTGTATTGGATCCTTCCCCATAGTTGAAAAACCATCTATAAATCGATAAATCTGGATTTTTGATAACACCCCCGGCTCCACACTGCTTTCCACATGTTTGTGTTGCCCCATCAAAACAAGCAATAGCAGAATCGATATGTTGAATAATCAAATAAGCTCTTAAAGGGATATGTTTTTGTGTTGTTGGGTGTCTTTTAAGAGATCCGAGAGTCTTGATAACCATAGAGAGAACTGATAGAGAAGCATTCTCGAAGATTGTTTTGTTTCTCTCTATCCAAATAAACCAACAAGTAAGGGCTGCAAGAATAGAGGTGACAGATTTGTCCTCTATCCAAGAAGTAAAACAATCAGATCGTGTAACCCCTTCCCAATTTTTTTATAGCTTCTGAATAGTTTTTATTCTTTCCCAAACCATTTTGGTGAAAGTGCACTATATGAAAAGGTGGTTAATATCTTCGGTGTTATGTTTGCACAATTGACAATGGCTTGGGCCCTCCCAACCTTTTTGTTGTAGTATATCCCAAGTTAATATTGTGTTTTCAGCTGCCAACCATATAAACAATTTGATCTTGAGTTGCAAGTCCCATTTCCAGATATTATACCTCCATCCACCATAACTCGGGAACCTCTAGGTAGATATGAGAGCCATGTAAGCATTTTTAACTGTAAGAGACCCAGAAGTATCGCCTCCGGTCCACATCAGTTTGTCTTCTATATCCTGGATAGAGGCTCTTGCACCAATAAGAGCGATACAGAACTGATCCCATTCAGTTTCCAGCTCACTGCTACATATCTAGTTGTATGTGAGGGAGAAACGATCCAAGTGCCCTATGGCTTGGGCGAGAACTGTGATATTTTTCCGCCTTAAGTGAGTGATAAGAGCCTGCAAGAGAAAGAATCTATCTCCCAGTCCCAATATTTTGTCTCTACCGAGAGAAATAAGGTGGCCCAATCCAGGAATCCAGCTAAGCCAATGAGTGATCAAGTGGACCGATTTAATAAGACTATTCCAGATCCTTGATGTCACTGACTGTTTGAAGGTGGCCGACTTGAACCAATTGATGATAGTTGTAAAGGGTAGTTATTTATCCTTAATAACATTGTGTCAAATACAATCTCGAATTAGAACTCGCAAGAGTGTGTTAGCTGTCAGAGCATTGTTGAAATGGAATAAATTGCGAAAACCCCATCCACCACACTTCTTTGGTCTAGATAGAGAGTCCCACCTACATAGATGAAAATGTTGAGTTTCATTGTTACCACTCCATAGAAAATTAAACATAATTTTCTGAATCTTGTTTAAAACTGAGCGTGGAATGGTCTCCAAAGACATCCAATAAAACGGTTGACTCTCCAATACCGATTTTATTAAAATATATCAACCACCCAAGGATAACCATCGATTACACCATAGTCCAATTTTTTTTCCATCTTGGCCAACAACTAGCTCCAGTCATCTGCTTTGTAAACCCTAGTCTTTAGATAATAACCTAGATATTTGAAACCTATAGCTAGATCTGTAAATGAATAAGGGAGAAAAGGCTTGAATGGGGTTAGGTCCACTTCGGATAACCCCTCATAAAGAACAATTGTTTTGGAATCATTAACCTGAAGACCCGAAGCTTTACAGAACAATTTGATGAGTTTGTCAATTTCCAGCCATTCTTGAAGAGTTGCATTGGTCATGACTTTTAACTAACTTAGTGATAGGGAATTAATAAACTTACATACAAAATAACTCATGGAAAAAGTATGTTTTGTATTGGTACACAACATTTCTTGTCCCTTAATAAAGCTTTGTCCAAAAGTTACCTCTCATCCTAGTACTAATTATTTATTGATCATTCACTTACATAATAAAGATAGACCCGACAATACAAAATGACATTTATTAACATCTTGAGTGATGAATAGCCTAAGGAACCTAATAACTAACATATACAATAAGTACATACATTATGTCTACATGTCTTCTCTAGTCATTGGTTGTGTTAGAGACACAACATGTCCTTCCTTTTTAAGATGCTTTGAGCTCAAAGCAGGAGCAAGAGGTGGATAAAACTACAATTGGTACCCAAAGTCATACAAGTAAGATAAAATCATATACTACATACCATTGACTTGGTACAATACCAATAACTTCCTTCTCGAGGCCTTTGATCTCAAAGATAGAGATAATCACTGACTTGCCAATGAGATCTTGAGACCTTCAGATGTTATTATCACCATGTTGATCTTTGTGATTTCTTTTTATTGTATCCATTGTCACTGCAATAATATTTATGAGGGGAGGCTCCTCTTGGACAACTTTTTCTATAATGCTCATTTGCTCTTCAATAGGTTCAATGATTGCATTCCTTCATAAGGAGATTTATCATTATGCATGATCTAAGATTCATTAAGAAGGGAGAGATATTATTTAAAAAGAAGATGTGAGATATTCGAACCTATTCTAAACTCTCTTCATAAGGTGGTTGATCATATATGCGAGGAGATTCAATTGTTGCACTTACATCTTCCTCCACTTCATCACATTAAGTAAATTCTTGCTCCTTTTCTATCAATGTTAGTTGCAAGCATTGATGCCATATTTGTCGAGCGATATGGGAAGATTCTTCTGCAAATACTGCAGAAGATGCATATCCTTTTGGTGCTCATCTCTGCTCATAAAATCCCTTGTTATTATTATCCATATTAGTTGTGCTCTTACCCTCTTCTCTTGCTCATTGAACTTTTGTTGCAACAATTTCAACTCTTTGACATACTTGCCCAAATTGAAACATTCATAACTTCTTCATTATAAATTGAAATCAAACATATTATATGCAATTGTTTTCTAACAACACAATAGAAGTAAGAGTCAACTTACTCTAATACCAGCTTGAAGCATCACAATACTTATAATGGAATTAATTGAATATTAAATAACAACAAATTAAAATAAACCACAATGAAGAGAATAAAGGGCTTGGGGAACTTCCACAACCAAGATTAAATTGCACATGTGCAAATCCTAAAATATGGAGGAAGACATATCCACATAAATAATACTCAAATGGAGAATATGGTTTGTTTGATAGCAAACTAGATTGCAATTGAGAGGGGATAAACTTTTAATAATACAACTCTCATATCCATTCATATAGTAGTGAATGGACGGTCCAGATTCGATCGGGAAATCGGGTATCGCGATTTCATTGTGCAACGGTTCTACACTCCTAAAATCTCCGATGAGTGAAATCCTGATGCCTCCCATTTAAAATCTCCATGAGGAAATTCCGATGCCTCCTGCACTTTTACACGCATCCTTCTCGATCAACGCTAGACTCTTCCTTCCTCAGACACTAGAGTTTAGCTCCTAAGTAACTCTTTCCGATCCAACGCTTTAAGGGATTTCTTACCTTGCATCTAATGGTTCAAATCACTTCCTCACACGCCTACCCATGCGCTTAACCCCTACGCAGCTTCCCCAGATCCAACGACCGACGGGTAATGTGAACTGAGATCTAACGGCCCAGATTCGGTCTTTTGGGTCTCGATTTTACGATCCCAAATTTTCGTTGCTCACGATGAGAGAGGGAAAGGAATGTAACGCCTGCATTACTTTCATCAATCTAATGGTCGGAATGACTATGGTCTTCAACGACGAGATCTCATCCGCTTAATCTTATCACTCCTCACAACACTACTATCTCATGCGTTACTACGAGGATTAATAAGGCCTATGCATCCGAACCCTTGTTCTGGCTTCTTAGCGAACCTTTCCAAGGAGGAAATCTCAGTGAAGGGATCCCTACCAGGGCATTCCTGCATGCAGAAGGGAGATGTTTTCCTAGAGAACGACTGACATGGTTAGACCTATTTATCAATCGTAAGTCGAGCACGGTTTTCCCGTTGCTAAACATATATATCAACTCATTCATTGCTTTCTCTACGCGGACATTCTTATGCTGAGTCATTTATAATTTCACAATACTATGAACCAATATCTACTCCTCAATATCAATTTCTATTGCAATTCTTTCACAGGAAACATGTACAAATTCCACAAGTATATGAACATATGTGATAAAGATATAAATTTCAAGATGCAATCATAAGCAAAATACTTATCGTATGCAATCAAGAATGGAAGTAACTCACGTAGGGTGCTCTGTTTCACCTGGCAACCGTGACATGAATTCTACCGATTTACCACTAGCCACCCCGAAATGAGATCATTTATGTCCTCGAGACTGCTGCCTTCTATTCACAGTTGCCTGTGGAGCGCATAAGCTGCACTTCCTCCTCAAGCATCACTCATCACTCTCAAGTAGAAAATTGCTGTATTCCTTCTCGCTTCTCACAATCGTCTCCCATACGCCTTTATCCTCTCGCTGGTAGTTGCGGTGGCACGACACTTATACTGGTTTCGTCATGGATGGGTCTCTAATGGATAGGCATTCCACTTCCCTCATCCCTCATCGGGCTATCAACTCACCGTTCGCAAGGCATTAAATTGTATACAGTCGCTTTTGGTTCTCCTGCCAAGGAGTCCAAATATCTGTGTTTTATCTTCTTGAGTTAGCGCCACCTTTCCAGGTACCTTCAATTGCCATCGTTGTCTCTTTTTCTGTACATCCCCTATCAGCAGTTCTGTAATAAATTCATAATGTTATTTTATTTTACTATGCTTTAGCATGGCAAGTTCCCTGGATAGGATTAATTACAAATTTGGGGAAACAGGGTGTTGGCACCTCTTTAAAGGAATGACTCATCCCTGTTCTTTTCCTCAAAACACTCGCCATGCCTTTCTTATCCGGACCACTTCCAATGCCTTGATCTTCGCTATCATCTCCTTCAATAATTCCTCGACAACAAGCACATTAACTCTCAATTTTGTGCAAAAACATCTTAATGACAACTAAATTTCAAAAGAAAAAGGAAAATTTCATACTCCTCAACAATACTTATCCGTAAGTACCAGGATTTGTGTCCGCATGGTAATGTTGTTATCATGCTCATTGTTCTCTCTGACATACATGTTGGATGCTTAATTCCAACTCAATAGCTCACAAGAGCCATCATAATTTCATCTTTCTTTCCAAGGTTTTCCGTGCACGGAAAACTACCCATTGTATGCATTATCCCAATAGTTTCAACAAATTAGTAAGGTCTCTTCAAGGGCCACTCACCTCCAGCCCGTGCCTGCATCCCTTCACTATTATATACCCTTCTAAGCATCCATCTGTCTCAAGGTTTTCTGACAGAAGAATTTTAGAGACTCCTTTATCAATCCTACATACGAGGACATGCCCCTCCTCAACAAGTTACCTCAACACAACTTTATTTCAAGTGATCATGACTCATCACAGAGGTTTCATATGGCTCAGGAGTAATCATGTTCATCATTTTCAGCTTTGACAGCCTTCATTTGTTCCCTTCGACATGTCTTTTCTTCTCACCAGTATCACAGGTATACAAAATCTATGAGACATCATTATCAATTTTATCTTTCAGATTTCTTTGCAAAACCCACACCTACGATTTGTCCATTCTACGACGTTTTCATGTTTGTTCCGCCAGAACCCACTTCATAATTATGGGACTTTCCTTCCCATAATGAGCTTGGCTCAGAAAATTGACTACTATGGGCTTATGTATAACGTATATCCAAGACTTTTTTCTTCCTTCACTTTCAACTTTAATCGGCCAACAACTTGTTAGCTCTTCCATATACATTTCATTGCACCTTTACTACATCGTCATATCAATCTTAGAATTGTGCATACTTTAATGATTAAATTATCTCTAAAAGGAAAATACCATTCTCAGAAATTTCTTGCCCAAAGAGTAATCAATCTTTCTATGTATTTACTCATTTTATTATTCATGACTCTTGTTTCCTGTGAATTTATTCCTCAACAACCCAAACAAATTGTTAGATTCTATGGCTATGTATATATATATATTCAAACGTATTCACCATTTTAAAGGGTTTTTAAAAACTGTACACTATCCTGGCCACATTCATACCCAACACATTCGT
The DNA here is from genome assembly GCA_010110895.2 of Picea sitchensis. Classification (NCBI taxonomy): domain Eukaryota; kingdom Viridiplantae; phylum Streptophyta; class Pinopsida; order Pinales; family Pinaceae; genus Picea; species Picea sitchensis. Next base: position 248,026 of record SNQJ01S0000478.1, on the reverse strand, counting down.
GCATGGATTTCAAGTTTGTCATACTTTAGTACTCCTGCTTCTGTCATGGGTGCTGGGATTTAAACTGATCCTCTCATATGGTTGACTCATTATCCATTCTTTTCAACGTGACTCCACGCTTTCCCACCATAGGCCGATCACGGCCCTAAATTAGTACATATTAAACTTAAAAGTTTTCGCATGAATGCTGCTTCCGCATTATGCCTCTTCATTAATACCTATGTGGTGCTAACACTCATGGCTGAATTCAATTTGATTTCTTCTAAACACATTTACTACATGAGTGAAATGTTGGAAGGTCCTCCTTCCTCAACGAGGAATCCATTGTTTGTCTTTATGCAAATATGCATTTCCAGGAAGTAATTCCAAGCAACGTGCCATCTTATTATACTTTTGTTTTCGATCGTTTCTTGATTGGTCCACGTGTTCATAAAATATTAGTTCATGAATTCTTCTGAAGGTTACAATTGGTATTTTAGTACCATAGGTTCATGCCTCTGTTATTTAGGTCATCCTCCTCGAATCATACCCTACTCTGGTATCCAAGGCATACAACTTCACTTTTAATTTTCAAGTATAACATGCACACAAATACTTCGAAGGGGTTCTACCAAATCCCTTCATACCCTATACCACACAGGCACGAATACCTTTAAATGGTGTTTTATCGCTTTTGCACTCTTTCGTCTCTTCTACCTTATTATTAGTAGTACTTTAAAGGATTTTACAAAATTTTCAAAGAACCTTTCTAATCGCAGCCTCTTTCCATAGTCACTTTTGAGGTTGTTCATTATTGGCAAATATCTTCCTCAACAGCTCCAATATTATTCCTTTCTACACATGACATACACCATAAGCATACAATCAATATGGAATTGAAAATACAAATATCATAGTTAATAAAATATCTCCAGCATGTCTAGTATATCAAGCATGCACTTTCTATCACATTATCCTTAATGTTTTTCGTGAGTGCAACACAAACAGCTTCAATCATTTTCATAGAATTACACCCATCATTATTATGGTGTCAAAGATTTTTCATTTTCTCCATGAATCTATCACTGGTTTCTATCCTAAAACATGATGCATAGTCAATAAAGAAAGAATTGAGGGCTCTCCTTTCTTCCCAATTCTTTCTACATCGCCTGGGATTTTCAAATACTGCTATCTCAAGGTCTCACCGCTTTTCAACCATAAATTTAATTCAAGTCAGACACTAAACGCATCTATTTATTCAAGCTAATCATACTCGTGGGTTCACTGGGTTTCTTTACCAATTCAAACCGTTCCTCCTACAACCGCCTCTTTCTCAATTTTCTCCTCGAGCCCTGGTTTAGGGCCCATCCTAACTCTTAGGATACTTCAACATGCTTTTTAGTAGCAATTTTCTGCTCATAATGGGTCAGAACGGTGCATCCTATCGCATTAGTTATCGAATGGCCATTATTCGGGTTATTAGTCTTCTATTACTTATATGATTTTTCCAGAAAATGTAATCCAGATTCTTATACATGGACAGCCTTGTACCTATTGTCCAACTTCAACAATTACTGTGGTTGTGACTCGCTCCTCCCATTTAGACCTTTATATGCTTCTCCCACGAACTCTTTATATGCAACTTCCTCAGCAGTGCATCCATCATCACTGCGGATGGCCTCAACCTCGAAGTGCTAGCGCTTTAGTGGTCTACCAAATATTCCCTTAAGGAATATAAACATGCATCTTTGTTAACTTACATATATGATGTAATTTAACCACTCTCCTAATCCTAAGTTTCCATGTAGCTATTATAGTTATATTTCATAGCCTACATACATTTCCATTTTTGAAATTACTCATCTCAGCATTTATTCACAGTCCTTCTCATTGTGATCTGAGAAGGCATAAACATTTGCCTCTTATCGTGACAAATAAAGCATCCTTGCTCGCTTACTCTTTCATCTAATTGTAATCGGATTTTTCCTAGGATAGGGAGTACATCCCTTTGCTATCCTTCAAGACAGAGCTCTACCACTCTTCAGAACGAGTCAACCATGATCCATGGTATTCATTCAATTTTGACAAGTGTAAATTCTTGCCCCCATTTCACTCATCATCGTACCATCCTGCTGGGCCTTTAGTATATTTATACTCTTATATCATACATGTTCATTACTTGCACATTCCATATATCATTCATAATTTAATCGGGTATGAGTATCAAGTTTCTTTATAGGAAGCTCCTCGCTGCATTGAACTCATGCACTACTCATTATAATGTCTTACACCCTCTCCTTCTCACGTGAATTCACTCTGGGTGGGTGGACTCCTACCGAATTGTGGCAGGTTAGATTCCGCGATTGAATTTTCGCTAAGGTAGACTCTCATTTCCTGACTTCGAACTAAACCCAAAGCACTGCTAAGGCTTTTTCTCAAATTTTCATCCATATGACCTTCAACTGATTCATTCTTAGACACGATCCCATATTTCAAATAATCCGGTCAACGCTTCTATCATTTTCCAAACTTATTCTGTAAGTGCATTCATAACTGGGTCCTGACGTCCAGACTCTAATCATCGTGGTCCCGATTAAAACAATGATTTACTCCATGCATCTTTTGGAAAGTCTATGCTTCTATTTTTCCTAATAGACGAAACCTCAAGCTCTAGATCAACGATTTCTATGATTCCAATCTAACGGATATTATTCCTTCCGAATCCTATTAGGTTTCCTAACGGACTAATCTCATAGCCCAACTCACTGTGTTACCTTTTCTTTATGAAACGACTCAACAAGGGTCACTTTGGGAATTAATAATAGTCCTAAAGGATTCCTTAAACAAAGCTATCCTCATGGTCATCTTAACCATTATAGGTCGCAACTGAATTCCTAATGATACCCATCCTTCAATCATGAGGAATTGTAGCGTCAGGTTTAGTCTCTTATCAATACGCTGGTCAGAACTTTCTAAGGATCCTAATAGTCCTTACCAGATTTCCTAAACCATGGAGGGGTTCTTCCTTTCGGTACTAACCCTTATTCAACTAACCATCTTAACCGCTAGAGACTCTACCTGTTTTAGTGGGTAGTCATCATTATGCTAAGACAAAACAATTCATTTCATGTCCCTTTTCTGGCTCGTGTGGCTTCATAACACTATTTATTCCACCTTTTTTATTCACACTCGGGTCTTATCAGTGATATTGATCATTGCATCCCTACTCCTATAAGAGCGGTTGACATTTTGTCAGAGGGGTTTTAGAAGTTTCCAAATTGTAGTGTCATTCTCCAGTCCTTCTCCTTAAAGAGAAAACATAGATAAAAATATCTTCTTAAGCGGCTCGCATGATTCCAAGCAGCCAAGTGTTGTAACCATGCTTTGATACCACTCTCTTTGTAACACATCCACTATCATAATTCTAAAATTTTGGGTTAATCTCCCACATAGAGAAATCTCCACAAACCCGTGTTAGCGAAATGCCAATCCCTGACTATATACCAGGATTCGGGGTTCCTTCTATCAGGGGTTTCACAAATATATCTTGACAACTACAAACCACCATCTGATTCAATTTTGTTGTCTCTCAAAATTTCACGTGAAGCTAAGGTTTTCCTTTGATCCACGCACTCCGTCAGAGTGACCATGGCGATGCCTTCTTGTTTGTGGTTTCGAGTTTGTGGAAGTCAAGTGCCCATGTACCTCTAACTCCCCGGATTCTCCTGATCCTCGATGCCACTTCTGGCTGATCTAATGCACCAAGTTTGATCTTTCGACATCTGTCCCTTTTTCTGGCGCCCATGGCCCACACTCCCTATGATGGCATGGAGTGACACCTGTCTTCCACTGGAGTGCTATGATCAGGATCAAGGCTTCGGATTTCATGACTCCTCCCGGCTGCGGGATTTCTTGTCACCCAGAATCCCAAATGTCAACCCCGATTCTTCAATAGATCCTGGACACACTCTCAAAGTTAACGGTTTCGATCAAGGTTTGAAATCGCTGGATCATGATTCTCAGATGCAAGATTCTTGCCCTTTGAAAACCTGATGACTCCAAAATGCCGCATTCCGCCTGCATCTCTGCCACGCCGGTCCTGGCTCAAGATCAACGGTTGAGACCCTTTCGGGATTCAAGCGACTATCCTGCCCCGCGGTTCTTGGTCCTCGGAAATTTGATTTCTGATAGCATCAATGTCGATGGTATTTGATTCTAACACCGCCCCTCCGAGGGACTGGGCCTGCATCTTATCGCCGCTGGTGACTTGAGGGCTCCCGATGCCTCGGTAACAATTTTGATTCTCCGAGACGACGACATCTGCGGGATACTTGTCCTCTCCAACCGGATTTACTTAGATCTTGCCTGGGAGCTTACTTGGATTTCTCTCGAGCACTTGTCCACGGAATGCCATTTCCATGGCATCTCGATCCTCCGGACTTCCTCTCCGACACGCCACGATAATGGACGGTCTGACGGAATCAGCAGATCAGCGGGATTTTATTGCGGTAACGGGTTCTTACACTCCTAAAATCTCCGATGAGGGAAATCCCGAAGCCTCCTCCTGCACTTCAACACGTGTCCTTCCGGATCAACGGCTAGGACTCTTCCATTAATTAGAGTTTAGCTCGTGCAACTCTTCCCATCCAACGGCTTCATGGATTTCTACTTCCGTGATCTAATGGTTCAAACTACTTCCTCGTATGCTTGACTTCAAGGCAGTTTCTCCGGATCCAATACCGACAGTAATGTGAAATCAGATCTAACGCCCAGATTCGTTTTTGGGCTCGATTTACGATCCTAACTTCTCGCTCACCATGAGAGGGAAGGTATAACGCTTGCTAGTCTTCATTAATCTAATGGTCAGGAATGACTATGGTTCAATCTTGACGGTATCTCATCCACACTATCAATTTCACAACACTACTATCCGGAACATTAATAGAACCGCTCTCCTCGTGCAGGTTTAATAAGGCCTATGCGTTCGGACCCTTGTTCTGGGTTCTTAGCTAACCTTTCCAAGGAGGAAATCTCTGGTGGAGAGATCCCCTACCGGTGCATTCCCGGAAGTGGTAAAGGGAGACAACTTCCCGATAACGACTGGGCATGATTAGATTCAATTATCAACATAATTCAAGCACGGTCTCCTCGATGTTAGGCATATATCAACTCATTCATATCAAGCTCTACGCGAACATTCTTATGCGCGAGTCATTTATAATTTCACAATTTATAACCAATATCTACCTCCTCATTATCAATTTCTCGCATTTACATTCTTACACAGAAATATTTTATAATTCCACAAGTCTATGAACATATGTGACATTATATAAATTTCAAGATGCAATCATAAGCAAAATACTTATCGGAAATAACAATGGAAGCTAATCACGAGAGGGGTGCTCGCTTTCCACTCCAACTCAGAGGTGTAGCTTACTCCTACTAGATTTCCACCACTAGCCACCCCCCGAAATGAGACCATGTCCCCGAGACCCGGCCTCTATCTCGCCCAGATGGAAGGCCAAAATCCTTCCTCCCCGACACTCACAGAAAATTGCCGAGTTCTCTCTGCTGCCTCTCGCTAATCTGTCTACCATACGCCTATCCTCGCATAAGTCAGTGGCACGACATTCTTTGCTACCGGTCAGTCATGATATCTCTACGGATAGGCAATCCACTTCCCCATCCCTCATCAATCCATCAAACTACCGGCCTGCAAGGCATTAAACTCAGATACAGCCGCTTTGGTTCTCCTCATTGGAGTCCAACACGGTGTTTTATTCCTATAGTTAACGCTTCATCTTTTCGTGCCTTCCACCGGGCCATCGTGGTCTCTTTTTCCAGCACATCCCCCTCTCAGCTCAGAATATAAATTCATAATGTTATTTACATTTTCATCATGCTTTAGCATGGTAATTCCTGTATTAGGATTAATTACAAATTTGGGGGAAACAGGGTGTTACAATTGCTTTGTTCAAAGATTGTCTTATTGCACTCTAACCATATATTCCAGCTAACCAAGGATGGGAGATATGGATACATTGTCTCATCCTTTTCCCAATCCTCTAAACAATTGCTCAGGGAGGGTCCCACCCAAATAGTCATAAGCTTTAGATTTGTTTTGAGTCTGCTCCAAGACTGTTGAGTAAATGTACATGTAACTAGAAGATGTGTAACGGATTCTGAGTCCAACCGACACAGGTGACAAATATCCGGTCCTTCTCATCCACGATGTTGTAGGTTGTCCCAGGTTAGTATTTTGTTTGTTGCTCCTAGCTAAGTGAAGAGTTTGATTTTTTGTGGGATGTTGCATTTCCAAAAATCCTTCCGCCAACCAGTGCACTTTTGATTCCAACTTTTTGATGCTAAAGCCTCATATATATTTTTTACAGTAATTGTCCCTGACTTATCTCCCCCATTCCAATGTAACTCATCAGCTTGGTCCTATAGTTGGATCCCCACTCCAAGTAGTGCCATGCAATATCGTTGCCATTCCGCTGCCAAGTTCCCCCAGAGGCCGAGATCTGTGCTATCCTTCCACTGAGTGAAGATGGTCCTCGAGACTGTAGTTCCCTTGGCCTGAAAGAGGAAGAATATATTCTGATGTTTTAATACACCAAGGAGCTCCTGGGACAGGTAAGCAGAGGTCCCCATCTCCAATAATACGTCTCGGTCCGAGTGGACAGAGTGGCCCGACCCTGGTTTCCAATAAATCCAATGTTGGATAATCTGCAATGATTTTATAAGCGTCTTTCATAACTGGGAAGCAATATGTGAGCTGGATCTTGTTTTCCCAAGCCATGTCGAAACCAAAATGTGTGGAAGATATTTTCCAATAATGACACGATGCCATATCCTGTCTTTTGTCAGCACTCATCAGAGAGTGTTAGCCGCCAGTGCTTTTCTAAATAGGAAGATGTTCCTAAATCCTGAACCATATGAATGCTTTGGTCTAGCAATGGAGTCCCAATTGCAAAGATGTATGTGTTTTTTATCACTTCCTCTCGACCAGAGAAAAGTAAAGACCATTTGTCTAATCTTGTTGAGGATAGTTACTGGAATGGTAGCTAGCGCCATCTAGTATACTGCTTGGCTCTCCAAGACATATTTAATTAGGACAAAGCGCCCCCCAAGCGAAAGCCACATGTTGCACTAGAACCCAATTCTTTTCTCAAATTTTATAAGTAACCACCTCCAATCCTCCACTTTATATTTGTCTGGTTTGAGGAAATATCCCATATATCTCAAGCCATCAGTGATCTCAATGAAGTTGTAAGGGAAAGTGGCTTTGTAGGTTTCTAAGTCCACCCCTAGAATCCTATAATAATGAAAAGTGGATTTTGTCAAGTTAATCTGGAGCCCCAACACTAAGCAAAAGGTTTTTAAGATGGAATCAATCTCCCTCCATTCCAGAATGTTTGCTTTTGTCATAAGTAGAATGTCATCCACGAAGAATATGTGAAGGATCTTAACTAGCCTTAATATTTTGATTTTGATTAGTCTCCCTTCGTGTTGGATTTTCTTTAAGAGAAGACTTAAGCCTTCCATTGCCAGGATGAACAATAAGGGAGAGAGGGGGCATCCCTGCCTCAATCCTCTTTCACTCTAGAAGAAAGGGGTTGCCTCCCCATTTACTAGAACTACAATAGTAGCACTAGACACGCAACCCATTATCCACTTTGTGAAATGGATGCCAAAACCAGATTGTAGGAGGATCAATCCGAGGTAGTCCCAATTGATATAGTCAAAATCTTTTTTGAGATCTAATTTCAATATTAGCGCCTGTAAAATTTTATGTTTAATGCTATGGAGGCATTCATGTGTAGTGCCAATGGCATTGAGGATCAGTCAACCTTTAAGAAAACCCAACTGTTCTCCAGATAAAGTCCTAGAAAGAAATGGCTTGATCCTATTTTCTAGGATTTTTGTTATAATCTTATAGCACAATTTGCATAATGCTACAGGCTTGTAGTCTCCAAGGGTGGCCGATTTGTTGGATTTTGGAATAAGAGCCAAGAAAGTTGAGTTTATAACTCTGTTAACTCCACCTCTGATCTTGGATTCTTCAACCAAATCCCACAAATCATCACCTACAAGCTCGAAGAAGTGCAGATAGAACTCAACAGTCCATCCGTCGGGTCTAAGGCTTTTGTCCCTTGTGAATGATTTGAGAACATTCCAAATCTCGTCCTTAGTACAAGCTCTAAAGAGTTGTGCAACTTCCTCCTCACTAACGAGTCTGGGAAAATGACCGGTGATGGCAACTTGATCAATAAAATTTGCAAGGCCCAAATCGTGGTAGGAACTTTTGTAAAAACTAAGGGCCTCTGTAATGAGATTTTCCTGTCCTGAAATGACCACCTCATCTTCTGTCTTAAGTTCCCAAATGTGAATGGTGAAAATATTGTGTATTTTGATCCCCACTCTTTATCCAAGTTGTCCTGCTCCTCTGTCACCATAGTTCTTCTTCAACCAATTAAAGTCTGGTGTGCTCTTCCTTTAGAGTCTTTAAGAAGTTTTCCATCTATGGAGGCCGAGTCCCCGATGAGTACTCCAGAATCAATGTCTGAATCTCTTCTTCCAGCTGTGCTAATCTAATAATTTTTTTAATCCTCTGTTGTTTAGCCCAGCTTTTGACCCTTTGTTTTAAGAGTTTCGTTTTCCATGCCAACCTTCTATGTAACTCTGTTTCTTGAAGAAAATGCTGATCTGTCCAAACCTCAATGACTAACAGCGAAAAATTTGGGTCCTGTAGCCATGGCGAATTGAACTTAGATGGGTAAGTCGACCGATGAACATACGTGTCAAGCTGCAAGAAGACAGGGGGCATGGTCCAAGAAGAAGGGGTAAGCTACCCAGGACCTGTACCTTCCCGAGTGTTGTAAGATGTCTTCAGAGATGAATACTCTATCTAACCGCTTTGAGATGCTCTCCAAACCCACTCTACCATTCCTCCAAGTTGAAATTGTGACTGCCAGTAAGATATCCATCAGTTTGTTTCTAAGGAAGATCGCTCTTAAATGTGTAGCCACCTGATCTTGTAATGCTCTACCCCCCCAAACCTCATCTACATTTAGAGTGAATTTAAAGTCACCTGCAACAATAAGGTTCATTCCAACTAGTAAACCAAGAGCAGATACTTTGTCCCARAATGTGATTATGTCCATGTAGGGGCCATATACATCGAGTAGAGTAAGTTGCCTTTTTTTTTTTTTTTTTCGCAACATGTACATGTCAGCAATATACCGCCACAACTTAGGAAAGGTTCTAGATCAAATTTTGTGGGATCCCAGGCCACCAATAATCCTCCTGACTTGCCAACTGAGTTTACAACACAGACAAACCATGAGGGTCTTAAGGAACTTAGGAAAATCCAAGCTCTCTTCTCATCGACCAGAGTTTCTTGTAGAAAAATAATGTCGGGTAAAGTTCTGTCTAAAAGTCACCTCAGGTAATCCTTCTTTAGGGCGCCTCCCACCCCTGTGATGTTAAGGGGAAGTAGGATCATAATCTTGACCTGGTCAAGGCTTTGATGCCTCTAAGCACCCCAATATCAGATGAGTTAGATGTAGAAGTAATCGAGAGAGTAATAACAGAGATAAAAAAAATTCCGTGCACTACGAGTTTTGATGGGAGAGCTCTCCAACCCAATCCCCACGACTAGGAAAAGTCTTTCCCAGATGCATCACCAGAGTTATCACAGGGGGTTGAAGAGGACGCCAAGTTCTCTCTATGGATGAGAGACCTTCCTTGAAATGTGGGTAAAGGAACAGGTAGAAACGTCTCATTAAAGGAAGGTACCAATGTGTTCAGGATGACACCCAAGGTGGTAACTGCAGGAGCAGAGTCCCTAGTGTCAGATATAACATCCCCAACCATCACAGAGTCAACGGAGTGAAGTCCTGCAGAACAAGAGGTAGTAAGTCTCATGGAGGAGGTTAGACTTGAATTTTTAGTAGAGGCCCCACCAGGTGCCAAAGAGGGGTCCATACAGTCTCGAGGGATAGTCAATGACGACGAAGACTATGCCATTGAGTGTGCTACCGCATGTTCCAAAGGAGATAAAACTGAAGGAGTTGGTAGTATCGATGAAGGTTTGGTAACAGTACCCCGAGAAAGCCCCAATCCCAGAGCGGCATAAGTTTCCAAGGAATCTCGTTCCCAAGTAGACAAAGTGTAGTAAAGAGAAGGACAAAGAAGCTTTAGCTTACCCGTTAAATTTTCCTTTGTGTAAATCGACCAATCCCCTTCTTACACGTTGTATCCAACAACAACGTTCAGTGAGTCTACTTTGGAAAAGTCTTCACAAGAGGTTTTCCTAAGGTAGGAATCTTCAGACTCTTCCTCTTCCAATTCACCAATGCAATCTTGACGTAGATGTCTAGTCCTGTGGTAGATGGAGCAACGAAAGGGGATACCGAGATAATATAAGCATTGGGTCATAGTGTGGCCTCTCCAGTTGATCTCCAGGGATTCCAAAAGTCCCGAGTGTATGTCAATATCCACTAAAATCCTTGCTATCCTTCTATCCGGGCCCTTTATAGAGCTATCGTCAAGCCTAATGAAATGCCCAAGTTCATTACCTATGGCCACCAATGCCTTCTCGGTCTAGAGTTTAATGGCAGAGCAGGTAGTAAGACCCACAGATGGTGAAAGCGTAAGTATTCTGTAGATGGGTCAAAACTGACCTGTCACCCTTTGAGCATCAGGATGCAACCACTAATAGCCCACAAAGTGTCCAAAATCTGTTGTGTGTCCTCCTTCGACTTAAATATAAAGCCAAACCAGCCACGAGAAAGGTAAATGATCTCTGGGACATATCCCAACAGGGAATACCAGGCGCTCAAAATCCAGACTGGGAGAGAGCATTTGTAGAGTGAGTTATATGAAAGCCTACCCAGTAGTGCGCAGGGTGACAAGGGAACACTTTCCTCCAATCCAACATCAAACCCCATGACCAGTTTGCGCTTAAATTTGTTAGGTTTCCACACTCTCCTAGTGTCGGGGTCTCTGGGAAACCACTTATTTTGTGGAAAGTGTCCAATCAATTTCCCCGCAATAGGGCCTCCACTCCAGTGATTATTAGTAGATGAGTTCCTATGGAAGGAAACTAAACCAGGTGGGAAGTCAGGAGGTGACTAGGAGAGGGGGTCTGTAGGTTCAATTGAAACCAGGGGAGAAAAGGAGCTATGTCCGATTGGGGGAGGTAGCGTTCCAGGTAAGACAATACCAGTACTGAGCTCGTCAGCTGAGGCAAATAGCACGTCACTCTTCCAGAGGGCCTCGTCAACCGCACCCATAAGTGCGTTGACCTCAACCTCCATCCAAAAGCTACAGTAAACAATAACGAATGACTTCCACCTCACTCCACTGCACTTGCCCCAAACCGTTGACATGACCTCCACTCAGCTAAAAGTTCATGAAAGGGTCTTTGCGTTAAGTCGACACCTCCCTAATAACTGCGTCCTTGTTGGGTGTCTCATCAACCAGTGTAGAGGTCAGAGAGGGTCCAGTGCCGCCTAATTGCCAACCAAGAGACCTTGCTCGCCATAGTCGAGAAGACGGGTCCAGATTAAGGTCCTATCCTAAGTGAAAAGTCAGCTGTCAAAAACTCTGTCTGCCATTGCCAGTGCGTTTAGAGCTTGTTCCCGAGGCACTAATAATATTATTTAAACAAATGGCTTGTGTACAATTTATTTCATGTACAGGTAGACAACAAAACATGGCTAATTTGGATTTACATAATGCACAACGATCCATACAATATTTAACATGTGTTGCCCAAAGCTCTACACAATATATATGCTTAATGAGGATGAACAAGAGCTTGTCTTACATCCCCTTCTTGAAGAACTTATCATTAATGTTAGCATAGGTTTGAAAGAAGACATAATTCTTTAATTCAAACAATGACGAACCCAACAAGGATCCATGCAATTATATCAAATCAAGATCAAAGAATAATTAAAGAATAATTACCCTACACCATCAACGGATACACCTTATAAAAAACCCATAAGTGTTTCTCACAAGCATGACAATTGTTAAGTACAAACAACACCTAATAAAGGAAATTTTAAACTAGATGAATTTAGGTGTCTACTAAATCCACAATATATCTAATAATTATGAGCACACATAGTTGGTCGTTATTTACTATGTATGAATTGTGTAGAAGAACTTTTAGAATAAAAATTACACAAAATTGTATTAGAGAATAATTTTAATGACATCATTGGGAAACCTTGATCAAAGATGACTGATCCATCCCTTCATCCATTGCCTCACAAAAAACTTGTCAAAATAACTGATTACAAAGATCTTGAAAGAGTATAATCCGAAAAACTAAAGGATCAAAGAAATAACAAAATAATTGTCTCGCTCAGTTCTGAAAAAGAAATAGGCGACATCACTAAGGATCTGGAAAATTTCAAAAGAGAGCATCCGAGAGTATAGTTCGGAGCAAGCCATAACAAGAGAAAACTTGTTAGTTAGAAAATATCTATATGGTTAAGAGGACCAACCATCGATCCATCCCAAGTAAAGTAAGAAATTCTTCCTTTGGCCTCTGATAAAGCTTGTTTTGACAAGAGATCATCTTCCCCATTTGACTCTCTGAAGATATGATGAAAACTAGTTCCTTTGAAGGTGATAACCAGGTCCATTAGTCTTTGTTTCCAACCTTCGATATTGCTGGCTCAAAGTTTACCTTGATGATTTAGCCATTCAATGATTACTTTGGAATTCCCCAGGACTTGAATATATTGGATCTTCAAGAGTTTTGCAATAGTAAGAGAAGCCAAGCGCCTAGTAACTCAGCTTTAGTATTTGTTCGAGAACCTCCATTAAAAACCATATATAAACTTGATCATTGGAGTGTTTGATGATACCCCCTGTGCCACAGATTGATCCCCCATCGATTGATGCTCCATCAAAAAAGGATAAGATTCTGCCTTAGCTTTAGAACAATTTGCATTGTAGCATATCTGTAGAGGTCACCTATCACTTTAGTAGCGGTTGACCATGCCGATGGGCATCTCCCTTCAAAAAGTGACTTATTTCGCTCTTTCCAGACATACCAACATGATAGAACCAAAATTATCTTTGAAAAGGATTTATTCAATATCCAGGAGTTCATGCATTCCAAAAGTGACGGGCCTTTCCAATTGAAATTTGATTTTGTTAAGAATTCAATAATCACCCAGACCCTTTTTGTAAAAGTGCATTCGATAAACAAGTGGACATTGTCTTTTGCGTTGTGCTTGCACAGGGTACAAAGGCTCGGGCCTACACAACCTTTCAGTTGAAGGATGTCCCAGGTAAGAATCCCATTCTGAAATGCCAGCCAAAAAAAAAGATAATCTTCAAAGGCACCTTCCACTTCCATAATTGAACTCGCCAGCCTTGGTAATTTGGAATTGCCTGCGTTGATATCAAAGCCTCGTAGACATTTTTTACATTTAACTCGCCAGTTGAATCACCTCCCGTCCAAAGTAGGACATCTTCTGAAGAGGAATTGAGAGTGACCCCAACTTTGTTTAATTCAATGATGAAACTTTCCCATTCAACCGAGTGCAAACCTGTCAAACCCAAATTGTTGTTTCTCTTCCATTTCTCTGCAGAAGTTAACGGGTCCTTGGCTACCGAGGCTTGCGCTAAGACTGTAACATTCTTTTGATTTAACAAGGAGATTGTCTCGGATGGATAAAGGAATTATCACCAATATTTAATATCCTGTCTCTCCCAATAGTGATTAGATGCCCTGCACCCAGATGCCAACTTAGACAGTGGAGGATTATGGGAATAGAGCGAACAAGACCGGACCATATCCTTGAGGTCGCTTTGATGAAATGTGACTGTTTTCTAAGCCAATTAGTTAGTGTAGCATTCTTCAAGTATTTGTCCATTATAACCCGATGCCATAAACTATCATGATTTAGGACCCTCCATAATGTATTTGTAATCAGAGCGGTATTGAAAAGATAGAAATTTCTCAATCCCCATCCTCCACTCTTTTTTGGTTGGGATAAGGTCTCCCAGTTGCATAGATGGTAGTGTTGTGATTCAGAGTGGCCACTCCAGAGGAAATTGAAAATCAGTTTCCTAATCTTATTTATAATTGATATGTGCAAGGTTTTCAACGACATCGAGTAGATCGACAGGCTTTCCAGCACCGACTTGACCAGGATATATCTTCCTCCCAGCGATAGCCATCGGTGACACCATAAACTAATTTTGTTTGAGAATTTGGTTACCAACCATTCCCAATCCGACGCACGGTGTGTCCCTGTCCTGAGAAAATATCCCAAATATTTGAATCCCGTCGATAGCGCGCTAAAATCAAAGGGAAGTAAAGGTTTAAAAAGGATCAAATCGTCCACTGACAGACCTTCATAATAGACAATAGTCTTTGAATGGTTGACTGTGAGACCGGAAGCGCTGCAAAAGAGGCTTATGAGTTTGTATACCTCCTTCCATTCGACTAAGATCGCTTTAGACATTATGATTACATCATCTACAAACAAGATATGTAAGACTTTTATCAACCTTGACACTTTTATACCAGAGATGGACCCTGACTCCATGCTATTTTTCAGTAAAATGCTGAGGCCTTCCATTACTAAATTGAATAATAATGGTGAAAGGGGACATCCTTGCCTCACGCCTCTGCCACTTCTAAAAAATTCTGTAGCTTCCCCATTAATTAACATCGCAAAGAAAGGAGAAGTGACACACGCCATTATCCAATTTGTCATTAAAATCCCTACACCAATTTAAAAAATAATCATTCTTAAATGGTCCATCCAGTTTGCCATTACCTACCAACTATTATATTAATTCAAAGAAATTTTGTTAATTCTACAAATTTTACAACTTCCAAATATCCTTTCGATCCAATTTTATAAAATTTGGGCAATTTCCCTTTTTAGTATGACATTATTTGCCCTCTAGAATTATGTTTTCTTCGTCTCTACTCCAACTTTAACAACCAACTTTTAAAAAACAACAAGCATAATGGACTTTTTATATTCACTATCTAACATTGTTGAATGATAAAACTTTACATTATCTACATTGAAAACTAGATGAATGCACATGCAAACTAGACAAATAGTTGCTATTTTGTATAACAAAATTATTATGTTTATATGCATAACATATCTTTAACACTCTTCCGAATTTGAAAACCAAAAAGTAATTCATAAAGTTCTTTCATTTCTTCACGTAACACTTATATACTTATATACTTTTATATTATAATAAATATATTTTTTTCATATAAAAGATTTACAAGATATTTTAAACATACTTCTTAATTTTTAAATTGTTATTTATTATTTAAAATGTTTTTCAAATTTATAAAAAATTTAAACAATTCACCAACACATGTATATTACATAGTTTGGAAATATAATAAACATATTTTTTCTATATAAAAGATTTACAAGATATTTTAAACCGACTTCTTAATTTTTAAATTATTATTTATTTAAAATGTTTTCCAAATTTATAAAAAATTTAAACATTACAACATATTTTAAACCGACTTCTTAATTTTTAAATTATTATTTATTTAAAATGTTTTCCAAATTTATAAAAAATTTAAACATTTCACACACATGTATACTACATAGTTTGCAAAAGAATATAATGTACAGAAAACAAATGTAAAGCCATTTTTAAAGAATAAATATAACTTATCCAATAAAAAGATAAAAGAGTTATCCTTTGAGAGCTTTGAAAATTTCTTTGATGGATTCAATGACTCCGAACATTTATTCATCTTATACATTGCATTGATATTTTAGATTTAATTATACAACATTTTTATCCCTTTCAACATAACGTTTTTATCCCTTTCAACATAATATTTAATTATTGTTATTTAAAAAAATTACAAAGTTTTTTAATTTTTTAGATTAAAATTATTTAATATTTTTAAATTTTTTAAATTAAGATTATTTGATATTTTAATATTTTTTCTTTTATTTTTCTCATCAATGGTAAATCAGT
>SNQJ01S0000478.1:201283-217617 GCA_010110895.2 Picea sitchensis | reverse complement strand
TCAGTTGTTTTAGTATTTCCAACATGTGCCTCATTTATTCATCATGCACCTAGATAAATAATGTGCACATACCTAGATAATTCTTGGAATCATTTTTTGTCATGCATAGCTTCTCTAGTGATAGACTTAGTCAATCTCTAATTCTTTTATGGAACAAACCTCCTTATCACTATGAACTATCCTACTAGTTAAGAAAATTTATGTTGAATCTACTTTAAGTTTTACAACTTGTCAGTTTGAGGAAACTATCCTTTCAACCCAATTTCATAAAGTTTGGGGTTCCCTTTCTAATAAAATATTATTTGCACTATATAACTCTGTCTTCTTATAACTCTATTCCAACTTTAGGAACTAACTCTTTAAAAGAAAGCACAATTGACTCTTCTTCATCACTATCCAACATTGTTGGCTCATAGAGCTTTAGATGATCTATGCTGAAGACTAGATGAATTCCCATGTAGCCTAGGAGGTCCAACTTGAATGCATCATTGCTCATATACTCAACGATAGTATAATGGCATATATGAGAGACTAGTTGTTTTTGTATTTCTCCTTAAAACAATCCTTTTAAAGGTAAATCCAAACTTTGTTTCCTACACAAAATTAATGATATGTACAATGTTGTTCATGTCATGTCTTATGTTTTTGATAACTCTAGTGAAAAGATTATTGAACCTAGACATGAATCTTATAGATCTGGTCTATAAATATTATTACTTTCCCATGAGAAGTGTCTTCTTTCCTTGTTATTGACTTGGAGATAAGGACCAAAATGCCTAATGGATCCTTAAAAAAATATCAATGACATGCTTTAAATTGTGAAGTGTTTGTCATTATATTAAGGTCACTATCATAACTATGCTACGAATATGGGATGTCGATATTGATCTAGGTGGATTTTGGTGGCCACCCACATGTTCCAAATTCAAACTGGCTCATCTTGACAGTTTTTAGTTCAACATGTTTTTTTGTGATGGGGACATTTCTTTGTAATTGTGGGTTCTGCACTTACAAGGCTGTCCTGAAGCCCTACACAAAATCCAGGTGGATATTGGTGGCTTCCCACCTATTCCAACTGGATTATTTTGGAAGTTTTCATGTCAATACATCTTTCTGTACCTCCGGGGCCGTTTTGGGGATCTAAACAATGTTTTCTTGGCTTTCCATAGACAAACTGTAGACAAAGTCAAGTTTGATGGCATAATGCATAATTCTCAAAAATACCTTTCCAATGGGCTATCACGCACCTAAAACGAACATCGTATGCAAAAGTTACGACTCTGGGAAGTTAATTTACTAACTTACCCCAACGGGGCCCACATGAATTTTGGCGCTCCATCTCCTAGGGTTAGGTTTTTTGATGTCTAGGGTTTTGGAATTCATGTTTATCATAAAAATCCCTTCAGAGCCTCATTGTAATCATCTTCTTGCGAATGAGCGTAGCCGTCACATCTCTTCTCAGAGATAAAGCTGCCACCATTTTAGCGAGTCTTGCACTCTGTATTTTTACAGTCTTTGTACATTTCTTTCATTAATAGAAATTATGTATTGCTGTATTTCTCTATTTCTGGCAAATTTTATGTGTATTTCATTGTGATATCTCTGCTTTCATTTCCTTCTGAAAATAATCCGGATTAGTGGCATCAAAGCAGGCTGCTCTTGATCGTTTTTCAATGCATGTCCCCGACGAGGTCTGAGTATAGCAAGTTGGGTCTCGAGATTGTCTCTCTTGAGGACAATCGCTCTTGTATGCCCAAGAAACACTCTATGGAGACATAAAAGGAAATCGAAGGAGGAAAATATTCTATTAACCTATTGCTTAAGCAAGCTCTCGCGTGACAGAGGGATGAAATGATGGAGAATTTTCCCCACATCCTTCAACGCCTGTCGATAACAACAAACACATATTCATCAAGTGACCACTTTGGAGGAACCTCTCCCTTCAAGGTACACGTTAATTTTGATATTCCCATATTCAAAGGTCAGATAGATGCAGATGCCTTAGGAAAATGGTTGAATATGTTAGAAGGTTATTTCTCTGTTCACAATTTTTCTGACAGGGAAAAGATCACCTTCGCACTCCTCAAGGATCTCCCCCATGTCAAACATTGGTGGGAAACTTATTGGGAGCAAAGTTCCACAGAGGAATTTGGAATATATGGGGCTGAGCCCACTTGGGATTTTTTGTGGATGCGGTCAAGGAACAATACTACCCTGTTGATAACTATGAAGACCAATACATGAGATGGACCACATTGCGGCAAGAGAAGAGCCAAACAGTTTCAAAGTTCACAAATAATTTCCATACCTTGCAGACCAAGTTGGGTATCAAAGACTTTAAGCGACATCTGGTTTAGAAATACCGTGGGGCTTTGCATAGGTACATCCAAACTGAAATGGATTTCCTAAACATATCATCATTGGGAGCTACCTATCGATATGTTGTCAAAATCGAGTATAAATGTAGGCACCAAAACAAATGGGAGTTCGGGTCTGCAAATCCGCACAACCAAAGCATGGTAAAGACGACCCTAACCAACACCCTTTCGACAACCAGTCCAAGACACAGGAAAAAAAGGGTAAAGGAAAGATGAAGAATGACACTGGGAAGTGGTGCGATTTCCACAAAATCCCCTGGCACAACATCGATGAATGTCGCTTGAAATAGTCATTGGTGGTCGAGGTCAAAGACAAGGAGCCGAAGCCTGATTCAAAATTTGATCCAGAAAATATTGAAAATAGACAGATCATCGATGCAGACCCTACTACTAGTGTCACAACCACAACAATTCAACCAGAAGAATCGATAGATCCTGAAGAGGGGGAGTGCCTCTTACATTCACAGATGTGGGTGAAGGGGACCTCGTTTCATTTCATTGTTGATAGTGGTAGCCAGAAGAACCTCATCTCAACTGAGGTCATCAAACAATTGGGGTTGTCGACAACACCACACCCGCAACCATATAACATTGAGTGGCTTCACCATGGACGAGATCTTCGTGTCAGCCAATAATGCCATCTATCCTATGGTATCCAATCCTTCAAGGATGAGATAGTGTATGATGTTTCCCCTCTTGATGTCTGTGATGTTGTTTTGGGCCAACCATATATGTGGAAATGTCATGTTGTTTATGAGTCTTGACCCCGTAGTGTCATTATTACTCTGGGGGGTCAACTCTACAAGATACTAGAGTTAGTTCCGACTACTGTTCCACAAAAAAAGTGCCGCAAGGTAATCTTTCATACTGCAAAATTCATCCTCTTCATAGTTTGTTCAAAGGATACACAAAATTCCACTACAACCACTCTAGCCTCAGCACCTTCTGTCGAGCAGAAGCAGATTGCAGAAGAGAAAGAAAATATTTTTTCTTCACCTACAATGGTTACACAATGCCCCATCAAGCCCAAAGACAACAAGTTGGTGGAACAGATTCAACCCCGCCAACAACAGGTTCGTGAAAACCTTCCACAGACCAAGCATCGCAACTTCTCCAACAAGGCACACATCCCACCAAGATTCAGATTCAGAAAATGCTTTCCCCTCTCCTCAGACAGTCAACGCAATGGAGACAATTGCTTCCTAAGGGGGGAGGATTGATCCAGGGGGATATTGATGGCCACCCACTTGTTCCAAATTTCAACTGGCTCATCTTGACAATTTTCAGTTCAACACGTTTCTTTATAATGTGGACATTTCTTTGTAATTGTGGGTTCTACACTTACGGGGTTGTTCTGAAGCCCTACACAACATCTAGGTGGATATTGGTGGCCTCCCACCTATTCCAACTGGCTTATTTTGGAATTTTTCATGTCAGTACATCTTTTTGTACTTCTAAGGCCATTTTGGGGCTCTAAACAATGTTTTCTTGGCTTGCCATAGTCAAACTATAAACAAAGTCAAGTTTGATGGAATAATGTGTATTCCTTGAAAAGACCTTTCCAATGGGCTATCACGTGCCTAAAACAAAGATCTTTCAAAAGTTACGACCCCAGGAAGTTAATGTACTAACTTACCCCAACGGGGCCCACATGAATTTTGGCGCTTCATCTCCTAGGGTTAGGTTTTTGGCATTCATGTTTATCATAAAAAGGCCTTCAGAGCCTCATTGTAATCATGTTCTTGCGAATGAGCATAGCCATCAAATCTCTTCTCAGAGATAAATATGCCACTATTCTAGCGAGTCTTGCACTCTGTATTTTTACAGTCTCTGTACATTTCTTTCATTAATAGAAATCATGTATTGTTGTATTTCTATGTTTCTGACAATTTTTATGTTTCATTCATTGTAATATCTCTACTTTCATTTTGTTCTRAAAATAATCCAGATCAGATATCCTATGTTTTCTAGTGTTTAGGATTATAAATGTAGAACAATTAAAATATGGTATGATTTACTACCTCAATTTAACCATATATATATATGTGGATGGAAGGTAGTAGTTATCTTTATGTGTCCATCAATTAATCTCCACAAAGTTTGCTAATAGTGGCTAAGATATCTACTATCACAATCATAAATKATTGATGATGGTAAGCCAAAGTGCACCCATAACTTCTGATAGAACAATCGTGTGACTAGCAACACTAAAATTGATTTCATGCATTTCACTAAAGTGATCCACAACTACTATAAAGAGGTTTTTTCTCCTAAAAAATAACSATATCTTTTTCCATTACTTAAAATTTCAAAAAATATACATATTAAATAGCTTCCCTATACAAGGAATAAAAGGGCTTTGTGCTACGAAAAGCCCAAACTTGGTGTCCCAAAAGAAGAAGACATAAAGTTGAAACATTATCACTCCTAAAATACTAATCCACCTAAAATATACATTTCATAAAAAGTCATAAAATTGTATACATCTTGACTCAAAACGTTCTCTCAATTTGGTCAAAGAGGAGATTACTCATATATCCAATGAAGAGGAAGAGCCTCCTCTACTTCAATTATGAATTTTGTTAGTTGCAAAGAGCTTTCTAGTCTTCCGTAAGCTTGGTTTGATAAGTGGTAAACTTCTTGATTGTGTTCCCTCGTTATATGTTTGCATGTGTGGTATGGGAAGGAGGATTTCAGTTCCCACGCTCTTATAATAGCTCCATGAATATCCATATTTCTATGATGCATGGAATGTTCTATCCACAAATGACTAATTTCAAGTCTCCAAAAGCTTGGATATCGCTTACACCCATCTCCAAAGCTAATCACACTAGAGTGATAATGCTTTCAATTGAATTGCATTATTTGATCCCTTCTCCAAACCACATTCAAAAGAGATCCAAAATGGATAAAAAACATGAAAAGTACCTCTCATCCCATTGATCCGTAGATTTCCTTGAAATGTTCCATCACAAAATCCAAAAGGTTTAGTTATGTTTATCTCTATATCTTTAATTTGCACATACTTTTTTTTTTTCTTCTTCTCAACCTAACCATAAGCTTTCTATGAACCTTGAAATATGTAGAGAACCATCATTAGTGAGAGGATTTTACCTTGGAAGAGTGTTGCATTTACGACTTCCCAAATAGACCATAGAATAAGGAATGGTAGGGAACACTTTTGATTTCTAGTCTTCTCACCCTCCATCTAATTTTAAAGTGCCTCTCATACAAATGATCCTTCCCACTTTCTTTTCCCCCTTGTAAACCATTTTATAACAAACCATATATCCTTAGTGAAGTGATGTGATAGGAAAATATGGTGTACATTCTCCTCCTTTTCTTTGCATAAGGCACATGTCCCATGCCCTTGTCAGAATGTCCTTTGTATATTATTCCATGTAGGTATCTTGTTTTTTAGTCCTATGCACAAAAATAACTTAGATTTTCGGGGGGATTTTAATTTCCAAAGCATATGCCACTTCCAATCTTCATTATCCTCTCCTATATGTTGTATGGAAACTTTATATCTTGGACTAGCCTTGTATATCCATTTTGATATGTTAGGAGACCAAACCAATGAGTGCTGGTGCTCCCTTAGTATAGTCAAATATTATTACAAAGAACACATACATATCCTCCAATCTTCTCTTCATTCATCACCAAGACCTAATTAATCTTTTGTTTTCCATCCCAATTCCCATATGTCTCCAACTCCCTTGTCATAGACTTATGTTAATTGGAATAAGCCCCCTAAGTGTAAGTGATTCATTAAGCTATATAATAATATTTGAGAATTGTTTCCCCCATATCCAAGAGTATAAATCCAGTCTAACCTTTTGACCATTACTAATAATCCATGCAAGGGGATCCCCAACGATGGAAAAAGATCTACTCATTGATCTCCAACATATGCACACCCCCACTAGCCCTCTTTCTTGCATGTATATACTTCTCTCTCATTAGATATTGCTAGAGGCCCTCTATTACTATTATCCTCCCAATCCCTTTAGTTGCCAATGGATTTGAGAAATGAGTCAAATATTTTAGACCCCAACAACCTACTCATTTTGGCTTGCCAATGTTCACCATTTGACTAATGGAATTCTTACCTTATCCTTCCTACTAAGCTAGAGACACTTCAAACATTTCTTTCTTATCCACTAGATAATCATTTCCCCTATTTTTGTGAGTATACCTCCATGGAAATCCATTGAAGCTAACTCCCCGAGTCTTCTTGGCATCAAAAGTGGAATGCACTTTCCCAAATTTTGATTTATTAGCTTGGGTATGCTCTAAAGGGAGCAACTTTTGTTTCTATAATATCTACCATCTTTGGCTGATAGAAATACCTCCACAAATATGTGGTTGTCTTCTCGACTCTATAGTGTCACAAAAAATTTGAATGGTGCACCTTTCACAATAATTATAGTCTATGACATCCCAGAAGAACATAAATAGGGATCAACTTATACAAAATAACATCCTTCAATAGGTAGTCTTAGAACTCTTAATTTGGAAGATTTGTTGTAGAGTTCTATACTATTTCTTATATGCACATAAATTCTAGACAATGCCCATAAGCTTATATAAAATCATTGAATCCAGACTACTAAAACTATGCAAACATTATGAATCCAACTATTGGTGTTATTGATAAAAAAATTACAACTTTATTTGTTCTTCCGTTTCGGTACTTAATCATAATATTTAACTTCTACAACTAAGTGATCCACTTCATGTGGCGTGCATTATTAATGTTGTTATATGTCAAAATAAACTAGAAAGGCGTAAGATGATGTGAATACCAATCTCTTTTTTGATAAAATAATGTTGTTGATGCTTCACTCTTTGAATCATTGCATATATCTCTTGATTATACACTAAAAAATTCATATTGTACAAAAAACATCACAGAGTGATATGTGACAAGTCTTCCATGTTACTATTGGATTACTGAGAGGGGGGTGAATCGATAATAGAGCAATTCGTATTCTTTTTAACCACAAAATGCAAGTGTTATATCAATGTAGCATTATCATCCAATAGTTGTAGAGTAAATAAACAATGAACAAATGAACAATCATACATACACACACACAATACACCAGTGTTTTTACGTGGAAACCCAAAGCGGGAGAAAACCACATAATTCTTTTTCTTATATGTCTTTAATAATTACAATCATTGGAAGCACCAACTTCCTTTGTTTTCCAGCTACAACTGGAAGGAGGCTCCAACCCCCGAGTTTCTCAGGCTACAATCTGAGGGAAGCTCCAACTCCCCAATTCTCTGGCTACAACCAAAAGGAGGCTCCAACCCCCTAGTTTCTTAGGCTACAACCTAAAGGAAGATCCAACTCCCCAATTCTCTTGCTATAACCAGAAGGAGGCACCAACCCCCTATGTTCTCCAAATACAACCGGAAGGTGGCTACAACCACCTGTCCTTGCCCCGTCCAACCGCCCTGATGTATAAGTAGAATGATGGAACCACTGCCACACTATCACTGTGAGATATACTGCTGTAAACCTGTACCGATCAACCTGTAATCAACCTGTACCATAAACAAGTGCATCAACCATGCACCAACCTGTACCAAACAACTTGTAATCAGCCTGTACCATAAACAAGTGCATCAACCATGCACCAAATTGTACCTCAAACCGTACCATCAACGAGTGCATCAACCATGCACCACATATGTACCAATCATGCATCAAATACACATAAACTATGACTCATCAAGATGTACCAACATCATCAACTATACACCTCATGTGTGTGCCAACTCATCAACTACTTGTCTCAACCATGTACCCAACATGTACCTCAACCAAAATCCCTCATCAATTTCATCATCCAAATCTGATTTGTAACTCTGTAACAAACCTGGTGTATATGATCACATACCTGCAAACCTTCCTTAACTTTAACAACAAGAGACTAGCATTTTCATCAGACTTTACTTTAGTCTCACATGACTAATTTTGGATTAGTCAACAAACCTAACTTGCAATAATAATAACTATGTACCTGCAATGAATAAATATCTGAAAATGGTACATAATTTTCTTCAGTATCTTTTATGCAATTCCTCCAGATTTCACTACTTGGAACCTCCTAGAAAAGGAGTTATAACAAAAATGACATACCTTTTTGAATTTTGGCTTATTCTAGAGAGCAAAGTTGTAGAGCGTGCCCCACACAAAATATTTGTTGCATAGATATGAAAATGGTACACAAAATACTACAGACTGCACTCTAACCAATACATTTGGTCTTACTGAATTTGGATTTGTTATGAATAAGTTACGCCGTTTTTACCCGAAACAACTGTTTTAGATTAGTTTCAAGACTAGCCACAAACCCTATTTTTCACAGAGTGTAACTCAAAACATACAAAGACCCACAAGATGAAATTTTTATCACAACTACTTGGATATGTTTCCTCAATGGCCTCCGAATTTCACGGTCTGAATCATTCTAGAAAAAAAGTTATTGCAAAAATGGTGAGATGACCTATAAATAACATGCCTTAGAAAACATCATCAAAATAATTTATCCTCCCTTGAATTTCAACCTTCTTTACTTCACCTTCCCTCTGAAATTTGCCTTAGATATCCTTTGGTTACCTCAGTCACTTGTAGATATTCAATATGCTCAAGTGTGATTAAAATGAGAGACCCTTGCCTCTTATTTATACTTTAATGTAGCTTCTTCAAGGGGTTACCTTCTAACTATCTTAAACCATCTTCCTTATTTTAGGGCTAACTCACTTCTAACCACTTGTCCACTTAGTAATTTCTCCATTAACTTTATTATTTAAATAATTTCTTTTGTATCCACTTTGAATTATAGTATACTCATCACTTCACTTTATTATTTACCTTCTAAAATCTCTTAAACCACTTTCCTTATTTTAGGGCTAACCCACTTATAACCACTTGTCCACTTAACTTAACCACTTTCCATAATTAGTAAGTTCTCCATTAACTTTATTATTTACCACTTGTCCACTTAACTAACCACTTTCCAATTAGTGTGTTCTCCATTAACTTTATTATTTTATTTTTTTTTTTTTTTTTTTTTTTTTTTTTTTTTTTTTATAGTACACCCATCACTTCACTTTATTATTTAAATAATTTCTTCTTTGCAAACACTTTGACTACTTTGACCTTTTGGGGCTTCTAGATGACTCATGAGGGTTCTCCAACTTCACATGGCCATAACTCTCTAACTGTAAGGAGTTATGTGACGTTCCACATACCATCGGAAATGGCATAACATGTACTATCCATCTAGAATAGTCTTACCAGCAAATATATCAAAACTCATACCATTATCCATCAAACAAAATTTGGTCTATTACCCAAACATTTGTGTTACCATAATTCGCTACCGGACTTTCTTCAAGGGTTGACATCAATGAAAACCAACCCAATTAATCAACAAATACATCAAAAGTACGCCCATGGCATGTCGAGAGGTATACACATTCTTAACATGGTCTTTTTGAATATTAGATAAGAATAGAAATAGAGTGGTTACAACTCTATGATTTAACTCTTTAAATGCTTCCTATTGTGCAACATTCCAATGAAAATTGACCTAGTCATAATTTAATGCATTAAGAGGATGTGCACTATGGGGAAAATATGCAAAAAACTGGGAAAAATATGCAAAAAACTTAATGAGATAATTGATCGTTTCCATGAAGATTTTAGTTCATGAATGTTATTTGATAATCACAAGTTGGTAATGGTTAAAATCTTTGTTAGATCAATGTTGAGTCCATCTTGATTCCCACAAAATCCAAGATCAAATAATTTTTGTTTGCCTAAATGTACATTTCTTAATGTTCACAAGTAATTGTAACTTCTTATGCAGTGTTACAAATACTTGTTTCAAGTGATATATGTGTTCCTTTTTTTTTTTGAATATATCATCCATATACACGATCACAAAAGAGGCAATATATAGTATGAGCACTTTTTTCATCATTCTCATAAACATTAAAAGGGCATTAATAAGATCAAACAACATCCCTATCCATTCAAATAGTCCTTGGTTTATTTGTAAGGTCATATTCCACATATATTGTAGCTTGATACAAATCTGGTGGGAGAAAAACTTAAAATAAATCTGATTGAGATACTTATCTCCTTGAAATTGATCTATTAGGCCATCTACATGTGGTACATATACAAATTATTCATGGTGATTTTTTGTAACATCTAATAATCCACTCACATTCTCCATGTGCCATCCTTATTTCAAACTAGAACAATGATGAAGGCACAAAGCAACAAGATGGGTTGAACATGGCCCTTATATGACAAGTCTTTAATTTACCTATTTATTTCTTCATTGTCTCCAACAAAGAAGTCCCACACACCGCCTCATTTGGAACAAAAATTCCTTTTTGGAGGTCAATTAAGTTCTTAATTTTGTGGCTTGGAGACATTCCATCTAGTTCTTGGAATAATTTGGAATAAGACTACAATATTATATATATCCAATTGCTTCTATTCCTTTGAATTTTTTGTTGCACTTGATTTGTGCATGATGAGGCCTCAAGGTCTTGACATGCTTGATTGGATAGTACCACTCTCTCCCTCTAGTAATAGGACCAACAAATTGAAATGTCTTAATGACTTGATTAATCTATGGGATTTTGTAGGTAAAATGAGTGATAAGGGTGTCTGATCTCTTTACATTATCATTGACTAATCTTGGCCATATTTAACAAGTTTATATTGGTTTGGGAAACTTAGGAAGATTGCATCACAATCCCATATGTATGGATTGAAAAACTGTTAGAAATAATCATAAGTCATAAATAGACCTTAACAACCATTTAAATATGATATGGTTGTGAGGTCGTTATTGAGATGTATTATAAATGTACCATTGATGTACACACGAATTGATTCAACTTGGTGCCTTTTCCACCATGTTTCCATCTTCTTGATTTTCTTGGTTTATCATTCTTGCTCTATATTTTTATCATATAGTATCAGAGCACTATAGTTCTTAGGGCCTGATAGCACCATGTTAGTTTTCCATGATAGATGTTCAATCTCAATTGATGAACCTACGACTGCACTTGAATCTCAAAGAAAATCTAACATGATTTCGGCATTTGAGCTTTCATTGCATTTCAACGGGCGTGAGATTAGATATGCATGAAGAAGTGGATGATGAAAGTGGAGAAGCAAATGCTTACAGATTAAAGGCCCAACGATGAGTTTCTTTTACCCTATTAACTTTTTGCTATCTATCGAGAATATTTAAGATCATGTTTTAGTTTCTGGATATATTTATGATGGATGAAGTACTATTTGGTCATGATAACTAAGATTGGTGGTAGTGATAATAAGAAGAGATCAAATAAATGTTTTTTATTTTGTTATTTCTGCACAATTATTGGGTCAACTAGTGAAATCGGTTAATATTGCATGCATTATGGCCTGTGGCCTATTGATGTCTGTGGTCTTCATAGAATTCTTTCTTATTTATGTTCCTTTACAATAACTTCAATGGATTCTGCTCATTATATCGGACAAACAATATCAGATACACGTGAAACAATAGTACCAAATGTAACACCTAGATATAGGACATGTGATCCCGGTTTAATCCATATGTTATCAACTCCACCGAGAATAGTTGTAGCCAAATTTGAATGGAAAGGGTCCCACACTCTATACTCTATCTTATTTCTACAATTTCACCAAGGCCCCAAAATTATCAGAATATGCAAGTGGTTTCCTGGCACATCCATATTCACCCACGCCTACCGATGGTGTTGTGTGGTTAGCATCAATTATGCAAACCAACAACCTAGAGGTGAGAGATATGGATTCTAGTGAAAGAAGCTTTAACGAGGATCATGGTACTTGGACATGATCAATGTCTATCCATTAAAATTTATCGGATTCTTAACCTCATGGGCGATCCAAAATCCATAGGGTGGTCAATAAGCACCCGATTACCTGTCGTCTCCTACATCTGATGTATTTCCTTGTGGGAAATAGGGAAGCAACGACTCATGTAACACCCGAGATGCATCAGAAATGGGTACATGACTTGAGAGGAGTGAAGTGTTGTGTTATGAGCACTACAAAACATAAGTAGAGCTGGAGTAATAGGAAACAGAGGCACCGAAGAGGCGAAGCACGTTGAATAGGGTTGATATGTTGAAACCCATTTCTCAATCTAACATTTATTAACATGAAAAGGAGATGGGTTGTTGATGTTTTTTTCACGAACCAAACCCGTGGTAGTAATTATTAATCACGATAATTTTGACAATCTAAGAATAACCATATTTTCAGACCGACGAAGAAAAGAGTATGTTATAGGAATTCAAATCCCTACAAATGATATCTCAGTGAATGCTTTGGTGACTCTTGGAAGCATTGTCATGTCTAAAAAAAAAATCATCTTCATCATCTGAATTTTCTTAGAGAATTAGCCTTTGGCGACATTGAAGGCCTTCAGAAGTTCATGGAGGTTTTGTTGAAGGAATAGTGTAAAAATTGGGATAACTTCCATGATTAGAAAAGATAAGGGATTCTGATCTTGACCTTCGAGTGGAAGCACTTCTATGCTTGTGCACATGAGTCCCACAATCCTGTCTCGTTATTATCTATCATAGCCATCCCGAGACAATGAACAATAGTTGATAGCCAATCAGGATGTGAGTCGAGAACTTGCAACCCCACTATGTAGCGGAATAAAAGACTCTATAAAGCATGCCAATTCTACAGGTAACCTTGAGATTGAATAAAAGCGACGTTGAAGGACAAGGATGTACATACACATGAAACAACATAAAGAACAATTAAAGCAAAAAAAATTCAAAGGCAATTTCAAGAACAAAATCAACAGGATAAAGAATTTTGTGGTACACACAATCTAATAATTGATGGACAATTAAAATCGGCGACAACTTTGGCATGCACAACATGATACAAAACTTTGTGGCATCAATAACAAGATAAAATACTTTTCACTTGCAGTTTGTAACATCAACAAGACATGTTTCTTGCACTTATAATTTGCAAAGTTTTTTGTGCAAGAGTTTGGAGTATTTTGCATCTTTTGGTGACAGTGTATGGTATTTTTTTGAAGAAACCATTGAGTTGTGTTCATTGTACAACCCGCCTGAAATAGAATAAGGGGGTTCGAACAAAAGGTCTTCAAAGTTTTTATGTCCTTGAAAGTATTTCATATTCAACTCACATCATCATGGCTAGGATTGAAGAAATGTTTTATCTATTGCACACATTAATCAACTCAACTTTGGAATCTACAATTTAAATGAACAAAAACACTCTCACTAAAACACTTACTTGCTTACAAGTCATGCAAAGAAAGGTTGATATGTTCAAACTTCAAAACAAATTGTTATTTGATGAATTAAGTCTTCTTTGAGACCAACATTATGATTTCATACTTCTTCAGCATAATCCATTGTTTGGATTACATATTGACGAACAAAATGACATCAAGGATGAAAATGACTTCAATGAAGACACTCAACTGATAGATGATGACACTCAACTGACAGATTATGACACTCATAAACATGAAGATGAGTTGGATAAAGTCCCTATGATAGAAAAAGTTGTGGATAAATGTGAAGAAGGAATTATAATTATTCAGCGATGGGAAGAACTACAATTAAAATAGAATCGATATGTCTTAGGATAGAACAAGGTTCATGATAACCTTTTTATTCTTGATTATTGCAAACTTGTTCTCTTTGTGAGTGGAGGTTTTTTGAATGATGATCAGAAGACAAAGCTTGAGGATATTGATAAGGAAAAGGTACAAGATATTGTTGATGATCATGATGATGATGATAATGATGTAGATGTTGATGCAATTAAGGATGACCAGAATGTTGATGTTTCTACAGGTATTGTAGATTTGTATGATCATGATGATTAGTTGGATAAAGAACCCATATAGTGCAAACATTGTTACCGATTTAGCCATGATGAGTCAAACTGTTTTGATATTCACCCATGCAGTTTTTGTGGGAAGGCCAATCACCTCTCAGTAAGGTGTTAGAAAAGCAAGAATATTCAGTGGAAACATTTTCATTTTGAATGGTTAGGGAATTGAGGTTGGATTTTGGAAGCCAATTTATTGGAGCGGTCTTATTGACAGGTTCATACACATGTACAACCATGTTTACAAGGAGAAATTTCTATAGTGGACAGTTTTGAGTGCTTTGGATTTGATGATATGAGGGAAAGATCAGGGTCCAATTGAGTTGAAGATCGAGTCTTTCGACTCTACTCAAAAGCAATATGATTACCCTTTTTCACTTTCATGGGGGTATATCTTATGATCTATACTTCTCACCTTTCAATTGACAGGGGAAACTTAGTGAGGATATGACAAACTTCAAGTTTCGAAGTCTACCTTGATGGTTTGCATTTCATTTAGGATGATGTTTTTGAGGATGATGATGATTGATTTAGGATACATGATCATTTGAGGTTTGATTTTGCAGATGGATGATGGATTTAGGATTGCAAATGCATTTATTTAGGATGTTTATATTTTATAATTAATGATGGATTTGGATTGGTCAATTTGACCTTCATAGGATTTTCACCAAGACAATTCATCACTTGGAATTTATGATGGATTCATGATTTTGATGGATATTGGATGGATGGATGACTTGCCACATTTTGACATTTGATGGGTTCAGTCACCTTTTGACTTTGATGGTGGTTCAACACCTTGATGACAATTCAACATTTTGATCTACAATTCAACTTTGTGATAGTACCAGTGATTCACCTAGTTTACTACCCACAAGTTTTTTATGAACATGATATTTTATGGATACGGGGTTTAGATGCCTTTCAACACCTTTTTCTGTCAGCAATATTATTGACAATGTTTTTTTGTATCGTTTTCTTAGAGCAGTTTGTGAACTTATTTGTTCACTTGATAGTCTTTGGACTTTGCATGGATGATCCTTGGATCTAGCAGAGGTCAATTGTTTCTTCTACATTTGTTCTCGGTGCATTCAATATTGTCAGGAGTTTTTAGGATTTGGGATGTTTTGGATATGTAGCCAGTTCACTTCTCATCAGGGTTTTCTCTCATCGGTTTTGGGTTCACTTCAGTGAACACCTACAAGTTGTCTAGCTCATTTGTTTCACAATGAGTTTTCTAGACTTGGGTTCGACATTCACTTTTGGTGGTTTTTCACGCAGATATTCATCGACACTCATGAGATTTCAAACCATGAGTTACAGGATGAAGAATTATCAACTTTTTCACTAGTCTTTGTTGCTAAGTTGATACATTTGTACGGACTTAAGATTAAAGGGGGGGTTTGTTTGAAATAATCATAAGTCCTAAATAGACCTTAACAACCATTTAGTTATGATACGGTTGTGAGGTCATTATATTGAGATGTATTATAAATGTACCATTGATGTACATAGGAATTGATTCAACTTGGTGCCTTTTTCGCCATGTTTCCGTCTTCTTGATTTTCTTGGTTTATCATTCTTGCTCTATATTTTTATGAAAAACCACACCACAGACATCTAAAGATCAATGTAATATGTTAATATGGAAAAGTTTACCTTGCACTTGCACTAAACACATAATTCATTATTATTACTAAGCCAACCTAAGGAAGAGGGTTTAGGATACATGATTGTGTGTAAGTTACGCCCCTTATCTATCTCTTCTAAGGTGAGATCTTGATTCTACCAGTGTCACATATTACAATCAGAGGCTCCTTCTTAAGTTAAATATCAACGAAGAATAACTTTTTGAGCTCGATATGACCACGATGCATCATTTCCATTAGAAAAATGTTATGTCACACTATTAAGAACTGATATTTATTTTTCTTCTTGATTTGATGCACTTTAATTTTGGTTCTTATATGGATGTAGCCTCTAATTTC
>SNQJ01S0000478.1:178702-189698 GCA_010110895.2 Picea sitchensis | reverse complement strand
TGGTATGATGTACCTCACTTTCGAAGTTTGTCCAAGCTGCTCCAATCCGTGAGTTTAGAACAATACCTGCAATGGACAACAAAATACAAATGACTACCTCCTACTCTAATGGATTAGACAAAATTGATCTACTTATGAAGATTAAGACAATCATAGACAATTACATGTAAACACCTACTAGAAGGAAATAGGCCAAGTATATTAATGATAAATTCAAAAGGAAACTTAAAATCTTCAGATGATGTTACAACAACCTCTCCAAGTCCTCCCCGTCCAACCCTTGCTCGAAAGATCCACAATCAGAATAACAATGCTTTACTGATTTTTTCCTCTCTTGTTCACCATGAGAATGCCTCCATTTATAGCCTTTGAGAGGCTCAACCACCTTGGTTATATTTGGAATTAGTTGAGGATATGGCTCCAATAGTTGTAATATCCCCCTTAGATGCAACCTAAGGGTTATATTCGAGCCAAACCAACTTGATCCATTCATAGATGTCCTTAGAAGAAAAAGGGGTTTCTTACAAGATTTTCTCAACCAATTCGACGTTCCCTTACAATGGGAAACAAAGCTCTACAACACTCCCTACTAGATAGACAAAGAGCGCTAACGCTCTTTTTATATGAGTAGGGGAGCCCTGATCTTCCCAGAAGTTTCCAAGATGACCAATTCTCATAGAAAAAACTTTGTTTTGACTATCAGATGGTAGGGATTCTTCTTCTAACATGTTTGGGGGTTGTATCAAGTGTTTTCATGGTGTCGTTTGTGATGAGACACTTACGACACTTGCGAAAAAAGTGTGACACTTACGACACTTGCGACAATGAGAATGTGACATGATCGAATTGAGGAATTTTGGTGTGTAACAGATCCCCCCCCAAAGTGTGAAGTCAGAAAATGAAAGCTACTGATTGAAAAACTTTGTAGATTCTTTGAAGCAAGGGTGTGGAGTCGAGGAACCTGGTAGAAGTTGTAGACAACCATCAAACAATGTTAATATGTATTCCATTCCTAAGGCATGCATACCTATGTTCAAACTATAAGTGACTCAAATTATGGCTTCCAATACATACACTGCGGATCCATATTGACTAAGGGTATGGCCATCAGAGATACAATGTGGATTCATCCTTCTATGACATGAATTGATCGTAGCCACAAAAAATACACAGTGGAGATACAAGATGATAAAACATATCCACAGACCAATACAATGTGGATCTATGTGACAGTATAGGTATCAACATGCTCAAATGACTTCCTTTGCAACCTGGGCAGAACAAATAACAAAGTCAATGCTCAACCTAGGGTCTTCGTCCCAATCTCGATGTGGTACGAATCTAGTCATGTGAATAGATGATTTGATGTCGAACATGGTAGAAACCACTTGATTACTGGTCATTGAGGTAAACCGTTAACAAGTGTGAGGGACATAATCAATGATGTCAATAAATCCCAAGTTACCCTAGTACATTCCAACGAATGTGAATAAGTGACATGAGGTCAAACATTCGTGGAATCATCTGATCATAGGTCAATGATGTAAACCTACTGTTGGAAGCAAGGAGGCCTTCCATTGAGGAATGCAGGTCCCAAAGTAATAAATGGTTTCTAAGTCTAATTCTCGGATGATATGTTGAAGTCGACAGGAAAAGACTTGTCGAAGGAGGGCCTTGATGTATCCCCCATCATTGACATGAAACTGACACAGGAAAGTGATAAAATATAGAAGATGATCATAGACTAACATGGGTATGGAAACTGGTAATTGTGTACATGGTTGCCTCTCGAGGTGGAAACTTCCCTTGAACACCGAGGCACGCTGTGAGACTTGAAAGAATAAATGCAGAGTGGACCAAAACATAATGCACTGAGTGCCGAGGCATTCTTTGGATGGGTCAAAGGAGTGGAAAGACTCATAGAATTGGTTCAATGCATAGGTTTAGCGGATTATCCAAGTGTTTAGTGTGGAGGTTAAAACAAATATCGTGTTCAAGGGCGACTACAAGAGCTGCTGACAAACATTTTCAAGAAACTTGACCCACTTCCTTCAATTCCCCCCCCATCCATATAGATGAGTACCTCTTTTTAATTTAACAAGCTCGAGGAGGATAACACATGCTCAATATAACTCACCTTCGGTAAGTTCCTCTTCCTTTATTTAACGAACTGGAAGAAGTAAGGGTTTGTTCCTATATGGGTCCTTCAATGTGTAGTTTTAGCGAGTCCAGAGAAAGAAAACTCGATGGTTTTTCATGTTTAGAGAGTCTGAAAAGAACTTAAAGGTGACTCTAGGGTTGTCCTTTTTTGTAATTTTAGTCTCCGAGGTCCGAAAAAGAGGTAAACTATTACTCAGAAGATGCCCTTTCAAACCTTTTAACGAGTGTGAAAGGAAGCAAGATCACTCGACAATCTTTTCATGCTTAGAGAGTCTGAAAAGAGATTAAAGGAAATTCCAGAGGGTTCCCATTTTGTATAGCCTTTTCCGAAAAAGTGATAAAAGTATACTCGGTTACATTCTCATGTATTTGTGAGCGCGAGAAAGAACAAAGACTAAGTTCATTGGCATTACAAGGTCATCGAAAAAAATCTGCTCAAATTCCTGTAAAATCAAGCTGTTCTCGGCAAAAAACATTAGTAATTTCTCGAAAAATGACAAAAAAACCCAAAAATAAACTTTATAATAAGGAGAAATGACCAAATTTGAACATATCAAATATCAAATTAGGGCAAAAATTCATTTTTACCTTCTGTTTTACTATTTTCCTCTCTTCTTTGAGTTTTTGTCTCTTTTGGAGCATTTTTCAAGTGTTGATTGTAGGGGTTGTGGGCGACTCTTTTTGAAACCGTCCATATTAGGTTGGTTGCTTCCTCCTCCTCTTTCATTTCCATGTCTTTTTATTGCATTTTAACCCTTATTCTCTATGCTTAGAATCCTTGAGAATCCCTAGAGCGACGAACTGGATCGACGCTCCCTCAAGGCATCAAGGGGAGCGCCAATCACGATTTCAACGCCCTAGTATGTGCGTTGAGGGAGCGCTAGCGCTCTGTTTTCTTCTTTAAGGGAGCACTAGGTGCAAAATTTAATTTAATTTTTTTTATTTCTAGGCTAGAAAGGGGCAATTTTTTCCTTTGAAAACTTAGCTAATGACGATTAATTGATGTATACTCGATTACATTCTCATGTATTTGTGAGCGCGAGAAAAAACAAAGACTAAGTTCATTGGCGTTACAAGGTCATCGAAAAAACTATGCTCAAATTCCTGTAAAATCAAGCTGTTCTAGGCAAAAAACATTAGTAATTTCTCAAAAAATGACAAAAAAACCCCAAAATAAACTTTATAATAAGGAGAAATGATCAAATTTGAACATATCAAATATCAAATTAGGGCCAAAATTCATTTTTACCTTCTTTTTTACTATTCTCCTCTATTCTTTGAGTTTTTGCCTCTTTTGGAGTGTTTTTCGAGTGTTGATTGCAGGGGCTGTGGGCGACCATTTTCGAAAGCGTCTAGATTAGGTTGGTTGCTTCCTCTTCCTCTTTCATATCCATGTCTTTTTATTGCATTTCATACCTTATTTTTCTATGCTTAGGTTCCTTGAGAAGCCCTAGAGTGTCAAACTGGATCGACGCTCCCTCAAGGCATTGAGGGGAGCGCCGATCATGATTTCAATGCCCTAGTATGTGCGTTGAGGGAGCGCTAGCGCTCTTTTTTCGTCTTTAAGGGAGTGCTAGGTGCAAAATTTAATTTTTTATTTATTTATAGGCTAGAAAGGGGCAATTTTTTCCTTTGAAAACTTAGCTAATGATGATTAATTGAAGTATACTCGGTTACATTCTCATGTATTTGTGAGCGCGAGAAAGAACAAAGACTAAGTTCATTGGCGTTACAAGGTCATTGAAAAAACTTTGCTCAAATTCCTGTAAAATCAAGATGTTCTGGGAAAACAAAATTAGTAATTTCTCGAAAAATGACAAAAAAAACCAAAAATAATCTCTATAATAAGGAGAAATGACCAAATTTGAACATATCAAATATCAAATTAGGGAAAAAATTCCTTTTTACCTTCTTTTTTTACTTTTCTCCTCTCTTCTTTGAGTTTTTGCCTCTTTTGGAGCATTTTTCGAGCGTTGATTGCAGGGGCCGTGGGCAACCATTTTCGAAACCGTCCAGATTAGGTTGGTTGCTTCCTCTTCCTCCTTCATTTCCATGTCTTTTTATTGCATTTCATCCCTTATTTTCCGTGCTTAGGCTCTTTGAGAAGCCCTAGAGCGCCGAAATAGATCGACACTCCCTCAAGGCATCGAGGGGAGTGTCGATGATGATTTCAACGCCCTAGTATGTGTGTTGAGGGAGCACTAGGCACAATTTTTTATTTTTGTTTTTTATTTCTAGGCTAGAAAGGGGCAATTTTTTCCTTTGAAAACATAGCTAATGATGATTAATTGATGTATTTGCAGGTTTCATTCATAGCTAAACATGATTGAATGGAAAGAACATGAGTACGGGTTTGATGACATCGCTGCTCTACAAGACCCTCAAGTGAGGGTGGCCTTACACAATTGTGGCTTGCTCAAGTACTTCAAACTTCAGAATATGAGGAAATAAGTGCTATTGCTTGAATACTTGATTGGCTTGTGGGATGAGAGTGAGCAAGAATTCCGAAGAGGGCCACATATTTTTGAGGTCAAGATGGATGATGTATACTTTTTGATGGGGCTCTCGAGGAGGGGGGCGCCTATTCTTTTTTCCTGACATCGGGCTACTCCGTGACTGACCGAGGCATATGTTGCCGAATACTACATACCAGGGTCATGGTTGGCATGAGGAAGGATCGTTATAAAAGATGTGATGGATCTATCTCTCTGATCGGTCCTATTTGCTATCACCAAGTTGGTGGGAAGCACTAGTGCCCATCCCGCTTCTAAATCCCAAATTTCTTATGCCATCCAGTGCTTGGAACCTAGGCTATTCAACTGGAGCACAATGTTCTTGAGGAATGTTAAAGAGAAGATATCCAAATGTAGAACTGGCAGGCAAAATCAATTTGGATATGGTTCTCTCTTGGTCTCATTTTTCCTGGAGTAGATTCCACAGATGAAACCACAGGTTGGAATAATAACACGTCTTGTGATTGAGCCTTGCATGGAGTGGTGGACTAGTCTTTCCCTCAGGTTGGGGAATGAGTCCTTGGATTTTAGATTCACTGCTGACTTCTTCACATGGTGGAGGAGGCAACTGGTGGTGATCGAGGATTTCCCATATCCTGTAGTGGATTTCAGGGGTAGTGCAGACTTGGTACTTCCTGAGAGTATACAGGGGGATGCATCAGGTATGAAAGATCATAACCTTGTAACAATATTTTTGTTGTTTTTTATATGTTTTTGGTTGTACAACGAGGGATCTAAGTCATTTTGTTTTTATCATGCATACATGGGTGCGTCATGTACACTGGAGATGCCAACATTAGGATGTCGTGGAGATTCACAGGCAGCGACAGAGCATGATGTCGTAGTGGGAGGAATCTGGGAGGTTGATAGGAACATCCAGGACTTGACCATGGGTGTTCCTCCTTTTAGGAGATGAGATGTGCCTCTACACCTTCAATGACATACAATTGGGGTCTCCGAAAGCCTTAATCATTTTCTACGACGGTTGACACGAGTGGTAGTGTGCTATGTGGAGCACAACGTGATACATGGGGACGAGTAGAGTCCCTAGTCATTTTGTAGTCTTTATGATGATTCTATGGGCATAAAGGCCCATGTTTTACCCCGTTATGTACTTTTGTATAATTTATTTTGACAAAAAAACTTGCTATCAAGATTATATATATAAACGAGTTTTGCGGTGGCTACTTATGTTGTATTTTTGTTTTATGTGATGTTTTTATACATATGATTTATGTTTCAAATGTTTATATATGTGCAATATACCAATCCAACATGCAATTTGCTAATGAATCTGTGATTGTGTTGAGTTCCCTTGATATGTGTCTGTATTCGAGAAATTCAAAATCTCTTTTAAGACGACGAACCCTTAGTTGCAGACATAGTAAAACTGAGTTGCGAACGACATACTCATGGTTTAGTTGACAAACCACGAGTTGAGAATCGAGGTTGATAATAAATTGAGATAAACCTAGAGAAGATGCTTCGGTTAAAAGTCCAATGATGACATGATACTCTGCAACATTATTGGTTGCAGATCCGAGACAATTCTTCCTGAACTCACTAACTCGCCAGAGTGGTAAATGACCTAAGTTGCAGAAGTGATGTTCTGGGTATGTCGACTAGTGCCATCCGCAAAACTGAAATAGATGGGAAATGATGATGTCATCTGCGCATTCAATCACAAATAAAAGTATAAGCAGCTAAGGCAAAACTTGTGCACACAAAAGAAAAAACAGACCAAGTCAAAAGTATATAGTACAAGAATGTACAAAGCACCCATGCAAGATATTATATGCATAGTACTTCTTGAGGTAAAGCCCATTTCAGGGATCACTGAGAGATATTCCATCTTAGTCTACTAACTCGTAGGAACCTCTGTGTAGCACACGTTTTATGATGTATGGCCCGTGCATCATGGGTTCTAACTTTCCTGCCCCCAGTTTGTCACGATCTTGATCATAGACTAGGACTAGATCTCCTTGTATGAAAGTGCGAGGTTGGATGGACTTATCATATTTATTTTTCATGCATTTTTTATATGTCTCGTTGATGAGAGAAACATCGTGATGTGTTTCATCCAACTTGGTTAGATATAAAAATATTTCCTCTTCAACAAAAGTATGGGGTAGGAGTTCTAAGGTGAGTTTCAACGAAGGGATCTCACATTCGATCGGTAACACTGCTTCTATCGCGTAGACCAACTGGAAGGGTGTAAATCCAGTTGCAGTTTTAACTAAAGTTCGATAATCCCAGAGTGCAGAGAAGAGATACAAGTGACAATAGGTTTTGTTCATTCTCACCATGTGCTGAAGCATGGTTTTCAAGACTTTGTTGATGGATTCAACTTGTCCATTTTCCTGAGGGTAGTAGGGGGATGATTTTTCATGGTGAAAACCTAACTTGGTGCGTAATTCACCCATCATCTGGTCTTGGAAATGGGATCGATGATCAATTACAATAGCTTGTGGGACACCGAATCGAGCGATGATGTGGTTAAACACAAAAAGTGTTGTAGTGCGACCATCGTTAAGAAATGTAGGCATAGCCTCAACCCATTTAGTGAAATAATCGACGACAACGATAATATAACTGTGCTCCCCAGCTGAGGTAGGCTTACATTGCATAAAATCGATGCCCCATTTTTCAAAGGGGATGATGAAGACAATGGGATGAAGTGGAGTTGGGTGGGTACATTCTTTCTTCTGAAAGATATGATAGGGTGGGCATTTTTTAACGACATCAATGCAATCTTTGAATATGGAAGGCCAAAAATAACCGGAACGTAGAATTTTTTGCGCTGTAGCCATCCCAGAAAGATGACCGCCACACACTCCAAGGTGACATTCATTTAAAACTTTTTCAACCTCTTCATGGGTTAAGCAACGTCGTAAGACAATATCAATGCCACGACAGTACAAGGTGTCACCAATGATGAGCTAGTGCTTTGAATGGTGTCTAATGCGACATCATTCATCACGTGAAATGCTAGGCTGAAAGCGTTGGGTTTGGATATAGAGAAGAATATGTACATACCATGGATAAACATACTAATGAGGAAAAAGGATTCATTGGGATAAGAATATCTGGGCTCAATATTATTATTAGAATGGGGAAGATCGCAAATTAATTCCGCAAAAACCAATGATTTCTTAGCCTTGGATTTGGTAAACTCGAGATCGAATTCTTGAAGAATGACGATCCATTTCGAATATTTTCCCCAAAGTACTTGACGAGTCAAGATGTGGTACATGGGGTTCGAGTATGCAATGACCATGTTCGTGCATAACAAAATATAGAGGCGAAATATTTGGATGACAATAAATGCTACCAAAGCCAACTTTTCGACATGTGAATACCGAAGTTCAGGACCTAATAGACTTTTACTCAAATAATAGATCACATGTTCGGTGTCGTCATCGTCCTCTTGTACTAGTACCATAGCAATAGTGGAAGTCAAGGCAACCAAATAAAGGATATAATCTTTCGCACAATTCGGTGGGTGCAAAAGAGGTGTGTTGGTTAAGGCATGCTTAAGAGTATCAAATGAGCGCTAAGCAGTGACATCCCAGATGAAATGGACATCTTTCTACATTAATCTCCTGAATCCTTTAGTGATTTCAGCGTAATTGCAAATCAAGTGGTGAAGAAAGTTTGCCTTCCCTTGCAAAATTTGCAGTTGTGTAATATTGTTGGGAGGAGGTAAAGCGAGAATGGATTTGAATTTTAAGGGATCCAGCCTAATCCCATCTTTGGAGACTATGAATCTGAGGAGTATCCCTGATTCAACAATGAAAATGAATTTATGGGGGTTCAAACGTATGTTGTAAACCGACATCGAAGAAATATGGCTCGTAGGTGGCCAATATGGTCTCGTCCATGAGTCGAGTGAGCTAGTAAGTCATCGATATAAGGTTCAACAATATGTTTGATGTCGTGGAATGCATACAACATGGCCCATTGAAAAGTGGATCCAATGTTTTAAGGCCAAAAGGTAATTTCCGATAACTGAAAGTCCCCCATGGGTAGATGAAGGTTGTTTTGTGTTGATCAATCGGTAAAATGTCAAACTGGTTATACCTAGAAAAGCCATCCATAAAAGAGAAAATGACGCTTCTGGAGCAATTATCGATAATTTGGTTGATAAAGGGTGTAGGGTAATTGTCCTTGGGAAAATCCTTATTAAGATCCTAATAATTGACACAAACACGAATTGTCCCTTGTTTCCATGTGACCGGAACGATGTTGGAAACCCATTCGTTCAAAGGGACGAATAAATAAAACCAAATTTCAATAGTTTTTCGACTTCTGCCTTGACCACCGTGGTTTTCTTAGGATGAACTCAATGAAGTTTTCGTTTCATAG
The DNA here is from genome assembly GCA_010110895.2 of Picea sitchensis. NCBI lineage: Eukaryota > Viridiplantae > Streptophyta > Pinopsida > Pinales > Pinaceae > Picea > Picea sitchensis. The sequence goes on along the minus strand of SNQJ01S0000478.1, from coordinate 180,660 downwards.
GTTTAACTATTGGGTAAGTTTTGATTTCGTGCACAACGATCGATGGATCGATCCCTGGCATTTCTTCGTAGCTCAAGGCAAAGATGTCACAAAATTATTTAAACAAGGCATTATAAGTTTCAACTTCTTTAGCTGAACAATTTGCGCCTAGTTGTATGTTTTCCACAATACCTTCTTTAATGGATATGCCGACAATAATCGTGGAAGAGATGTTTCCCAAATTCCCCTCGGAAATGGTATCCTGAACGAGTATTGGATATTGGGGGGAGTCGACGATATCGCTAGGAAATATAGATGAAATGTATTTCTCTTTGTCATCCAAAATGGGAAGAAAGGATGAACGATGGTGGTTGTTATCCCAAGGTACCTCCTAGATACTAAGAATTTCCATAATAGGTTCATCTGATGGAAAAATATGTAGAATGTAATCGAAAGTAAAGGATAGGGAATCTAACCAAGATGGTAACGAGTATGTAGTAGACGCCAGCAGATGTTGGTCATCCAGTGAAGGAGAGGCAGACTGAATGGTGTCGTATTCAACCTCTGTAGGACTAAGTGGCATGGTGTCACCTAGTGCATAGAATTCTCAGGGACTAGGCATGATCCATGGATCAAATGATTTGAAGGATTGATGTGCCATAGTTAGAATCATATTAACCATTGAGATGTGTTGCGTAGTGGGAGGAAGAGGAGTAGGAAAAGTACCCATGAGCGAAGAGTCGTTCAAGATACCTACTCCAACACTTTCATAAGTGATTTTTGAATCTCCCAGAAAATTAATGTTGTTGGTCGTGTGAGTGCGAGCGTCGAGGGTGTTGTAATCTAACTGATCGATGGTCATAATTTTACCTTGATGAGGGAATTAGATGCATCGAAAAACTGATGAAGCGACGATAATCATAGCATAGAACCAAATTCTCCCTAGCAACAAGTTATAATCTAGGGGAGCATAAACTACTTTAACATATACACAAATTTTTTTGCCTCCCAATTGGAGGACCAAGGATTGTAATAATCCATGAGGAAGAAAACCTCTTTCATCAAATGCTCGTAACATGGCGGGAGATTGATTAAGACCAGGTGATTTAAGGCCTTTCCAACAAGCCAAGGACACGACACATGTGGATTCCCCCTTGTCCAAGATTGTGCGATGAATATGTTTATTATGAACAATGACATCAATTTGGAAAGAAAGTTGGTGAGAGTCGTGATTTAAAATTATCTAGGTTGAATGTGATATTATTGGATGACTCGGGATATATAGCCCCAATGGTTGCGAAGAGAGTCCTATGTTGGCTAGGGTAGTGTTGTATAACCTTGAGAGCTAACATAGCGCAAGGTGCTTGAGCCAAGTCTTCAACAATGTTGTAGTTTTGAGCAACACGCGAGTTAGGATTAAATGTCGACTTTCGAATTGTGCTCTTGGGTGGGCATAGAATAGAGTCAAAGCTAGGTTTCTCAATCTGGAGTGGTCCAGATGGAGGAGTAACCGTAGTGGGCGATGGATCCGATGTAGTATCATTAGTTACTTTCTCCTTATTAGGTTTACTTGGAGGTGTGTCATATGTTGTAGTTCGAGTGGTCAAATCTATCCCATTAAACATGTAAATGTGTGCACTTGATGAAGCTTCCTCGTTAGGAGGATGATTTGGATTACCTCCTGTTGGAGGTGTAGGAGTTTGTGCAACCAGTGACTGCTGCTATGGAAAAGGATGCATCAATACATCGGGTTAAGAATTTCCTTTAAAAAGTTTGGCAACTTTGTCTCGATGAGGACAATCTCGTGTGTAGTTATATTCACCACAAATGAGACATGGAAATTTTTGTTTGCGTTGCGGTTGTTTCTCAGTAGCATGTGGTTGTGTTTGTGTTTTTGCATTTTCGGTTTGATTATTGTTTTTCTTAGCTTTATTCTTAGTTTTCTTCCCCCCCCCCAGACTGTTGTGGAGAACCATATT
>SNQJ01S0000478.1:160945-178652 GCA_010110895.2 Picea sitchensis | reverse complement strand
GATTTGGTGAACCATTTAGCCAATAATTGGTCAGGAATTTGCTTTGATCAACCGTCATCATCGTCTCCATTCATGGACATGATCAGAAATATGTACGGAGTTGGTCTGACGAAGGGAGGTCAAAATTTTCGTGCCGGTTTCATAGAGGATAAGTAATTGGAAGTGCATGAGAAAATCCATGGAAAGTGAATTAAAATCTTGAAAAGTTCCGCGTTGTAACTCAATGTACCATTTGGTCGATATACTCGTAAGTGTACACTGGAAAAGACGTAACTAAATAGAATCATCCATTAGTGAATTTGATGAACACCATATATGAAAGGTCATAACATGGTTATTAGGGTATTCAACAGGTTTACCGTCAAATTTCATAATATCGGAAGGCAATTTGATAGGAATGACTGGCCAAAAAGGGGTGTGTAATATGGGATCATTGGTTAATCTTGAGAGATTCGATAGATCTAGAGTGGCTAAAATCGGTAGCTATCGATTGACCTAAGGATGATACTAGTATGGCATAAGGACACCAATAGGATCGTAAACTAGTTGTGGTGGATAGTTGTAGTCAACAGGTCCTCCCATATGTTGTTGATGTTGAACAACAAAACTAGGATTCATTTGTTGAGGAATGTGCATAAAAGGAGAGGGGAAACCCATTTGGACCCAGGGAGGATAGACAGTGTAACCTGGGGGAGGATAGTTCACTTGTTTATCTTGGGGTCGATAACCAGTTTTCCCTTGAGGAGGGTAACTAGGTTGACCTTGAGTAGGGTAAGGATTTGGCCCTTAGGGAGGAAAATATGGTTGACCTTGAGGACTCTAAGTGGGATTCAAGACTCCCGGGAAAGGTTGTCTAGAATTTAGTACAAAAGGACTGGGATTTGGTATTCCTCCTTACGGGTTGGGGTTCGATGGCCCTCCCTGATGTGGTTGATGGAACTGACCTCCCTAGGGTGGTCCCAAGGACCGTAGGGGATTCTGGTGAACAAGGGTTGAGATTTCTCCCCTGCCATTGGTTGGGTAGCAACTGGGATGTGACTGGTAAGAGGGGGTTTCCCCTCAGTAGGAATTGGTGTGTTGGAGGATGATTTTCCCCCGGTAGGGATTTTCCCACTATAGGGGTGTTTCCCCCTTGTAGGGATTTGTTCCGTAGTTGGGTTTAGTTGTGTGGTATGTGTTTGAATTCTTTGATGCAAAGGTGTCCCAACACGATTTTGTGGAGTATAAGAAGCTATAGCTTGAAGAGGGATGGGAGGTGTAACCGTCAATGTACTTTTCAAATGGATAGGTAACACAACTCTTGTTTAACTTTGAACTTGTCCTTAAGTGGTAGCAATATTGACTATTGGTTTGACGAGACGATCGATGGGATGAATTGGTGGTCCTCCCTCTGCACTGACGATGGTATAGGTATGCAGAGGGTCAAAAGGCGGTTGACTAAAATTAATTTTTTCTTAAAGGTCTCGTCTCGATGGAGTTCTCCATATAGAACAAAAATGATTTTGTTGTGGATCTACCATTTTAGTAGAACAGACAGGGGTAGTGTATTCTTCGTTAAAATTTGGTTGTATTGGTTCCATGTATAGTTGATTATATGGCCTTGATGGTAGGCGAGGGTAATATTCTATTACAATGTTACCTAAGGAGTCCAATCAAACAAGGAGTGGATCGAGAGGAACTGCCAAAGCCGAGTTAACTAAAGCTCTCTCAGGATTTGCTAGCAAAGGAGTAGCAACACTCCCAATGTTTGGATTATTTTCAAACTCTTCACGCTAAGTGTCTTCAGGTGAGTTAAGAGGTAGGGGTTCGTAGCCTTATGGGGAAACCCCAACATCCTATGTGATATACGAAGACCTTTATCGACCACAATACAACTTTTTAAGGACAAATAAAGTAAACAAACAACACTCGCTAAAAAATCTAGAAAACCAACAAGCAGACAATGTCTTCTCTCAATGAATGTACTAGTTGGTGATGAAATCCAACATCACGTGATCAAATTGAGAAGAGACTAGGATATGAGTGGGTGGAACAGTTATGTTGGCTTATTTCTTAACAGACTTACACCTTGGTGCAAGTTCCCTCATAGTGTTACCCGTGGGTTACCGTCCAAGGAGCCCGATTGAGTTTGACCAACGTCTGTTCCAGGTACAAAAAAGACTTCCCTTCATCGCCACCTCGTGTAAGGACCCTAAATATTATGGCTACTAAGGATACCAACTCACAGTCAACCTCTGGGCGGGTACAATTAACAGTCAAGTTTGAATGTATGGGGAGGATATCAAGTCTAAAATTCTTCAAGAGAATTGAGGACAAATGGACCGGTAAACTCCAGAGGACCCCAATGGATTCAAAATTCACGAAGCTCCAAAACCAAATGAAAATAGTTGATCCTCAAGAAGAACCCCCAATATACGATTGTACTAATATGAATGGTTAAGTCTCAGAGGGATAATCTCTCTCCCACATGCGACCTCGTGTTTAACCCCTATGTGAGAGGGGGATCCCAACTATGCTTATATGAAGGTTGGATTTATTCTTCCTATCATAAGATTCCGCGTTTGTCTTGAATGATTTGGAGAGTTATTCTTATATCCTATCCCAAATCTCTAGTCCTAGTCTATTGTTGGCGTAAAGATCTAAAAATACAAGTTTCTAGTTTGATTTTAATTAGCATTCATTTTCATGGTTGTTCGTTACACAAAAGTGAATGATAGTGAAACTGATGATGTTGAGACTCGAGTCCAAAAAAGGGGAAAAGAATGAGATGCAAAATTTATTTTCAATGAACTTCTAGCTACGAGAAGGAGAAGGGTTTCTTTTTTTTCACTAACAAACACTCAAGAATGCAAAATTTAATACTATTTCATTCTCAACAAGAATTCAAACAATTTACCAAACTATAAAAAAATTCTTTCCAATATCCAAAACCAATGCATACCAAAATTTCTTTGTTTGATTGCAAATGCAAATCAAGATGTTCGTCTAATGATTCATTCTTTCACTAATACTGAAAAAGTGTTCACTATTGTGGTTTGAAAAAGAGGAAGCAAAAGTACACAAACAAAGACACTCTCAATAGAAAATAAGAAACCAAAAGAAGAACAAACTTATCAAACTATTAACTCAAAGGAAAAACACTAGGAAACAAAAAGTCACACTTTATAGTCTTCTGGTATTGAGTAAGGGATCAAAGATAAGGAGAACAATACTATGATCAATGACCTTCCTTATGAAAACCTCCAATCAATCAGATAATCGAAAAGGGAAGCAAAAATAAACCAAGTTTGAAAGCGAATGATTGATTTTTGCAATAAGGAAAGACAACACAAACTCAATAAAGACTAAAAGAATGAAAGGTAGCAAGTTTAAAGTCAAATAGAAGACAAGATTTGACAGAATAGGATTTGAGCCAGAGAAAAAGATCCAAGAACTATGCCCAGCAAGAAAAAAATCGGCAATTTTTCAAAGCAAGAAAAATTGATGCTCTGGTAGCCAAAGCACTAGAGCACTACAACGCTCCCTAATAGACTCCGAGGGAGCGTTGATCAAGAAATAAATTCTCTGAATTAAACTGGAGAGGGCTCTAGTCCTGAGAAAAGTTTTAGAAAAACCCAAAACTCAAAAACTTAGGGAAATTCAATCAGGGACTCTGTGAGACAACTTAGCAAAGATGAAATATGTAAGGATAGATTAAATAAGAAAACATGATATACAGATAGAAAAAATCTACGTACAATCCAAGGAAAGAACAAAAAACTGAAAATACCTTCCCCAGTGGAGTTGCCAATTTATGTTACAGAAATATTCCCCTGCGGACAGGTGAATTTTACCTTGGAGTACATACCCCTCTACCAAGACATACAACTACCATTGGACACTACCATTCCTATATATTAATTTTATCCATTGAAAAAGAGAGGAGGGATAGTATGATGTACCTCACTTTTGAAGTTTTTCCAAGCTACTCCAATCTGTGAGTTCCGAACAATACCTACAATGGACAACAAAAGACAAACGACTATCTCCAACTCTAATGGATTAGACAAAATAGATCTATCTATGAAGATTAAGACAAGCATAGACAAGTATATGTACACACACACTATAAGGAAATAGGCCAAGTATATTAACGAGAACTTCAAAAGGAAACTTACAATCTTCAAATGATGTTGCAACAACCTCTCCAAGTCCTCCCCGTCCAACCCTTGCTTGAAAGATCCACAATCAGAATAACAATACTTTGCTGATTTTTTCCTCTCTTGTTCACCATGAGAATGCCTCAATTTATATCCTTTGAGAGGCTCAACCACCTTGGTTATATTTGGAATTAGTTGAGGATATGGCTCTTATAGTTGTGATATCTCCCTTAGATGTAGCCTAAGGGTTAGATTTGAGCCAAACCAACTCGATCCATTCATAGTTGTCCTTAGAATAAAAAGGGATTTCTTCCAAGATTTTCTCAACCAATTCGACCTTCCCTTACAATGGGAAACATAGCACTACAACACTCCTTTCTAGATAAACAAAGAGCGCTAGCGCTCCCTGTATATGAGCAGGGGAGCATTGATCTTCCCAAAAGTTTCCAAGATAACCAATTCTCATAGAAAAACCTTTATTCCAACTGTTAGATGATAGTGCTTCTTATTCTAACATGTTTTAGGGGTTGTATCAAGTGTTTTCATGGTGTCGTTCGCGATGCGATACTTACAGAACGATAATGTGACACTTACGACACTTGTGACAAAAGTGTGACACTTATCACACTTGCAACAATGAGAATGTGATATTATCGAAGTGAGGAAATTTGATTTGTAACAATGTAGTTATGCATGCATCTCTAAGCATGTAGCAAAAGGTTCTTCTACCAGAATGGTCAGGGCCCTTTATAATAACATGTGACTATGAACAAAACCAGTTGGAAGCAAAAGGAGCAAAAACCTTTCAGGATTAAGTGATAAATTTTGGTATAAACAAGCATACGTTAATAGGAGTAACAACATTATCCAATATTGAATAAAGAGCTTTCATCCATTCATGAATTATTCCATTGAACATCTTTGCACCAAATTTATCTTGGCAGTGCTCTATAAGATGTAGGATAATTCCCATGGATGGATGCCCATCAAAATCATCTTGATCTATTGCTTCCTTTTCAATTATCTCCTTACAATTGTTTTTGGTAACACTCAAGTCATTCCCTTGAGATATTTATGCTACAATATGACTATTGTCATCATCTACATTTGCTTCATCTCCAATTTTTATCCGGGATCAATTTTAAAAAATGTGTTAATGAGAACCAGTTCATCACTAAGAGTTGCACCAAAAACATATTGCGATGAAAGTGAATGTGTTTCCCCCCACAACCCTTTGTGTAAGAATCCTTTCTGTTCTCATGCCCTTAGCAACGATATATGAATATTGCAATATTGAATTTTCAACAGGAAATCTGTTATGAACCTTTGAACAGTCAACAATGTGTTGCCAAAGGGGTTTTCCTGGAAAATATTTGAAATAAAATAAATAGACCTTTTATTTGATCTGGAGTTTGCATCACAATACCTGCAAGACAATTGTAATCCATAATATGTAGTTCATGCCACAACTGGATGTATTTAGAAAGGGAAAGACACATGGATCATTTTCTTTTGCACACGAATCACTTGTTGCATGTTGCATCCATTGTTGATTAGAAATGAATGGTGTTATTCTATATTTACTGATACTTGCATCCAAACAACTAAAAAGTGATTCCACCAGCTTATAATGGTATATTCCAACAACTAGATAATATTTCTCCATTTCCAAAGAAGTTTGAACTCTATTTGGACACCTATCCAATACCCCTTTGAATTTAGTAATATGCTCCTCATACCAACCAACAAGAAAATCAATAGGAGCTCTCACAATCAATGGTACAAACATGTAATCAAACAAAAAATGCCTTAGTCTAGGGATTTTTCCACCATAATTTAGGAGTTTGATACATGAAGCACACACAACTCCTTTGTTTTCCTAATAATTTCAGCATAAGAGTCTAGATTTCCATAAACCTTCTTCCTTGCTAGCTTTACATGACTTTTTAAAAAGGGAAAGACAACTTCCAAAAGTTCCATTGTGTTCCCTACTAAGACCACACATTCGAGTCTCTAAAGCATCTGAATATAGGTTACCCTCTCATTTGAACCAGGTGGTACCTCTATTTCCCGCACCAGCAAATGATCAGTCACAACATTGGTTAAGTTGTCTACTAGACAATTTAGAAAATTATTGTCAATGGAGAAATTGAAGAAATAAGGAACCATAACAAGTGCATTACTCTTCACTATCATTGTTGTAGTTGTTTGCAACAATTTACTAGCCCACAAAGTGAGTGTCAGGCACAAATGGCCTCCTTCATCTGCCCACCAAATTTCTTGGATGTTTCATTATTCATATATTGATGCCAATTATATATGAGATTTGCCTTCTACAAAAAAATCATGAACTATGATGTCAAATTCAATTAATGGCACCTGGCATCCTTTTTAAGCCTTGGCCTTTGATCATTGATCTAACCATTGCCACAACATCTAACTAGCCAACGTCAGAATAAATGTTTGATATCATAACATAATATCCAACATCATTAGGTTCTAGCTGGAAAACAATTTATACCATAGCTTCTGTTAGTTCTACATTGCAATAAATTTAAGAGGCACAAAAAAAGGGTCCCCACAAATCAACATCGAGCAACCTACATGACCAAGTATGCTCCAACCTAAGAGTAATGCTGTAATCTTGGATCATTTAATTAAAGCATTGAAAACATTTATCTACTATGCCAACATGGCTGAAAGTGGGAAAATTATTTCTTGACATTCTTTTAGCTAGACATAATTCTACTCAAACCTATGCCAAATCCTCCCTATAACAACAATTCTAAAGGACTCCCCAAAAAACAAATTATCATCCTATGTACACTTTGCACTACTCAACACATCTATTCTGATAACATTTTATCAACATGAATCCATAGCAGTCCATAAATGTAATAACATAATTTATGATATTCATACAAAGACTCTAGAAATCAGAAGGTAAGTTGTATATATGTAGTCTTGTTACTTTTCAAATATGCACTTGAGCCATGTTTAAGAAAAAACTGCCACCACTGATCTGCAGAAGAACACAATCCATCCTTGGAATGATGGATACTTTCTCACTTTCACTTGCTTCCTACCTGGTATCATGCAACAAAACACAGGTACATGCCTTGTCACCTACATCTTTCCATCCAAATTATCCAACATTGAACAAATAGTTTAGGTTTGTGGATGGGATATTTCTCCTACAAGATATACATGAACTTTGTTTTCCACCATAATCCATCTTTTCCCAAGTCATTTTTTTTCAACCCTTTGTCTTTCATCATTATTCTAACCTTTGCAGCTTTATACCACCTTCCATCCTGAGCATAAATATTTGACAACAATAAGTACTTTCCAACATTTCCAGGCTTTGACTCAATAGCTTTTCTACTACAGACTCTGCCAGATATGCATCACCATGAGTTTTGCACGCACCAAGCAATGCTCCCCACATAACAACATCAGGTTTTATGGGCATCTGGTTGATAAAATCCTTTGCTTCTTTCAGTTGTCCAGTGCGACCAAGCATATCAACCATGCAAGCATAGTGATTTACATTGGAAAAATGTGATATTTCTTAATCATGCAATCAAAGTATCGTCTTCCTTTGTCTATAAACCTCGTGTGGCTACATGTAGACAAAACACTAACAATGGTGCTAGTGTTTGGCATCATCTCCTCATGTTTCATTTGGGAAAACATTGAGAAGGATTCATTACTATAGTCGTGCTTTCCATAACCCTCAATAATTAATCATTCCATAACACTACATCTCTTTTAGGAGTTCCATCAAACACTTGATGTGCAAAGTCTATACTCCCTCATTTTGCATTCATGTTTGTCAGAGAACTCAAAACAAAAACATCACAATCAAATCCATCTTCAATCAAGAATTGATGGATCTCCTTGCCCTATTGTAGAGTACCCAATTGGGCACAAACCAACAGAATGCTTGCAACCGTAACCGATTCCAACTTCATGGATACTGATTTCATTATCCCAAAGAGCTCCAAAGCTTCGTTACAATGCCCAATCTATGCATAGCCAACGATCAATGCAATCCATGAAATCAAACCCCATTCACACATTTTTTCAAACACTTTGTATGCATTCTCTATACACACACATTTGGTGTACATAGACACTAGCACATTACCTAAATGTACAATATTTACTTGTTGCAGAGCTTGAAGGGCCACACATGCCTTGAGAAAAAATGGGAAGGTGAGTTTCCCTATCTTCATGCCTGACCTCTGCAGTGATAAATACAACAAAAAAACATTTCGTAATACCCATGAGTGGAATATCCTCTTATCATTATGGCCATCCTCAACCTGCAAGTGTCTCCCCTAAGTGCAATATCGCACTCGTTGTATTTTCATTTTTTAGCTACCAAAACACTACATATTGTTATAGAATTATTAATCCTTGTAATGATAGAGTTCCATGAAACAATGTCTCTTCGAGTAATTTTATCAAATACCTAGCACACATCCTCAACACTTCCCAATTTTAGATACATGTTGAGAAGTGCATTTAACACAAAAGTATCAGATTCAAACCCACTTCTCACTTTGAAATCATGAATGTCCTTACCCTGTTGTAGCATTGCTAAGATGTCAAGCATTGGAAGACTACTTGCAATGGTGATTGAATTAGGTTTGATTCATTTGTATTCCATTAAACCCAACAACTTTAAGCACTCATCAACATTCCCATTCTTAGCATAACCCACAGATTCTCTTGCCTTTGTGCAAGCTTGGTATACATGTAGGAAGAACACAAACAATGATAACTAAATTGGGTTTCAGGCCTTGCGACAACATCGATTCAAACAACTTCAGGGCCTCCTTGCCAAAATCCAGATGTGTATAACCCAAAATCAGAGAAAACCAAGGAAAGACATCTCATTTAAACATTTCATCAAGCACATCATGTGCATCATCGAAAAACCCACATTAGTTCAAGCATTATGTCAAACAATTGCATGCACACTCAAAATTTCACCCTTGCACTCTATTTTTATCCCATGCATGTCTAATGCTTGAACCTCGCTCTGATACCACTTTGTGGTGTACCCGACCACCTCGATGCCTATTGGGATGGTGGGGTACTAGGAAATTTCACAATTTCCCTCCAATTTCACCATAAGCACAATCAACCTCTGATGCTAGATCATATCCCATACTTTATCATACAGTTTTACATGCATAATTGTGCATAACACATTTACAATTCAGGAATGTAAAAATAGACAGAGATGTTATAAGCATTCAACAATTAACACATCAATACATAATTAACTAAAATCAAAGAACATATACATAGGGTGCTTATGTTTTATGAAAAAACTGACCAACTGCATACCTATGACGTTCCACCCAGCCATAGATCTCACTACTCATAAAATATCAGCAGTGGATCATCCCCGAGTTGGGGCTATAAGTCCACCAGGACAAAAAATGTTGTCTAAGCTATCTAAGGTCTATAATCAACACCAACCATGGTTTATGCCAAGGTACCAAAATTTAGCAACACTCCAACCTTCAATATCTTATTCCCCATCATCCTACACAACCCAAGGTAGTGTTCCCCCTTCTTTGCACCATGATCCCTCAGGCTACACCACTACCCTTCTAGGGCTCCAACACAGGATGGCCAGAAAGTCTAAATTTTTTTTTGCTCTAGGAGTTCCAACTGCCCTTAGAGGTATCTAGGTACCCTCCTGCCACCCACACCAAGGAACCTATCCCCACACTTCTCCCTCCAGGCCTCCAACCTTTCCCAAGGAAATCCAAGGAAACCCAAGGAGAAGTGTACATCCCCTCAGATCCACTTAGGATCTAAGAGGTAAACTCCCGTAGTTTGGGTCACCATCTTCCCTAGAGAAACTCTTGTAATTGGAATGATCATAATGAAATGGATAGAATGAACAATTAAACCAAATTCCCCCTTTTTAAATATGTATGTTCCTTTTTATATTATATTATTATACAATATAATAATATAAAGACCTAGGGAATTATTATACTATATTTGCTTAGCCTCCTTGGCTTAAGCTCCCTTTACCTAGCCCTTAGCCCCCTTTCCCGCCCGTGGAGTCTTATCCCCCCATAATATTTTCGTCACTTGGTCTACAACCGTGGTGCTATTTTATTAATTAGTGCATATAAACAATTTATAATATATGTTCTCTGTATTTGATCATTTTTACAGGCACTATGGCCCGACCATACCAGCTCACCGGCTTAAGTATTATATGTAGAATATATTTACAATCTGGGAATCAAGCTGGGGTATTACTAGATACTTCAATGTCCACACGTCTTCCTCTTCCACCTTTTGTGTATATTTGTATCCTACAATGAAAGGGAACATGCATAGAGAAAAAACACATTGTCTTCCCTTAGCTAGGTTATTTATATCAATCATGACATAGTATTTAAATTGTTGATACTCGATTGCTTCTTGTTGTTGATGAGCGCTATTGTATAATTTTCTTTGTTAATATAATACCAAAGTCGATTTCCTGTCTAAATTATTGCGTCATCATCTCCATCTTATTTATTGATTTTTTTTTTAGTTTTGAGTGACAACATAAGATTAAAGTTGTGCATTCCTAATTCACTCTTAATTGATCCTTTCTATAATTTGTTGTTATGGTTGTGAGTTTTGTAGTGTTATTTACCACATCTAGATGAATGTATAATCCCTCTTTGGTGGGGCTCATGTACATTCCTAGTTTGAACACAACTTGCAAGCCTGCATTAAATTTTGATAAGTGTCGTCGAGCGTGTTTACATATAAACACCAAATGTTAATGTTTCATGATTTGAATATAGGATAAATCCAACGTTGAAAAATGCAATACAATGCTCAACCCTTGAAAAATACTTAAAACTTGAAAAGTTAATGATGTAAAAGGCAACCCAAAACATGATTGAAATTATGATGCAAAATATGACACAAATCATCACTCAAAATGAAATTTAAATAAATCCATAAAAGTTGATGCAATGATCCAGATCAGATCATTATATTAATTTTCATCTATCTCGATGCTTTCAGAATGGAAAAAATTAGAGGAATAAGCTTGGAGGGTCATTTTAAAGGCAGGTCCCAGTTTGGAAAATTGGGGTTTGAAACCTTCTACAACCATTTTGAGGCAAAAAATTTCCCAAATTTAGTTTAGACCGCTTAACGTTATTCTATACATCGACACCTTTCCAATGGTGTAAAAATCACGTCAATAAGAGTTCGTATCAAAGAGTTATGCCTCTCGCAAGCTAACCTACCGCGTTGACCACCATGATACAAGTGGATGCCACTTCAACCCCCATTACTCACGCATGTGGGGCTATCCACTTATGGACTTTCAAGAAGACTCTAGAAGGTCCAAAACCTTATCACAATTGAGGGTTGAGGAAGACAAAACCCTACCCCTAGATGGCTATCGGGTGATGTTAAATACCAGGCCGCTAGGAGGAGAAGGGGTTCCATTCTTTAACATTGTGTTTGTTCCATAGTTGAGTAGAGCACCTAGGAGTGGTATTTTAAGAGCATAACAAAGGAGGAGAGATTTTGTAGGAGCAATACAGACCCAATGTCAAAGGAAACTCCATAGAGAGTGACTCTTTCTTTGTACTTGCATTTGAAGAAAATAGAGCAGGGCGTCCTCACCTTCTAGCTGGGTTTTCTCCCGTATTGGGTTTCTCGAGTTATATCTTGTGTTTATTTGTGGATGGTGTGTGAGTATTTATTTATGTTCTCTATTTTTCATATTTCATCTATTTCATACATTTAAAGCAAAAAACCAATGATTAAAGAATTTGAGATCTAAAGGAAATTAACCTTCATGGTAAAGATTTCAGTATTTTGTTAGATCTGTTGTGCCAAATTGTCCAGTGGAATATCCACAATAGTTTATAGATCATGCAAATTGTGACTTAAATTTTGACAAAATTCTCAACTCAAAATGTGACACAAATTTGCATATTTATTTAAAATTATAATATTTTACATAAAATTTAATAAATTTTAAAGGTCAGTTCATGAATATGTTATTTTGTTGTAAATTACTTAAACTTTGTACAAAAAAATTGAAAATAAATGAAATTATTGGTGAAGATATTATAATTTTTATGTACTAAATTTTGATGTAAAATAAGACTCAAATCGTGACATACAAAACTTGACCAAAATCACAACTAAAAATGTGACTCAAAGCATGGTGAAAAGAGTAATGCAAATCATGACGTAAATCAATGACTCAGGATTTTACTCAAAATTGTAATGTTAAACTTGACTCAAATCTCAACTCAAAACACAACGTGAATTTGTGTTAGACTTTATGTATTGTTTTTTTGTTGTTTGCTAGCATGTCCATGACCCGCGGGACTAGCCTACCCGCGACCGAGAAACCGCGACCCAGGGGCATTTAAGCTGTTAAAATCACTTGGGGATCACACCTGTCCTGGGCCACACCAACCCTTATAATGGGTGGATTTTTTGGTGTCTCCTCCCAATAGAAGCGAGTTTTGAACTTGGGTCACCACGCAAAACGTGGCCCATCACAATCGATCGCTCTATCGAGATTTGACTTAAAATTGAAGGACATGGGGGTGGGCGTTGATCCACTTATGTGTGCACATGTCACAATATCATTTAATATAATATCTCTGGGTGCAACCACATGTTCAACTACTACCTCAAAGAGTCCCCATGGCTCCAAGTTAAGCAACCCTCATTGGAATTGAACCTTTCTCAATGGTGAAAAAGTCCTCGCTTTCCACCATTAGATCCAACCCCTTTGGGAAGACTTTACATATTGTTAAAAAAATACATATTTGAAATAAAACTTAATGGTTTTAGGGGGTGCTTTCATGAAGATGCTATATTTTACATAACTTACATCATGTTTTGTGTTAACTTTTAAAAGAAAAATTGAAATCAATGCAAATGCCAATGGATTTCAAGGACATCTGATTGAATATAGTATTTTTTTTGGGTTGGAATTGAGTTTTCAACCTTAGGGATAAACCTACAATATTAAATTACAACATTAAATATTTCACTTATCTTCAATCAAATACATAAGACAACCAAGAAAATAAATATTAATTAGGCAGATAAAAAATGGGTCTCAAAACAAAACATGAACTATCAAAATCAACTTTAAAAAAACCAATAGTTTTTAAGATGATGATGTCAACCGTAAGGGTAAATATTTTTGGAGGGAAAGGAAGAAAACTATTTTTTTTAATCATATTTTCAACCTATGTCTTTATAGTTTTACTTAAATTTTGCATCTAACAAGTGCTTACACTTGAAATTTGAGTAAACCTATAAGGAGATAAGTAAAAACAAATAGTTTTCTTCCATTCCCTTTGAAAATTCAAAACTTTTATTTTAATTTTTTAAGTCTTATTTTATTATTTTCCTTAGGAGGCTCATTTTAGACCTCAAATTTCCCATAACCAATGACCAAACAAGTGTACTTCAATGGAATGAGTTTCCAATCCTTAGAACACATACCATACACATATAATAGATTTGAAAATAACTTATAGTAATGGATTTATCACAATAGTGAATCTACCCCTTTAACTTCTATATCTTTGTTAAATAACTTGAACAAAATATGCTCAATTTTATGTCAAATTGGCAATCATAACCAACATTAGAAACTACTCAATCATCAAGATAACATAAAATAAAAATCAAATTTGCAAGTACATAAGGTTTGGATAGTTGGAACACTTCATATATATAGACAATATGAAGTACATGTACACGCCAATAGCTTAATACAAGATGGTACAAGTCAAGCTCTACAAACCCTAGCTAGTGCATCCACCAAAATATCAAACACTAGTCACCAAGTCCTCCTAGCTAGGGATCTCTTCCAAGTAAAGTTTGTTGCTCCACCAAAGATCCACAACAAAAAAGTACTACACATTGGCAAGCCTTCTTTTGCACTTACACTTGCATCCCACAAGTGTATAAGATAGTCTTCCTCTATCTTCTCCACATTAAGCATTCCAAATAGTACTTGGGATTCCCAAATGCCACAAAACCCTAGTCTTCTTCTCTCACAAGAATTACAAGATCAAGTGATCCCTTTGATCCTGTAGGGTTTCTCCCAAACCCTAACTTCCCTTGTCTGCTTAGGGAAAACCTTAACTCTAAACCTAGTCTTCTTCTTGAATCTCCTCAAGAATCCTAACACTCAAGACAAAAAAGACAAAGTACAATGAAGAAGATCAGTACAATGAAAGAGATAAGTTCGCTCTAACTCTCATATCTCTAACACAAGCATGTGATCAACAATGAGTGATGAAAATACTCTCTTCCCTTTATTTATATGAAAGGCGAGGGAGGCCGACAATAGTAAAGTGGACCATGCTCAAAATAAACAACTTAACTAAACACTATATATGTCTACACTAAACAACTTAACTAAACACTAGATAGGTCCACATGTGAAGCACTCCAACTCTAATTGACACATCTCAATCTCCAAGGTATGCATATCCACCAAGCAAGGGTCCTAAGGTAAGTGCTCCTCTTCCAAAGGCCTCCAATGCTCTGACGCTCCCTCCTAAGTCATGTGTAGCTCTGGGTCCATCTCACCTACATGATCACTCTTGAACTCAAGGGACCTCAAGACAAGTACAAGCTTCCATGCAAGAAACCAAGTGTCCTCGTGCTACCTAGGGCTTAACACCCTCCATGCCCAACACTCCTCCTCCAAGTGGGTCATCCTCCCAAGCAAGAAACCATGCTCTCCATGTGTGCACCCCATGAAGAAAGTCACTAAGACACATAGGTCTCTAACCTCTTGAGGAAGTGTGTCACAGAAGTATCAACTCAAGGTCTAACACTTCATGAGTAAATTATCTCCAATGTTTATGTCCATCATAGTACAATTGAGGGTAATCAACACACCATGCACCGACATCACATGAAGCACCCACAAACATGGTGTAAACATTTTCAGAATAGCCCCCAAAATTAACATTTTTAACGTGAATTATGTCAACATTTATACCATTTGAAACGAGACATTAAATTTAATCTTATGTAATGTTGATGCAACTCTGAATTTAAATCGATTCAAACATCTTTAGTCACAATTAAGATCAAAAGTAATATTAACATTATTTTTTTAATGAAATAGGTCTACTACTATATACTTATTAAAAGACTAAATTTACTCATTAACCCTTACGGATCTTAAATTCTTTTTAAATTACATAATTAATATTTAAATATATTTGTATTTCCATCTTTATTTTTTATTAAATACAAATATGATTTTAGTGGAAAAGGCACAAACATTAATTTGAGGAAATTACAATTATATACATATTTTAAATAAAGGATATGACACTTCATTCTTTGATTAATGGTGCATCCATTTTTATTCCCATACATAATACTTTGTTAAAATTATTGTTTAGTTATTTAATATTGAAAGATCCATTTTGAATCTTCTAGGTAGTTAATTTCATTTACTTATTTATAATGGCTAGTTCCTTTCTAAAAGTGCTTAGGATTATGTTATATAATTATTTCATTGATTCTATTTTTAATGGCTAGTTTAATTCCTTTTAAAAATGTTTTTTTTTTTAAATGTTGTTTATTATTGTCATATGGCCTTTATCTTCAGTTGCACCATCACGCTTAACATATAACTTTATCTTCAATTGCACCATCACGCTTAACATATAACTAAATAAAGAAAAGTTGATAATTTAAATTTAAAATTTTGAATTTTTTCTGAAAAAGAATTGCTTTTAACATATAAATAAAGAAAGAAAAGTTGATAATTTAAATTTAAAATTTTGAAAAAGATTTGAATTTTTTTTATAAGGAAGATTTGAATAATGAACTTCACACATTTTCAATTAATAATATACACTAAAATAATCTTATGAATATTAAAATGGAGAATACTTTACATATACCAAATCAATTTAGAGAGTACATATTCCATGTGGAACTCAATCACGGTATTTATAACCTAATAAGCAACCAAAGCCATAGGGGAGGTAAGATGATAATTAAATGTTTAATTATTTATTAAAACAAAAGTGATATATTCTTTTGAATATGAACAAAGGTTATATATAAGAATATTTTAATATAATAACTTTCCCTCCACTTTTGTGCCCACGCTGTAACGATAACGATATGATTTTAAAACTTGAAATAAGATAATAGTGAAGTGAGTAAACAACCAAAGTATCAATAACGATATAATGATTTTAAAATTTGAAATAAGATAATAGCGAAGTGAGTAAACAACCAAAATATCAATAATATTAATATTCTTTTAATTTTAATTTCACAATTAAGTTATATATCAAATTGGTGTATGCTATCTTTTTTGACAAGGGATTTTCTTCATGAAACGATTTGACTAGTTAAAATCTATGGAGGTATACATATTCTATGACGAAAAATTGCGAGAAATACAAAAAAGATTAACAAAATAGGTGTGATTTCTTTTTTTTTAAACTATCAACTATACTTATATAATATGAACAAAAATACATAGACAAAGTTACATATGTTTAATAGTTTGCTTGGTAACTATCAGGCCTGACTAATAACCATACTGTTGATCTTTGAAGCTTCTAGCTTTGAGATTATTAAATAGAAAATTATCACCCGTATTGGGCTCCCTATGAGATTTGGATTTGTCCTTAATATTGTTTGTCATGCTCTAGCTACAAAAATTATACAAAAAACAGAGAGCCCTATGCTGGCTACAAAGATTATACAAAAAACAAAGAGCCCTATGCTGGATACAAAAATTGTACATGAAGCTGCTAAGTGAAGGAGAAATCATGGAATGTTGACAACATGAGGAGGGGCAGTTTCCTNACAAAAAACAGAGAGCCCTATGCTGGCTACAAAGATTATACAAAAAACAAAGAGCCCTATGCTGGATACAAAAATTGTACATGAAGCTGCTAAGTGAAGGAGAAATCATGGAATGTTGACAACATGAGGAGGGGCAGTTTCCTTGGGCACCTGAGAGATTTCATCACTAGGATCTTCAAAGTGAATTCTCGCTGTGCTTGTAGCCATAATGGAGATCTTTTTATCTAGAGATTTTACTTGCAGTTGAAGATACTCTATTTGCATAGAGAGGTTGTTGAAAACTGCTTATTTGTCAGTGAGAGCTCTTCCAATCAAGGCCTTCATGTGCCAATACAAATCAACCGTTTTGTAATACTTGGTGTCCCTTGCCCTACTAGACCCAATATCATGAATCGAAGCTATCATTTATGCCTCAACCTCACTGTTTGGAGTGCATTGCCTTATTTGCTTGACGTCTTCTTTTAGAGCCTCCATGACTTCCCTAATGGTTGGAGGAGTTTGAGCATGATAAGCTTCAATATCTCTGACGACATCCTAATACAATAGTGGGAGAGGAAGGCTTGGATTGGTGTGTCAACCTCTATCTCTGGTTCAATTCCTATTCATAATGGCCCCCTTGTTTTCTATATGGCGTTTTGATCCAGGTGGATATCGGTGGCCACCCACCTTTTCCAAATGGCTCA
>SNQJ01S0000478.1:146550-157470 GCA_010110895.2 Picea sitchensis | reverse complement strand
TTAAGGTTGAGGTTAACCAATTTATGGCTCATTTAATGCTATTGATAATCAACATGGAGATGCTGTTGGGGTCCAGGTGTCGACTCGATTAAAGCTCAGTTAGGCACGTGGATACTAATAGACACTCAACTCAAAAAAATATGTATGAAATTTGAATCTATAAAAACTTTTAATTTAAATACATTATTAAAAATATTTATATATATATATATATAAACATTTTTAAAAATAAATCTGAAATTTAATCTATATGAACTTTTAATTTACATGTGTTATATTTTATATTATAATTTTACTTATTTAAACATTTTTATAAATTTATTTTATATTATAATTTTACTTATTTAAACATTTTTATAAATTTATCATGAATGTATTTTTAAAAATAAAAAATATTCAAAACTTATATCACACCAACTTTTTAAAACCTATTCCATTCAAATGAGATACCAACGAAACTAAAATATGAGCAAATGACTTAATAGTATGCCAATCTCACTAATAATAAATAATTACTTTGTTGATAATGAAAAAGATATTTTAAAATATTCACTTTTAAAAGATGATAATTACAACCTTTTCAAGACGATAAGTTTTCTTAAAATATCTCCACCGAAAAACAAATAAGGTAACTTCAATCTTATCTTCACATTTAATTTAAAATAAATATAATATTAAAAATAACAAATATGGACATGTTTCCTATAGGGAAAAGTTGCGAAATCATAGTACTTATATCTAATAATAATAATAATGGGAAAAACAATTTCATTTCAAATATATTACTTGATTAGTAGACATAGTGGAAACTAAAGAGCGAAAAGATGTGAGCAATTATAATAATAATTATCCTTTATTATCACTTCAAATATATTACTATATTAGTATAGATACGGCAACTAAATGACAAGAAGATGGTACTAATTATGATATTAATTATGATTAAAAGACAAAACATYGGATACTAATAAATACTAAATTCATATTTAATATCTCCCGTGCCGTGCTACACACTCCACATTTTCAATATTARWAAATAAAAAATCATGAACGTCAGAATGATATAAATATTCACAAGTAAAATAAAAGTATTTATCTTTAATCATTTTATTTCGGTGATATATATATATTTCAATTACAACCTGTCCTAAACCCTATATATATATATATATATATATGATATTTTTCAATTACAACCTGTCCTAAACCCTATCCGACCATTTATGTCAAGTCAACCTTCAAGTATGGTTTGAAAGGTAAAGAAAATACCAAATTTCAATTTTTTTTTTTTAATGGCGGTGACAAAGGCGATGAAAGAGAAGGGTTAGACTATTGCATTGGTATGTCACATCCATAAAGGCCATCATTGATAATGACATCGTAGCAATCGTTCTAGGGAATGAAGGGTTGAATTTTCTGTTACATAATATTTTTATAAGTAACCACATTTATGTTTTACTGGCCACTTGAGGAACATTAGGTTACATAATATTTAATTAGTCATCACATCTTGTATTTCATTGGCTCCTTGGGGAACCCCATGTTTCCTAGACAAGATTTCTCAACTCCCAATATCAATTCGTCTAGAAAATCCCCTCTGCTTTATGTCTTTTTCACATCAATGAAATGGTTGAAAAAAAGAAGCTATAATTTAAGTGTGAAGTTGATATGATATTATGCATTATCTTTGTACGTAACAATCAGCGATTTCTTTAGTCAAGATACAGTGATGTCATCCTTGTATGTGCCATTTCGTCAAATTACACTCACCAATCTTTCTCCTATCGAGGTCAAATGATAGGAAGAAGTTGCAATCACAACATAAATATAATCGTTTTCTGTTATTGAAGTTAAGTAAGATGAAAGTTTATTGTAGTTATAATAATAATAGTAATAATAATGTCACGTTTAAGCGAGATATTAAATTGGTGTATGACACTCTCTTGTTTGTGGGATAAAGGGCCTCCTCTGTGCAACGATTTGTCTGTTAAAGGAAATAGAGGGCTCGGTCACAATACATCTACTTTACACACACGAAACTATAAACATATCTAACCAACCCTACCAACAACATTCAACTAAATGCACATTCTTCTCCAGCCAAACTCTGTGGATCTGCTCCACAATAGGCTCAACATCTCTTCGACTAATAGAAGTTAAGATCTACAATTTGTCCATAACTACAAAACACACATAAGAAAAACCTTTTGGGCACCTAAAAAATTTCTTGTACTTGGAGACAAATTGTAGTGATCGTTCCAAGTGTGCATCATTGACTCCCCTCACCTTAAAACAACATGTCACTTGCAAAGGCCACAAAATGCGCTTCATAATCTCAAGATTCATTCTTCTTAATCAAGTCTCTGCACTCCTGTGCTTTGTACCTTGGTCTCCACATTAAAAACATGCCTTTATTCATGGGCTTCCTATCTCTTAGTTTTTTTATTTCCTAGTGCAAATAAAGCTTGCACATTACTTGTATATTCTCCAACACTTCTCATTATTTTTTCTTCTTCAAGAATGTCAGTTATTATCTTGTTGAAAGTTTGTGATCACTTCCAGGTTTTGGATGATTTACCACCCAAAAATTGTCCAAGAATGTATTTACTTTGACAATCCATCAAATTTTCTGGTTTTTAAACTAGGTATCAACTTTGGATAGTATAAGGTCTATACAAACATCCTCCAAAACATTTATCACTACGTCCGTAAACACATCTAAGGAAAAGTCTCCAAATATGGTTGTTATGACATAAAATGTAGTGTTTCTTTTGAAAATGGCATCGAGTCTTATGTGGACACCAAATACATGTAGTCCAAGGGGTTAACTCAATTGGGTTGATGCCAATTTTGTTGGGTGTTTGGCTAGTTTTGTGCCAATAAATGCTTAGTTTGGACCCCCCTAGGTTAGTTGGATTAGTTGATGTGACATGTTTATTAGGGATGTCATCCACGAATGAGGAAGCACCCCTTGGGTTTCCCTATGAAGTTTTCCTTAGAAAAAAATATACCAAAGAAATAATTAAATTAATAATATTAAAAATAATAATAAATAATGATAATAGATAATAAGGGGAGACAAGTGTGTCGAGGGGTGGCATGGTGTTTTCTATGACCTCGAAGGAAGAAAATACTTAGAATATGCTTCACGACTTTGTACCACCATGATCAAAGAGGCATGAGCATTTGCTATCTTCTAGGGCCTTATTGCTCTTGAACAAAAATGAGTTTGTAAAGTCACAGTGATTGGTGACTTGGTGGGATCCTTCGTAGGGTGTAATGGGGGGTTGAAGGGCCCATTAGAGTAATAATAGTGGTGGCCGCTTAATCTAAGGTAGATCGGGTTCATTATTTTTGTTACTATTAAATAAGGTCCATTGGGTAGTCAATGTAGAATAAATGTAACATGGCCTCATTAAAGAAGGCCTACTAGGTAGTTAGCATCAGGGTTAACTAACTAGCTATAAATAAGGATAGAGTCCTCCTTATAGGGTATGTATTGAAGATTATTGTATTGTAGCTTAGCTCACTAGGAGGTTTCCCCCTCGAAGAGGCAAGTGAGTAGGAGTTGCTCCTCCCGCAAAAGGATCCTTGTAAGGTGTTTCCATACCTTAAGGGTATTTTGGCATATGAAGTATTGAAGCATTTCCTTCCCATTATTATACATATATTATGTGAATCATATTTAGATATATTTGAGTACATAACAAGTGGCATCAAAGGAATTTGCAAGGCACAATTGGAAAAATTTTCCACTTGTTATTTTTGTAGATTTCAAACCACTATCTTGTAGGGCCTTATTGCTTTGAAACAAAAAGGAGTTTGTGAAGTCATGGTGATTGGTGACTTGGTGGGATCCTCCCTAGGGTGTAACGGGGGTTCAAAGGGCCCATTAAAGTAATATTAGCGACGACCATTTAATCTAAGGTGGATTGGGTTCATTATGTTTGTTACTATTAAATAAGGCCCATTGGGTAGTCAACGTGGAATAAATGTAATGTGGCCTCATTAAAGAAGGCCCACTAGGTAGTTAACTTTAGGGTTATCTAGCTAGCTATAAATAAGGATAGAGTCCTCCTTATAGTGTATGTATAAGAGATTATTGTATTGGAGCTTAGCTCACTAGAAGGTTGCCCCCTCGAAGAGGCAAGTCAATAGTAGTTGATCCTTCCATAAAAGGATCCTTGTAAGGTGTTGACCTACCTTAAGGGTATTTTGGCATATGAAGTATTGAAACATTTCCTACCCATTACTTATATTATGTGAATCAATCTTTAGATATATTCGAGTACATAACAAGTGGTATTAGAGAAATTTGTGGAATTTTTTCCCACTTGTTGTTTTTGTAGATTTCAAACTACTATCTTGTAGGGCCTTATCGCTCTTAAAAGTTTATAAAGTCATGGTGATTGGTGACTTGGTGGGATCCTCCCTAGGGTGTAATGGAGGGTTGAAGGGCCCATTAGAGTAATAGTATTGGTGGCCATTTAATCTAAGGTGGATTGGGTTCATTATGTTTGTTACTGTTAAATAAGGCCCATTAGGTAGTCATCATGGAATAAATGTAATGTGGCCTCATTAAATAGGTAGTTAGATTTAGGGTTATCTAGATAGCTATAAATAAGGACATAGTCCTCCTTATAGGGAATGTATAAGAGCTTATTGTATTCGAGCTCATCTCACCAGGAGGTTGCCCCCTTGAACATGCAACTGAATATGAGTTGATCCTTTCACAAGAGGATCCTTGTAAGGTGTTTCCCTATGTTAAGGGTATTTTGGCATATGAAGTATTGAGGCATTTCCTACCCATGATTATACATTTTTTATGTGAATAATCTTTAGATCTATTTGAGTACTTAACAAGTGGTATCAGAGCAATTTGCAAGGCACATTTGGAAATTTTTTCTACTTGTTTTTTTTTGGTAGATTTTGAACTACGACATTGAAACCAATTTCTAAGAAATTTTATGTAGAATTTCCATAAATTAACTATAGATTTGTATTATCCACAAAAAAATACATGATTAAAAAATTGCTCGAATCATAGGTTTGATGAAGGAGATATTGCAGTTTATGGACAAGCTTCTTAGATTACTTCAAGGTTGTGCCTAGCCCCTGTACATGGGACCCTGGTTACCCATACTACTTTAGTGTTGCAGTCAACACCCATACATGGGACCTTGGTTTATGACTATACATCCTCATTGCAAGTTTTGAGGAAAACACTTTCCAAAGGAGGATGGAATGGTTAGATCCTCTCTGGGGGTGTAATGGGGGGGCCCAAGGGCCCATTAGAGTAATAATAGTGGTGGCCATTTGATGTAAGGTGGATTAGGTCCATTATGTTTGTTATTATTAAACAAGGCCCACTAGGTAGTTATCAGGGAATAAATGTAATGTGGCCTCATTAAAGAAGGTCCACTGGGTAGTTAGCATTAGGGTTTTCTAGCTAGATATGAATAAGGTTAGAGTCCTCCTCATGGGGTGTATTTTGGAGATTATTATATTGGAGCTTAGCTCAGCAGGGGATTTCCCACTCAAAGAGGCAAGTGAACAAGAGTTGATCCTTCCATAATAAGATCATTGTGTGATGTTTCCCTACCTTAAGGAATTTGATATTAATAAAGTGTTGAAAATTTCTAATATATTGTTTGCGATTAAAGTTTAAAGGTGAAGGATTGTAACATGACTCCATGATAATCATGACAACTTGATACTATCAAAGTCTCCCATCCAATATTCATATGGAAAAACTTTATTAGTAAGTTATAGCCGTGGTGAAGGGGGTTAAACATAAAAGAGGGGGGCATTCCATTACTCACCACATTTCCCCTACCATGAAAAAAATTAAGGAGGGAGACCCTCAATCCAACATACCTACCATGAGGATGGAAAGAAGGAAATTGAACATTCGAAACCACCCTTCCTCATACACTATCTATCCCTTCCCCTCCGATGCAGTAACAAAAGGTATGAAAGAAATAACAACTCTTGTGTGTGGGATGAATTAATGGATTGAAAGTTTAATTCAGATCATGTCAGAGGTAGACGATATTGTTTGTTCACAAGAGAGGAGGTTGGAAACTCAACTAGCTCTATGCATTCTAGTCTCACTACTATAATACGAGGCTATAACGTCGTTGATTTGCATTGCTATATCCCTCAAACCTTCAAGTTGAATTTTTGTTGTTGGTGCACATTCGATTTTCGTGTTGTTTTTTTTGTGTGTCGATTTTGCATCAAGTTTGCATTGTAGTAATGACACTTGAAAATATTAATAAGTACGCTACCCTATATTGTATCGTAGTTGCATCATGGTTGCATCATATTGCATCATTTGTGCATTGTCTTGGTATCGATCATGCATCACATGAGTAGAGCCTGCATCACATGAATCAATCGTGCATCTGATGCATCATTGTTGTGTCATTTGTTGTTGAAGTATCACCTTATTCATAACCATGTATCATTGTATTAGTGTATCATTAAATTTGAGATAAAAAACTTATGTTTAATGAAATTGTTGTATTTGCACACAATTCAAATGCCATTCTTCTAGGGAGACAAGAGCACAATATGCAAAACTTAATGTAAAAACTCATAAGGCAACTCTGAAGGGAATTATATAATATGATATAAAGAATCATAAGGTCACTATGAAGGTTGGGGGGAGGAGGGGGCGGTGGGGCAAGGAGAGAAAACAAATAAATCAAGGAAGGAAATATTTAGAGGAAATAATAATATGATATCTTGTATGATTTGATACAATCAAAGTGCATCACATTCAATGCATCAAGTTTATTATAATAGAGAATAATGCATGTACTTTTATGAAAATATTTTGTGCTACTTCTCCATGAAACAAAATTGCAGTTGAGAAATTAGGAAAACATACATCCTCCATGTAACCCATCTCTTTTCTTCAAAGTTTAGGGTAATACACTACACTAAAGAAGAAAATAAACCACCATTCAAGCTGCTGCTAACTATATAGTGTTGTGATATAACACCTAACCTAGATTTATGCTAAAGAATCTTTCTTATCAACTTATTTGATTTCGGTGAGATTGATAAGATATTCATATCCTCAAATCAGAACCTTTTGGTTCCGTAAGGATTTAGGCTTGCCTAAAACACATTTTTGATCTATCATTATCTTTGCTCTTATAATTCTTGGTTGGATTAATCCATTAGTATTGTAATCTTCCACTTTCTTGCTGGATAGATTTATCCTTTACTTGCATCCAACCATGGGAATGAGAAAGGAAAAAATGAGTCGTCTTTCATATGAATTCATCTGCTTTCACATCCTCTCAAATTTTCCCTTGAGAGATGCAATATGTGGCTTTTCCATCTTGAGGTGGAAATTCCTATGGAATTTACTCCCGCATCTTCATTTCTCCCATGTATTTTTTCATTCTATTATCTCTCAAGAAGAAAAATAAAGAACAATTGATAACATCATTTTCTTTCATTCTGCTTAATTTGAATGCTTTAATATTTCATTGGATAGATTTTGAATTATGGAGTTATATGAAAGAAAGATTTCCAAATCGACAAGGAGATGGGTCCATTTTACAACTTCAAAAATAGTAAAAATATTACTCTAATAGTTAAAACTTATGAAGGTGAAGATACAAATGAATATGGACATGAAGGTACTCTAGTAGATGTTCTAGATCTCTCTTTTCAATTGACTTCCTCCCATGTTTGGATATTGGTACTTTACTTTTACAAAGCTAGCGACTCATATTTGTGGTTTCAAATACCTTATAACCTTGTATCTATCTTTTATTCACACAAGTGATCACATAATTGAGAAAGTAGTGGAAAAATCCCCTCATCTTAAAACATTAATGATTGTCTATTGTAGAGGGATGAGCAATTTGAAAATCTTGGAAGTCAATCTCAATTATTTACAACCTTTTAGTTTATATAGAGATAGGGTTCAACAAGTAGTTGAGTTTAAAAACTAAGAAGAAGAGAAAATGATAGATACTATAGTAATATAAGAAGATAAAACAAGGGAAAAAATGTAAGGATTAAAGTGAGTTATACAACTTTTTTTTTCTTTTTTTGGTTGACTATAAGAAGAGCTATGGGATATGGAAACCAAGAAGAGAAAGGTTTTCTTTTGATTTTATTTTGTATCATAAAACAAATCTCATGTGTTGTTTCTGATGACTTTCGAAAATATTTTGATATAATGCCTAAGACTAACCTTTGGAATAGATTAGAAGAGATAAAAGTTCATTTCAAGTTGAGAGTTGTTGTAACAAGGTTGTTTTTGAACGTTATTGGAAAGTTTAGGAACACTGAGGGATATTTGGAATACATTAATTATAATATATGAGTTAAGCAAGGTTGTCCCATGCACCCTACCCTTTTTGGCATATACATTGCAAATTTAGAGGGTTGTTTGGAAGAAGCAGGTTGTGTGGGATCAACTCTAGCTAGTATAATCATCTTCCTTCTTCTTTACATTGATGATATTGTTCTTTTGGTGAGGTGTCACTATGATCTCAACAAACAACGAAGAATTCTCAAGGATTTCTACTTTAGTATGAGTATGGTTGTTAACAATGAAAAAACAAACATTATGATGATTAAATCCAAAAATATCACTTACATTAATTTCATGTATGCAAACAACACCTTGGAGGAAGTGAATTCATAAAAATATCTCATAATCAATCTTCATCACAACCTTAAATGAAACTATAGCATTGAGAAAAGGATAAATGGAGGGTGGGAACATTATTATGGAATTAAAAACAGTTGTAAATCAATGGACCTTTGGCTATGGGATAAGAATAAACTCCTCTTTTAGACTCTCATCACTCATGTTATCTTACATGGCTGTTAAGTTTGGGGTTGCAACATCTCTAGAGAATTGGGGATAAAGATATAGAAAATCCAAAAGTGTTTTATAACTTATAATCTCAAAATTAAAGGCAATACACCCTATCCTATCCTCATAGAAGTGAGTCTCCCCTCCATCGAGAACATGTTTATGAATATGTACCTAATGTACATGAACAATATAAACAACGTGGAAGACAAGAGGCTTCCTAATATTGCTTCAAACTCTATTCAAAACCACCTATGGATCAAGTAGGGTTGGCATAAATATTCCAAGCCTGGGATAAATAATTGGGGAATAAATGATGAGGTCAGTCTACAGAATAATAGTAATATTAAAAATATAATTACATCTAAATTTAAGGAGAAATTATAGTGCGATAAATAATTAGAGGAAAAAAAAAATTAATATACTATAAAGAGGTGATCAAAAGTGCCTTTCTGTTTTGACTAGAGTAAAAAAGAAAATCAACATTGCTAAAATAAGAACAAACTCTTGATACAATCTCCATAGTAAAAGAAGGCATTGGACAATTCCTAAAACGTCACAGGTTGAAATAATTTGTCATCTTTGTGACACTAAGAGGGTTGAAGATGAACAACACTTTCTCTTATAATGTCCTGCGTACACCCACATCGGATCACAATTTAAAAATATTTGTTACAATACCAACCTTCCTAACCTTTTTTTTTTTAACGACAACGATTATAGTTTAAATTAGAGGGGTGGCAAAGCCACAGATTCAATTACAATTTGCCCCGAGTTTCTTCGGGCCTATAGATCAAAATACAAATTGTGATGCAACACTGTTTCAACATAAGATCCAACACTGTTTCAGCATAATTTCCAGCACTGTGTTTCAACATCTGTTCCAACGCTGTGTTTCAACATATGTAACAACTTTGTGTTTCGACAACTGTTCCAGCACTGTGTTTCAGCATATGTAACAACACTGTGTTTCAGCTGTTACTGCACCATGTTTCAGCATAAGTTCCAGCACTGTTTCAACACTGTGTTTCAGCTTCTGTGTTCCAGCATCTGTGTTCCAACATCTGTGTTCCAGCATCTGTGTTCCAACATCTGTGTTCCAGCATCTGTGTTCCAGCATCTGTGTTTCTGCATCTATGTTCCAGCTCTGTTTCAACACTGTGTTCCAGCTCTGTGTTTCAGCTTCTGTTCCAGCTATCTTTCTCAGGCGTCTGCTGTCTTCTACATTCTTTTACAAGCTGCTGTCCTTTTCAAGGAATACATTTTTTAACTGGATCCCCACCGTTTACGCTGAGTTCTCCTTGGGGAAAAAGGCAGCCTTCGTTGGCTAGTTTGTCTGCTTCTTTATTTGAATCTCTGAGAATATGATAACATTTGAAGGAGGTGAAATCTTTTAGAATGTATCTTAACCTTTGCAGATTCTTGTTTAGCCCAACATCTTTAAACTGTCCTCTTGAGTGTATTATTTTGATCAAGATCTCAGAATCTCCAAATGCTTGTAGCTCCCGGTGTCCTCTTTCCCTGGCTATCTGGAAAACTTTGATCAAACTCAGAATTTCTGCTTGATTATTGGTTCGCTCTCCAAGACCCCAACAAAAGGTTGCTAGTTTCTCCCCTTCACTGGAATAAATGATTCCTCCTGCTCCCGTTGTCCTAGGGTTTCCTTTGGAGGCGCCGTAAAAAAAGACTGAAGTTTTGCCTTGTTTTTGCCACCAACTCTGAAATATGTCATGGCTGTCTCTTAACCTCCATTCTGTTTCAAGATGGGGTTTTTCCACGCTATGGGTTCGAAGATTCAACACAGAGGAGCCAAGCCACTCCTTTTCTTCCTGCAGAATCGAGCTATCGGTTTTGTGATTTTGGGAGCTCAAAGTTTCTAGTAGGAGGCCTTTTGCTTTCGATGCTACCATTTGGGGGGTCCATTCTGTGTTATTGAAGATTTGCTCATTTCTTGCTAGCCATAGCTTCCAGCACACGTACTTGGGGATGGAGATCCAGATTCTGGCCCATGAATTTTTCAGGGAGAGCGAAGGGTAACTATCCTTCCAGCCAGTGAATAGATCCACTAC
>SNQJ01S0000478.1:91773-142824 GCA_010110895.2 Picea sitchensis | reverse complement strand
TTCTTGGTTTCTCCTTTGGATCTGAATTTTGCTGTCCCTGTTTTCTGTACTGCAGTCCACTGATTTGCTTTCTCATTTTCACTTTCGTCTGCATTCTTTTTCTTGCAGTGCCTTGCGAAATGTCCGTAGCCGTGGCAGTGCCGACATTTGAAGGGAAGCTACTCATAGTCTAGCTCCTGAATGTGCGTCCAGTCTGCGGCCATGAGCTTAATTGCCTCCGGTAATCCCACTTCGAGATCAACCTCCACACAGATTCGTGCGCATGAGTACTGATCTTTTCTCACTGCTTGATCTATATACCTTCCGAGCGTGTTTCCGATTGCATGCAAAGATTTTTGGTTCCAGCAGTGTAAGGGGAGATGAGGTAAACGAACCCACACTGGGACGACCGAGGGCACATCCTGGGCTGGGTCGAAGTCCGGGGTCCATTTGTTCAGGTATAACCCCTGTGGCCCCATGAAGTACGACCCATTTATGAAGATGAGGTTTTTGTCTTCAGGGTTGTCGAAGACGAATACAAAATATCCTTTCCCTACGAAATGGCTCTTTATTCCTTTTGTTATAAGCGGGTTCCAGTTCCTCTGTACCCATGCGTCTACGGATTTGGGAGAGGGCCAGAGTCCGGTAAATTTCCCGATAAGTCCCCTGTCTGCTAAGTTGACTGCCGTTCTGCAAGTTTCTTCCAAAGGCAATTCGACACTGGGGATGCTGTCCAGTTTCTTCACGAATTTCTGCTGCATTGCTGATGGCGGTCTCTTGGAGGCTGCAACGACCAACTTCCTGAATGCTTCCAGTTATGGCAATGGGGGAGGGTTAGGGATGGCGCCCCCACCAGCGTCCATGGCTGAGGTGGCCCTAAACGTTGCAGAGAGACCGAGCTGGGTCACGTCCTCACGCCCCTGCGTGCTAGGTCGCGAATTTCGTGGAGCTCCCCATAAGGCGTATTTTAAGTGTATATGCCAAGCTTTATGTAAATCCCTGGAAACTCCGACTCTGGGGAAAACCAACAAACGAGGGTTTTATTCAGCTTCAGCGAATGCCCAAAAGAATGATTTTGCAGATACAGCTTGTGGCCAAACCTGGCACACACTCCACAAAGAGACTCAATCTGAGTTTGAACCCTCAGATCTCTGAGTTTCGGCCTCTAATTTGCTGCTACAATGCCCCCCGCCCACAAAACTGTAAGAGCCGGTTGCTGTGGTGTGGATTTGAGGGTTTCGACCCTCCTTCAATAAAAGGTATGCGAGCTTGGCCCAGTTAAGCTTTTTGCAGCTAGACCACGTCCTTGCTCGGGTTTGAGCACAAGACCTGACCTTCGTTGCAAGAACGACTTTACCATCCAGCCGCCTCCGCTGACCTTTTCCTAACCTTTTAAGTCACCAAAACTATGGTGATTTAGGAACACTTATCTTAAATATTTTCGAGCATAGAAATAAAATTCTAAAGAAAACCAAGTAATTCCTCACCTTTCTTAAGGTCCAATATATTAAATTTGGTCTCAGTGAATGTTAACCATCATCATCATTGTCATCATCATATTGTAGAGTAGAAATCATGTTGGGGACAATTATGGAAGTTGTGCCTCAAAATGTGGGCTACTATGCTTAGGCAATTCACTCCTATTGTTCTATTCATGTTATTGAATATGGTGATTGGAAACATTGTTGTTCTTACCAGAAACATTGAGAAATTATAGTGCGATAAAGAATTAGAGGAAAAAATAAAATTAAGATACTATAAAAAGGTGATCAAAAGTGTCTCTGTGTTTTGACTAGAGTAAAAAAGAAAATCAACATTGCTAAAATAAGAACAAACTCTTGATACAAGCTCCATAGTGAAACAAGGCATTGGACATTTCCTAAAATGTCATAGGTTGAAAGAATTATTCATCTTTGTGACACTAAGAGAGTTGACGATGAAAATAACTTTCTCTTAGAATGTCCTACGTACACCCACATTAGATCACAATTTCAAAATATTTGTTAGAATACCAACCTTCCTAAACTTTTAAGTCATCAAAGCTATGGTGATTTAGAAACACTTCTCTTAAATATTTTCGAGCATAGAAATAAAATTCTAAAGCAAACCAAGTAATTCTTCACCTTTCTTAAGGTCCAATAGATCAAATTTGGTCTCAATGAATGTTACCGCCATCATCATTGCCATCATCATATTGTAGAGTAGATATCATGTTGGGGACAATTATGGAAGTTGTGCCTCAAATGTGGGCTACTATGCTCAGGTAGTTCACTCCTATTGTTCTATTCACATTGTTGAATATGGTGATTGGAAACATTGTTGTTCTTCCCAGAATGCATCAAAACAACAACACCCACTACTACAATTTGGGGCTATAGTATTGTTGATTTGTGTTTTTATAGCCCATTCACATTTGTTACGTACCAAGTATATTGCAATGAGGGATAATACATGCATTTCTATGATAATATAAGCTTAATCCTATTTTTAGTCATTCTCAAGTCTTGAAAAAATCTCTAAATTTTTTGAAAGGAATTTTTCTGAATGCTTGTTTTTAGGTAAGTAGTTGTTTGAAATCAAAATAACAAGTTCTCATAGTAGTGAAAATTACATCAAATGCATTCAACTTATTCTCGCCCCCATCCTTTTTACCCCTTCATATTTGTCTCCATCCTCCCTAAAACCCAACTCTTCTCTTCAAAGTCTAGGCTAATATTCTACTCTGAATTTTTTAGGGCATATGTTTGAAGAATTATCAAGTGAAATTTCACAAACAACATTGGGTTGTTAATTTACAATGTATTTCAATGCAATAATCTCACATACTTTGATAAAATCCCCAAATGGGTAGATTTATCTTCATTAAAGCCATAAGAACCTCACATCTCAAATAAATCTAAAATAAACAATATTTGAGTCCTAGAAATCCAATACATGATCTCGTGAATATATTAAAATCCTGAAATAAAAACCCACATCAAATATGGGTTAAGCAAACATATAGTAAAATTACTTGAAAACTGGGGATGTCTACCATTAAAAGCATATGGCAGATCATATCTCATTGCCCATCCATTAACACACTACTTGTACAATAATTTATATAGAAAGAACTATACCTTACATAGAAATTAAATTAAAAAGCTTCAATAATCAAACATGGATGAAGCCCCAAGGGTTAGCTCAAGTGGTCATGAGCTAGATGTGAGGCTTCTTATCTCTCCCCATAGGTTGGGGAGGTCACATGTTCGACTCTCTTGATCCCATCAGGGTTAGGTCCATAATCAGGGTCGACGGTTTACCCCGTTTACCATCCATGGATCATGGGGAAGTACTCAGAGGGTTTTCTGTGAGGGTTTCCTTGGAAAGAAAATTCAAACATGGATGAAAAAAAAACATAAATGACTATAATTCCTTAGTTCTAAATATACAAATCTCTACATTTAAAAATGTTGTTTCATTAGCATAACCATCTCCAAGATTTTGAAAGACACCCATATAACCAAGATTGATATATATTATTTGAACTTCATCCATTCATGGAGCATTTATGTACTTACTGGTTCACCATCTCCTCTACATAGA
This sequence comes from Picea sitchensis, assembly GCA_010110895.2. Lineage (NCBI taxonomy): Eukaryota > Viridiplantae > Streptophyta > Pinopsida > Pinales > Pinaceae > Picea > Picea sitchensis. The sequence goes on along the minus strand of SNQJ01S0000478.1, from coordinate 139,260 downwards.
TTTTTTTCCTTTCGAGGTGTATTTCATGGTTTATCTTGATAGTAAAAGACTCTACATTCCTATTCAATTATTCATTGGACACATAAGCCTCATTCTCAACAAAAAAATAATTACTTGAAGAATAAGAAGAAGGATTATATTTGTCATTAGAATTCTTGTTGGCTTTCTCTGTTGAATAAGACTCATCAACAAAATCTTGTCAGTACATAATCATATTTAATTCGACCTTGTTTGGCTTGTTTTGGGATCTTAATATTTTTTCCTTTGGGGAGGCCATCATTTGATTATTTTGGAGTTCCAAAACCTCCCCATATCAATGAAGTACATGTTGAGGATGATCATGTTATATTTCATTAAAAATAAGCACAGTTTGCAAAATTTCAATGTTGACCCTTTGACTAGTCACTAGAACAACTCCATGTGACTTGGCTCTTGTATATAATATGAAAGACATTATATTGATTTTTTATAAAATCCAATGGCCATACCCTGTTTTGAATGGAACAAGCTTTAAAATAATCCCTCATTTTCCTAATTTCGAGTTCATATGCCTAGTCTATGAAGGGTGCAAGTTGAGTGTCTCATAAGGGGAAAATATCATAGTTGTAATTTCATTGTTTATATTCTATTTTATATTTGTCCTAGAGATAAAATATATCTTGGCGATAACATGGGATATTTAGTAATTTTCCAATGGTATATCATATGCTTAGTTTTGAGCCTTGGTTCAGTGAGAACTAACTTTCACAAGATCATTACTAGTTTCAGGGTAGCAGGTTGGTGGCATAGGTTCATGATTTAAAAAGCATCATTGATGGTAACGTATCTATCCAATGACATATAATTTTCCCATTTTAATATTTAATGACTCACTTAGAGTTGTCACTAATCTCTGAATTGGTTTTGAGGGTGTGGTTTGGGTATCTTGCATAACATAGTTTCTAGGTAGTTGAATCAATAATTGACAAACTCAAATCAAATTTTTGATTGGACATTGTTAAATTAATCATCGATACCTTTCCAATGATACTTTGTTTGCTTCATTTTGACAACAGATGAATTGGTAACCTTCACAAAATCAAGTCACTTTGGGGTCCCACTAGTAAACCAATGTTACGAGTTGTGGTGGCCATGAACTATGACAACCATGCACACAGTCCACCTCCATCTCAATTTTTTTTAATCTTCCCATCACTCACAACGTGGAAAATTGTTACACCTATTTTGACGATTAAACCTTACTAGCTAGGCATGGACCTTCTCCTTCAATCAAACAACATAAATAATGAATTGACAGGTAAACATTTTAGAGTCCACAAGTAAATGTTTACTAGAAGATTACCAATCATTAATGTTAGTTCACTTGGACTCAATTAAACATGGATTCAATGTTTTGCATTTCATATTGGTCAGGCCTCGCTCACCAAATTTGGATTATTAGTGCTAGTAGATTTTCAAATTGACAATATGGTCCATCATATAATATAAATTTAAATATCCTTAAAACTAAGATATCAACTTGATAATTATCAATATTAACAAGTGTATGCATGCCATTTTTTTAGTTTCTCACACCCCTAACTTGATTTTGTGGTTTATATCCATTAAATCTAGAGATGGATCATTATGTGATATTTTAATGTTGGAATTATGTGGCCTTACCCAGGTTGTCTTATCTCCTCTTTTTGAGTTCATTGTAGTAATCGATTGATTGATATAAGTGTGCTTTGTATTTTTTTTTTCCAGTTATTAGTTGCATTTGCAACTCCAATTTATGGATAATAGTTGAGAAATATGACCTTGTTTGGCTTGCTTTGGGGTCCCAATGTTTTTTCCTTTTGAGAGGCCATCCACCACTTACTTTTGAGTTCCAAAACCCTTACATATTAACAAAGTACATTTATTGGTTGATCATGATTTATTCAGATGTGAGCATACTCCACAAAAATTTCAACATTGATCCCTTTCACTGGTCACTAGGTGGGCTCCATGTGAGCTAGGTTTTTCCTCTTAGGAATAAATTTGCTTATAATTTCTTTTAGAGTGACTGTAGAATCTCCCATGACTATTGTTAAATGAATCCTTTAGAATTTAAAGAGCAAGGGGAATTTGTACAAAACTAATGCCTCAACTTCACTGTTTGTGGTAGTCCTAACCTCCCACACATATTTTTATTTACTAGTTTCCCTAATATTTGATGATGACTCCCCCAAAATTTGCCATCCCTAAATTGTAATTATAATAGTAATTATAATAAGTAATAATAAATATAATAACATTGATTAATTTTGAATTGTAGTTATTGGTGGTAAATTTGACACTCTTATAATGTTATAACAATGCTACATGACACTTTATTTATTTTAGTGTCATGTTTCATGACACTAACACAACAATGTCGAGGAATATGGTGCTACAATGATGCTAAAAGGCCACAACATAGATGCAAATACGACAATGTTTGATGTACTTTATTTTTGCACCATGATAGTTGATGTTGGTATGCCAATAAAGTGACACAAAGTTGAAATAAAAATTAAAACAAGACACAAAATCAACTTTTGTGTAGCTCTAATTCTACATTTATCATATAAGCTTAAAAGGGGAGTCCCTCATTTCATTTTCACATGAGGGATTTTCACATGAGGGGTTTGGGTAGAGTTTTTTTTTTTTTTTGAGATGAAATGAATTTGTGGTGGCATTTAATGGGAACAAGCAGGGGAAATTTGTGGGTCCATATAATAGATTGAGAGGTAATTTTTTTTTGTCAATTGCCTTAAAATTTTTATTTTATTTTTATAAATTAAATTTGCAGATTTAAAATAAAATGAAATTTGGTTTTGCAAATGGGAATAATTTTTTGTGTTATGTATATATGAGATTTGGGTTTTCTTTCCTTTTCCCCTACTATTCTTAGATTTATTTATTTTAATATTTATTCTATATATATATATATATATATATATATATATATATATATATATATATATATATTCACTAAAAAAAAAAAACAGATATTTCAAGTAGATAAATATACATATTATTGTCCAATGATCCCAGAACTTTTACATTTTCAAAACCTTTTCAAGAAAAAAACTTTATATTTCAAGTAGATAAATATACATATTATTGTCCAATGATCCCAGACTTTTACATTTCAAAATACCTTTTCTTTTCATTCTCGACTTTCCATTTTTTTGTCTACATTTGTTCATTCTTTCTAAACTTAGAAAACCAAAAACAAAATTGATAGTATAGTCTAGGTCCCAGATATGGAAAAACATTTACAATTGAAAGTTCATTTCAAAGATCTGGTGATTTTCAGAGAATTCCTGTAGTATGAAGGTGCCAATTTCACAACTTAACGCTTCCTTCAAAAGTTTTTTAGCATCTTCGTTTAGTTCTCAAAGAATACATCGAAAAGACAACCAATCTAAATATTCAATATGCTCCATGATTTGATTCATTAAAGGCTGTAAACAATGAACCCGAAAGGATGATTTACCATTTATCCAATCAATTACTAGCTATGAGTCCCCGAACACTTGCAATTTTTTTAACTTGATCATTTCCGCATGAAAGATCAGCGCCCAAAAAGATGCTAACTCTGCCTTGTTGTTTGCTCCCATTCTTGGAACATATTGAATAGTGTAGTAATGCATCTTTGACAAGTATAATATCGCTCCATCTCCACAGATAGGAGGGTGTCCCTGACTATCTCCATTGAAAAATTCCCAAGGGATTCCTTCCACCACACATGACACTACTAGTTGTCTAATCTTTTTTTATTTTAGGAGCAACTTTGTATTCACAAACGAGTTTAAGAATAAGACCTTCCACCACTTTTGCTGGGACCAAAACATTTTGGAAGATGGCACTATTTTGTTCCCACCATAAGAAATATACGAAAAAGAAGGGTAGTGAAGGGAGGGCTATTTTTGAAGAGTGTTTCCACTTTTTAAACCAGGCCTCCAAGATTTCTTGTGGTTGCAACCCTTGAGAAATTCTAGCTCAAGCCACCTCTTTCTAGGCATTACCAACAAAGGGACAATCCATAAATAAATTAGGGATAGATTCCTCATTTGAATTAGACAAAGAGAAAACATTTGGTCCAATCCAACCTATTTTTATCCTGTTGTCCCATGTCAGAACCTTATTTTCTAATACCATCCAGTTTATAATTTTTTTGTTTAGGGGGTCCTTTTGAGACTAGAGATATCTCCACCACCACTTCTCCTCTAATGAAAAGTTTTCTACTGCTAAAACTGAATAACCTAGATTGACTGTAAATGCCCCATATTTTTCATTACCTAGCCAGTACAACGTGTATTCTACATCCTCCTTGAGTAATATAAAATTATATTTCAAAGATATTATAAAGTCATTCCAATTCTAAGCCTAGTCTCCCTCTAATTCCAACATATCAACTGTCTTCCATTTCATGCGCCCTGTATGATCCAAAGTTAAAAGAACCACATCTCTTAGCATACCGATACCCATATCGTGGAGAGATGAAACTAAAAGATCAAGAAGTTTGTAACATTCCCTCGCATCAACCCAGGGATCTGTCCTAATATAAACATCTCTTCCACTTCCCAATTCCCATGCCATAAATTTTCTAATTAAAGGGAACACCTCAACAAGAGCCTTCCATCAGATTGATCCATTTAAAGATTTTTTCAAAGGATTTTTGATTCAATCCACAGTAGAAAGACTAGGGAAGTACATGGATGCAATTACTCTTCCCTAGAGAAAATCATTGTGTAAAAACCTCCATAAAATTTTGGCCACCGACGCTTGACAAAAATAAAACAATTTTTTTATTCCCCAACCACCTAGGTCTTTGGGCATGGACAAATTCTTCCATTTGACAGGGGGGACTTGGTGCTTTTCCAACTTGCCAACCCATAAGAAATGGAAACAAAGTTTTCTTATTTTATGAATTATGCATTTTGGAATATTTGCTATGGCAGCCAAATAAACTGGAATGCTACTATGAACAAAATTCAATAAAACTAGATACTCTCGTCTTGACAACCAATGGTTTGCCCAAAAACCTATTCTCTTTTGAATTTTGAAAAAAATCCAACTCCACTCTTTGAAGGCATAGTCATTTGGTTTCAAGATGAAACCCAAGTACTTGATTCCTTCATCAATATTACTCTGAATAAAAACAAGACTCACAGATAGTTCATTCAATACCTCTTCAGAAATCCCCCTAACCAATATAGATGATTTTTCAAAGTTCACTTGCATTCATGTGGCTTGACATAACATCTCTAAAGAAATATTTATAGCTTGGATATCCAGAACAATTTCTGCACCAAACAAAATAACATCGTCAACAAAAAGAAGGTGTGACAAAATTCCAGTGTTTGTGATCCTAAATCAGAGTAAACCATCATTTCTAGCCTTCTTTACCATCTAGCTCAAAGCTTCTGCTACAAGAAGGAACAAGAAAGGGGACAAAGGACACCCTTTTCTAAGTCCTCTAGAGGCTTTAAATAAAGGGGAAGGGTGCTCATTGATAAGAATTAAAAAACTGGAAGAATCCAGACAACCCATGATCCAGTTTACATATTCAAGATTCATTCCAATTTGGATCAAGGCCAATTGGATTAAATTCCAATTGACCCGATTGTAAGCTTTTGAAAGATCTAACTTCAGGATGAAAGAGGGAATTTTTTTCTTCTTAATCGTGTGAAGAGATTCTCGGGTCAGAGAAACTACGTCATGAATTTGGTGATTAAAAATAAACCCAAATTGCTCTTCTGAGATGAACGAACTAAAGATCATATTTAAAAGATTAGATAATATCTTTTCTATTAACTTATAGATGAGATTGCAACATGATTTTGGAATGAGAGCAATATGAGTAGAGTTCAAAGAACTTGCTACCTTCCCAGAAACCTTTGATTCATTGACAACCTTGAGGAGCCCCCCCTTCAACAAATCATAGAACCTTATATAAAAATCCATTGTAAGACGATCTGATCCCGGGATCTTACATTTTTGAAAAGAAGAAAGGGTCAGAAAAAATTCATTTTCTGAGATTTCTGGCTTTAGATCACAATTCAGTTCGTGTGTGATATGTGAAGGAAAAAGGGAATTGACCTTTAAAATTTCTACTATTGGACAACCCAGAGGCTCTTTAAAAAACTTTGAGAAGAAATAATTTCCTTCTTGAGCTAAGTTTTCGAAACGAGAGACCAATTCACCATTCGAATCCTTAATTTCCATGACAGAGTTAAACATTATTCTATATCTTGCAAATTTATAAAAGAATTTCGTATTATTGTCTCCCTCTTTTATCCACACTGCTCTGCTTTTTTGCCTCCACAAGGATTCCTCTTTCTGATGAATTTTTTTTTTTTTTTAATGTTAGATCCTTCACCCGATCAATTTCCTCCTGCAATAACGTACCTGCTTCTTTATCTATTAAAATCTTTTTTAGATTTGCCTCTATGTCCACTAACTCCGCCCATTGCTTTTTCTTATTCTCCTTAGCGCATTGTATTGTTTTTCTTTTAATGCAAAGTAGGTTCAATGAGAAGTGTTGCATGGAGGACTAGCCTTCCTCTTCAGAGAGCGGAATCCACGTCTCATATACCAACTTAGTATAAGAGGATTCTTTTAACCATTCTTGATTAAAATTCAACAAAATCCTTTTTGGGGGACTTGTTTTGGAAATTTCCAGAACAATTGGGAGGTGATCTGAGTTACCCCCGACTTCCACTCTGGAAGTAATATCCCACTGATTTTCAATTAAAACTTCAGAAATAAGAAAAAAGGTCAAGCCTTTTCAAAATCAAAGCATTCCCTTGTCGACCATTACACCATGTATGAGAGAGTTTCTTCGAGGATAAATCTATAAGGTTACACTTCTCCAACCAATTGGAGAAAAATGATTCCATAGGATCTTTCTGAGGGTTTTGACCCCAAACCTTAGCTAGTGACAATGTGAAATTTAAATCCCCTCCCAGGACCAAGTTTTCTGAACTCAATTCGCGTGAATCACAGAGACTGTCCCAAAAAAGACTCTTGTTTACATAATAACCATAAACATTGTATATTTTAAAAGAGAAATTTAGCTAGTTGTCTACACCCTGAACTATAATGCAAGAAGGTAGAATAGCATGGTTTGATACCCTAAGCGTCAAACTAAAAGCTTATAACAGACCTCCGGATAAACCATCTGCAACAATGGAAAAAGGACCTGGTCTTTTAGCTAAGGCTTAAAAGCTTCCTCTGCTTTTGTGCCACTACACATTGTTTATTGAATCAACAGAACATCTGAAATGACCACTGCACACAAACACTTGAGGGATAGCATTTTAGGAGAACCCCCTACTCCGCGAGCATTGAAAGAGAGGATTTTCATTTAGGAACCTTAGAGAGGGATTTCCCTGCTCGAAGGGCCCCAATAATTATGTGTTGTTTTCCACTCTGAATTTCTTTTGCTGCTTGTGATTGTGCCAATGAAAGTTTTGATTTTCTCCCTACCTGACTCCTTGGTGTCGGGTCCTGACCTAAGCCACTCAATTACTTAGGACCTTCACCAAATTTTTCTTTTGAGTGCAAAAAGTATTCTGAATTATCTCTGAGTGACTCGACAAATGGGAACGCAAGGAAGGAATTAAGGAACGATTAGGAGAGAAACAAGGTTTAAGGAAGGTAGAGGAGAGACTGAAGAAAATATTTCACGAGGAAGAGGATGGGGCAGGGGGGGAACCCAGTCCAAAAAATTGGGCTTGATGGATGGGGGAGGGAGGGGAATTTTTTTTCATAGACAGTTCAGGAGGCAAAGAAATGGGAGGATCAATTTTCTTTGAAGAAAGAGTGAGAGGGGACACAAATTCTTAGCCGAAAGACAGGAATAAGATTTTTTCTCATAAAATTTTGAGGGGCTGCTGCTGGACTCTCGTTGGAATTTTGAGTCCTTCCCATCCTCCAAAGTTATCAAGTCATCAACCAGACAATCCATGATGGATTTTATTTTCCACACTTTTGCAAATGGGGGGAGATGTGCTGTTGTTCGAATACACTATGCCTGCAAATGTCCAATTGCATGTCAATTGTAACATCTAAAAGGGATATGCCAATGATCAGTCCTTTATGAAATCAAGTAGTCTCCCCAAAGTAGGTCAATTTCATCATGGGGAGCCTCTCTCGGGTCAACTTCTATTTGAACATTCCCAATGCCTATATATCTTCGAGTCCCATCCCGACTCAAGACCCACAAAATCCCCTATGTTGTTTTCGATCGCTCGAAGGATTTCCTCCCTCCAAAAAACAATAGGGAGTTTTGGTAAAATGGCCGAGACTTTTGTGGGTGACAAAACATCTCAAGTAGGATTGAAAGAAGTATTCCATTCTTTTAACACTAATCCCGAAGGACCCCAACCTCAAGACCTTTCAAAAATAGTCTTTAAGTCCTATCAAGAGAGAAATTCGAAACAGAGCCACCCTCTAGAAAGAATAAGGGAGGAATATAACCCATAATAGACTTCCAGTTGTTTTCCAACTAGAATTTGAGCATTGGGTAGAAACCCTTTTCCCCTGAATTTACCCATGAAATTCTTACCAAATAACCTGGCGATATCTCCCACTCCTAGATCGCCCCTGACCACCATTCGTTTTCGTTCCCTTTGAACCTTTAAACATATGGATTTTTTGTTGACCCTAGCATTTTTTCTAGAAGACAAAGAGGCTTTCTCGTATTCACCACACTTGTTTCCTTCAACATTACGCTCATGTAGGATCGAAATATGAGTGCCTTCGCTATGACCCACCACCTTTCTCTCTGACTCAAAAACGTCTGGTTGTAAATAATTGGAAATTGAGGAAAAACGACTATCAACCTCATTGATAGAGGGACCTCAATTATGATGTGTAACCATAGGATGAGAACTTGATGGATGATCGGATGGTTGGAGAGATGCTAGTTTGGTGGATTTTTTTAATTGTTTCATGGCGATGAAATCCTTATTAGTTACGAAAATGTCCTCCATATCCTCACTGTCAGATCTGAATAATATCTATCTATCTATCTATCTCTCTCTATATATAATATAATTTTATTTTTAAATTTACATATTTAGAACAAAAAGAGATTTTGGTTTTCTACCCCCCTTTTCTTCTTCTTCCTCTCCCCCTCCCCCTCTTCCTCTTTTATACCCCCCTCCTCCCAACCCCAACCCATCCCCACTCTTCCCATTTTTCTCCCCCTAACTCCTCCACCTCTTCCTCTTCCCCTCCTATTTTTCTTTCCACCTCCTCTCCCTCTTCCTCTTTTTCTTCCCCCCTCATCTTCTTCACCCTCTTTCTCCTCCCCCTCTTCTTGTTTTTCTTCTTCTCTCCTCTCCCCTTTCCTCTTTTCTTCTCCCTTGAGCCTCTTCTTTTCCCTCTCCCTCTCCCTCCTCCTCCTCTTCTTTTTACCTTCCTCTCCTACTCTTCCTCTCCTAAAATTATGGCCAAGGAGTGGTGTTGTATATAGTAGATTGAGGTTTCATTTTTGTTGGATTTCCCTAAATTTTGTTTGTAGACATTTTTTATATAGCTTCATAACCCAATGGACAAAGCATTGGTTTGTGATTGAGTTCCAATGGTAAAGTGAAAGTTTTAGCATAATTAATGAAGGTTTTTGTAATGGAAAAGAGACCATATTACTCTTAAAAGGAAACCCACATATGGATCATTTACCTCCAAGTCAATCTAGTGCTATTGATGATGGTTGGTATTATGACTCCACATTGGCAAGCTTCCATGCGCAATACCTAATAGAGTAAATTTGGGGTCTAAAATGTGACTCTTAAGGAAAATATTAAAATAGTATAAGCATATGCTAAGTCACACCAAGCATATGCCAAGTCACACTAAGTTAGAGGTGTTATCTAGTGAATGTTAATCTATATTGTCTCATTAATGATAATTTCCAAGTATGTTGGGTTAGTGTAGAGTTAAGAGGTGAGGTTTAAAAATAATAATAAAAGGTTTACATTTTCATGCACACACAATAAATGATGTAGTGCCAAAACATTTAAATTTATATCATATTTTATTTAAAGTAATACATAATTGGTTAAATATACCATTACTTTTTACATATATTTAATAATAAACTTAAAACTATTAAATAACTGAAATTTTAATTAAATAATATAAGTATAATAATTCTAAAAAGAAATAATAATAATAATAATAACAATAATATATAAATCTTATAGCTATATTATACAATACATAAGTCATTTTTTGTTTTGTTTGTGTGTAATTTAGTAACCCTATGTATTAATAATATACAATGAAATGTACAATCGATCCTTTTTTTTGCTTGGCTTCTAGATGAGACTTGACCATAGTGATAAAAAATATATATTGGATCTATTTAAAGACATGTCTATCCCACTTTCGGGTTGATCATAGTGCATAAAAATGAAAAAAGTGACCTATCAACTATACACTATTGGCCCTTAGTTCCTACCTTTGACCCTCAGATGACATTTATCAATTTCTCATACTTATGGTCAAGCTCTTCTAGTTTGTGTTTGAGCTGGTCCAAGATGTTGATAATTTCTTGATATCGGGTCCTTTTATCTTCAATGACTTGAGTTATCATGTAAAAGGACACACATGTTGATCACCCACTCTCTGCCCTAAATCACTCTATTTAGACTATGTAGCATCAGTCTATGTATGTGCCATGAAATATTATAATATTATATGTATGTCTGTTAATGAACCTCTTTTTGCCTTTTTTTTGTACACATTCTTTTCCATCATTGGTGGGACAAGAACCTCTTAATGGATACACAAATATCTCATAGATTATTTTTCAAATATGAATCCATTATAGGAATCTTAATGAATTCCATCATACACATAATAATCCAATGGTAGTTAGCTTGGATAATCATGACAATTCAAACAAGTGAAAATGTCATTAGAAAACATAAAAGTAAATGGGTGGGATCCCTTAATGATCCAGATTTAGGAGCAGAACGAACTGATTAATAAACTGAATACAATAAACACAGAGATATGAAGAACAACACAAATATCTAGTGAACAATATCTTCTATTGAATAAATGAAATAGGATGAAACTGTAAAACTGCAAAACTCGAATGGTGGTAGCTATATCTGAGAAGAGATGTGGCTTCTATGCACATCTATCTAAGAAAAATGATTACAATGAGGCTCCAAAGGCCTTTTTAACATTACTCATGAATGCCAAAACCCTAGACATCCAAAAACCTAACCCTAGGAGACGAAACACCAAAAGTTATGTGGGCCCCTATGGGTAAGTTGGTACCTCAACTTCTCGGGGTCGTAACTTTTGCATATTACCTCCGTTTTAGATGCGTGATAGCCCGTTGGAAAGGTCTTTTCAAGAAATTCGCATTACATTATCAAACTCTGATTCTGTTTAAAGTTTGACTGTGGCGAGCCAAAAAGACATTGTTTAGGGATCCAAAACAGACCTGGAAGTACAACAAGATATGTTGACATGAAAGCATACAAAATAAGCCAGTTGGATTAGGTGGGAGGCCACCAGTATCCACCTACAAGATGTGTAGGGATTTAGACATCCCCAAAAGTGTAGAACCCACAATTACAAGGAAGTACAGAAGAATGTGTGAATTTAAAAACTATCAAGAGGAGCCAGTTGGAATAGGTGCGTGGCCACCAATATCCACCTAGATCAGTCCTCCCCCCTTAGGAAGCAATGCTCTCCATTGCGATAAGTTTCCCCATCAGGTGAGGAAAATTCTACTGAAGTTCACTACGGGTGAGCCACTTTCCTTGGTGTAGGAGCTGCCCTGCCTTGACAACCCGATAAAGATGGATCCTCTGCTGGTGAGTGCCCTTGACTTGTGTGTCCACTATTTGATCATTGGATTCCTGTTCCATGCAGTCAGGGTTGATATCTATTGGTGTCAGTTGTTCTGCAATCTCTGAGGTGTCCAATAATGGTGGAAAATATGGCCGAAGGAGGTCCACATTGAACACTAGGTGCAAACCAAGGAAGGGTGGAGTGTTGATCTCAAAAGCATTGCTACCCACAACCTTGGTGATAGTGTAAGGCCCATAGCGAAGTGGGAAGAGCTTCCGATGGGGCCTTGTGAGATGATCTTTTTGAAAATGTAACCATACCTTGTCTCCAACTTGAAACTGGTGTGGTACTCTGTGTTTATCATGGCACTACTTTTACTTAGCATTGGCTTTTTGAAAAATCTCATGGACCCGTTGGAAGATGTGTTGAATCCGCTCAATGAATCTGGTGGCTTTTTCGGTCTTCGACTGAACATGGGAAGAGTCTATCTGTGTGGTTGCAAGAGGTAGTGCAACATCAATGGGACCCAAGAGTTGAAATTCCAGTCCCACCTGAAATGGGATATGGTCGATGGAGCTATGGAGAGCCATGTTATAACTGTGCTGAACATAGAGGAGAGTCTCATCCCATATATGAAGATTCTTAGAGTTGTACATGCGTAGGATATGCACAATCATCCGATTGAAGACCTCTATTTGGCCGTCAGTTTGGGCATGGAAAGTGGTGGATTTAGTGATATTGGTTTCCAAAAATGACCAGAGACTCGACCAAAATGTGCTGAGGAACCTGCTGTCCCGATTAGAGATGATGGTCTGTGGTATCCCAAAATGGACCCACACTCATTCAAAGAAGAGCTTGGAAGTATTTTCCAGTGTGATGTTCTTCTTGTAGGCTGTGAGGATGGCCATCTTCGAAAACCGATAAACGACCAAAAACATACAATCATTGCCTTGCTTGGTGGACGGAAGGCTAGACATATAATCCATCGAGATGGATTCCAAAGGCTTCTCGGGAGTACGAAGAGGGGTGTATAAGCCTTGCTTATTGATGGATGGCTTGACAATGGCACATGCAGTGCAATATATGATATACTTGCTGATGTCCTGTCGAAGTTTTGGCCAATAAAAAGGTTTATGTAGAACGCCCATAATTTTCTCTACGCCAAAATGTCCTGCCATCCTACTATAGTGGGATTCCAAAATCATATTTGTACGCTCACTTGTAGGAACACAAAGATGGCCTAGATGGCATAACAGTCTGTCCTGAATGTGAAAATCGGTGACATTCACACCTGTACCCAAGAGTTGATAGGCGGCGCTGAAGTCCATATATTGTTGATAAAGTTGGGGCCACTCAGACGCATCATGTCAACATGAATGGAGCATAGTGGTGAGTGCAGCCACGAGAGGTCGACTAAGGCAATAAATGACACAATTTGTGCTCCCTGTCTTATACTTGATGTTGAGATGGAATTGCTACAGGTAGGTGGACCACTTCTGATGGTGGTCGTTTTGCAACTTCCCCTATGTCTATATGAACTGCAAAGGCTTGCGATCAGTGTGGATGATCATCTCCTTTCTCAGAATGTAATGTGTTAGCACTGAGAGTCACACTTAGACTATTTTAAATGCAAGCCCAATACCCATCAAAATATAAATGGATTAAATTGGTTTGGGTTGGTGGATCAACAAGATTGGGAAAGAAAGGGAGAGGGCAACAACTTGTCTATAGAGACATTCCATTGGGCAAGGAGTCATAACATCCTACAAATCAAAGGCAATCAAAATGTATATCAGAAAAAGGGATATATAATGATGAGTAGAAGCATGGTGAATATGACAAAAGGAAGAACATCCATTGTACATAAATCGTTTCTACAAACAGATAAAGATTGTTTTGACAATAAACAATGATTTAATGGACAAGCTACAACAAATCCTCTGTTGTTCATGAATCCATCCATCAATGGCAGCTACGATCCTCAAAACTAGCAATATGTTCAATCAAGAACATAACAAAGAAATATAAAAACACATGAGACAATATGATAACATCTCTCATGAATCTTTAATGGCAGAAAATGTCATTACAAACAGGTCCTCAGGCTTACAAATGAGAACTAAAACTGCTCCTCCAACTCTCTCCTCTCTTGGCTCATGAATCCAATGTTTTCCTTCTCAAAATCCCTTTCATTTATAATGGATTATCTCTATCTACCCTAAGGAGGTCTAAATAAAGGAAATACATAAGATCCTCCTCCATTTAGGAGTCTTGTTACAAAACATTCCAACCAAAACCTAACAAATTCCTATTTTTTGGGATCTTGCCTATTGTGATAAATGCCTTTTGAAATAGGTCATTCTGCTTGATACAGAGATGGAACACATGCCCCTCATGTCCAAATAAATCATAGGAGACAATTCAAACCTTACTTGACAACTAACAACCCTCCCATAACTCAAATTTGTCAGACTGTTAGAGTTCACAACGCCTATGACAACATGCGCTGCGAACTTTCCTGTAGGTGATGCTTTTATCTTTTCTCCAAAACTAAGAAGTGGGTCAGGCTTCATTTTTGTCAGTAAGTAAAAAACACCATGTTTTTCCTCCACACAAAATTTCATAGGAACCCATATGGGAAATAAAAAGTTACAAGCAAAACAATCCTCTGCTGTGTGCCAATTGCTTGCAAACTGTCATAACTTACCAGTTTGTAGTGCTCGATTCAAACAAGTATTGCATACTTCAAGGGGAATTTTAGGAGATCCAATGAAATGATACCTGAAAAATTGGTTAAAGATGGTGCTGAAAACAATGAAATCTTCTCTGTCATGGTTCTTTAATTTTCAATGATGATAGATGAAAGCATGATGTACTTAGAGTACGCTGCGAACTCTCTTAGTGAGTTGGCATCACATAAACCTGACTCTAAATTGACACTTAAATGAATAAATTATGACAAATATAATCTTGTGTACAACATGGAGGTGTGACATGTCAAGGTAATGCTGTAAGGATCAAAGTTGTGACTAAAAAAAAAAACCAAAGTGGTTCTTGACCCTTACAATTCTATGTGATAAAATAATGTTTCCATTGACGACAGACTTGTATAATGGAATACATTTCCTTGTCATAGATGGGGTATTTCTAGAAAGTATCTGAGAGTGTATCACTATGGTATGCCACCAAATGATTGTGCTGAGTGAGAACTGTGCCTACAACGTAGTCAGATGCATCAGTCTCAATCTCAAACGGTTGTTGCAGATCGAGCAAGGAGAGTACAGGAGCTGAGCACAAGTGATTATTTAGATCATCAAATGCTCGTTGTTGTTCCTTCCCCCACATGAAATTTTCCCTGCCACCACCCTTGGTCACTTGGATGAGGGCCCATGAAATATGGGATAATCTCAACACAAAGTGTCAGTAGAAGTTGGCCAGTCCCAAGAAGCTCTGAAACTCAGTTAGTGTGGTTGGGGATGACCAGTCACAGATGACTTGGATATTAGTTGGATCAACATGTACCCCATGATAATACAAAATGTAGCCCAATTATTGGACCATGTTCATGCCAAATGAGCATTTTTCCAAGTTGGCATATAGCTTGTGATGTCGCAGAGTGTTCAAAACCCACTGAATATGCTGCATGTGCTCCTCCCAAGTTCTGCTGAAGATGTGGATTCCATCCAAATATACCACCACAAAATAGTTGGTGAAGGGTCTCAATACATCATCCATCAACCTCATAAAAGTGGCTGGTGCATTTGTTAAGCCAAAGGGCATGACCAACCATTCTAAGAGACCTTCTTTATATTTGAAAGCTGTATTCCATTCATCAGTTGGTTTGATGTGAACCCGGTGGTAGCTAGACTTTAGGTCAATCTTGATGAATAATGTTTCCCCCTTGAGTTGTTCAATAAGGTCATCAATCCTAGGAATTGGGTACCGGTTCTTGACTATGATTTTTTTTAATGCTCTATAATCAATGCAGAGCCTCCAGGTCCCGTCCTTCTTCTGCACTAGTACAATCAGGCTGCCGCAAGGGGAGGAGCTGGTTCTGATGTGCCCCTTTTGAAAAATCTCTTGGATCTAACGCTTGTGTTCGTCTTTTTCCATCAACGAGCGATGATAGACTGGTCCATTAAGCAGAGGTGCACCGGGGGTGAGATAATTTGGATGATTGACTTGCCAGTGCATCGGTGCTTGTAGATTTTAACCTTGTACAATATTTACTGCAAACAGATTTTCAGTAAAAGAACAGAAAATATACGATGGCAAATACAAACATTACACAAAGATTTTTCCCCTGGAAACCCAAACCGGGAAAACCAACATATTCTATATTCATTCATAGTGATACATTGTTTACAATACAATATATATATATAGGAGCCAACGACATCCAAAAACCTAACCCAATGACCTGGATTAGTCAACAACCCTAATTCCTTAACTGGAAATAGAAAACCATCGGCAAAAAACCATGTTACATAGTCAACAATCCAGGGAAACAATGCCCATGGATCCTCTACACCAAGAGAACTTCTTAGTGGTCACATATTTTGTTAATGAATTTGCAACATTCTTCAAAGTGTCCACCTTCATCAACGATACTTTCTTTTCTTCAATCATGTCTCTCACAAAGTGATATTGAATATCAATATGCTTTGTCTTTGAATGATAAGCCGAGTTCTGCACCAGAAAAATTGCACTATGACTGTCACACTCTATCCTTACAACTTGTTGTACCAACCCAATACCTGAACACAATCTTTGTAACCATAATGCTTCCTTACTTGCATGAGTGGCTGCCATGTATTCAATTTTTGTAGTTGAAAGTGCCACTACAACCTGCCTTTTTCTCATCCAACTTATCGCTCCTCCAAACAGGTTAAACACATACCCACTTGTAGATATCCTATGATCTAGATCTCCAACCCAGTCTACATCCACAAAGCCATGTATATCCACCACTCTGTCCAATCCTGATCTTCCTTCGTAGCACAATCCATGGCTAGTAGTGCCACACAAATACATGAAAACCCTTTTTATTGCTGTCCAATGATCCTTCCCTGGTTTTGACATATACCTGCTCAAAACTCCCACTACATGTGCAATGTCCAGTCTAGTACAAACCATTGTATACATCAAACTTCCAACTGCACTCACATATAGAACACATGACATGTCCTCCTCCTCTTCACGTGTCTTGGGACATTGATCCACAAATAACTTTACACCAACAGGAATAGGAACCTTGACCGATTTACATTCCTGCATATTAAACCTCTGAAATATCGTCTTGACACATTTTCTCTGATTTAACCAGAGTTTCTTTATTTTTCGATCTATTTTAATTTCCATGCCCAAAATGAAATTTGAAGCACCGATATCCTTCATGTCAAATTTAGAGGACAACTAAGTTTTCACATCCTGGATAATCTCCTTGTACTTTCCTATCAACAACATGTCATCCACATACAAGACCAAATAAATTAAATGATCACCAATTAATTTAAAATACACACAATGATCCTCTTTGCTTCTTGTGAAGCCAAGTCCCAACATATAAGTATCAATTGTTTGATACCACATCCTTGGTTATTGTTTTAAACCGTACATGGAATTTTTTAGCTTGCATACTAGCTCCTTCTTTCCCTTCACAGCATAACCTTCTGGTTGCTTCATATAGATTTCTTCTTCTAGATCCCCATGTAGGAATGCTATCTTCTCATCCATTTGTTCTACTTCAAAATCAAATGCAACAATAACATATAACATAAATCTTATAGAGGTTAACTTGGAAATAGGAGAAAAAATCTCACCAAAATCAATTCCCTCAACCTGGGAATACCCCTTTGCTACTAACCGAGCTTTGTATTTATCCACTTTTCCTTCTGTATTCAGCTTCTTTTTAAATAACCATTTGCTTCCAATGGGATTTCTTCCAGTTGACAACTCCACTAGATCCCAAGCCTCATTCTTATCCAAAGATGCCATTTCTTCGTCCAGGGCCCTTTTCCAGAGATTTTCATCCTCTGAATCCACTTCCTCCCTAAGAGTTATAGGATCATCATCAGTAATAGACAAAGAAAAATTTGAATGGAAATTAGATGGAGTATACCTTTCTGGTAGCCTTCTTTCTCGAACTGATCTCCTCAATACTGGAGTATGAGGATCTTCTTCTTCTGATTCCTATTCTTCTGTAGAGTCCGACTCATCATCCTTTAAATCAAACTCTATTTTCTCTGGTTCTTCCTTGGTAGGAATTCTTGTTTAATAACATCCTTCATTTCTCTAAATACCACATCTCGACTATACACTACCGTCTTAGTTTCTGGGTTCCAAATATTATAACCTTTGAGACCATATTTATATCCAATAAAGATACACTTTTCGACCTTCTTATCTAGATTATGCATGTTTTCCTTTGGAACATGAACATATGCATCACAACCAAATACCTTGAGATGTGTGAGAGAAGGTTCCTTACCAGTCCATACCTCTTGTGGAGTCTTGTCATCCAATGCTGACGAGGGTGATTTGTTGACCAGGTAACATGCAGTATGATGCAACCCCCCTCCCCTCCTGGGGTTCTGCAACCTCCCGGTCTCTGGATCGTTCCAAGTGTTGAGTCATATTGACTCTTCAGGCTCTTGATCGAACCTAGATTAATTTTACGCATGCCCCTTTTCTTCCTTTGGCACAGGTCTTGTGATACCCACACCTTCTGTCTCAATGCACTCTTCAGTTCATGGGTGCTAGCTCCTTTTCACTAGCCCCTTCTTCATATGTCCTTGGGTCGTACCCTTATTCTAATGCGCGATTGCGGGCACGAGCAAGAGTGGTTTCAAACCAACCCGCTTATCACCCCACAATCCTCCTCTAGCTGACATGTACCCCGTCACCAAAACAATGGTTGAAATTGAGGCCCGCTCAAGGAATATTAAATTCTGAGCATGTCTTGGCCCCACAATCCCTTCTATCCATCGATCTCTGCTCCTTTGGCGTTTCCTGTGATCGACGACTATTATCGATCTCCGTTCCTCTCTTCTTTCCTCCTTCCATGTGTCTCCACATATCTCTACGATCTGTTGACACGTAATCTGTTCGAATCAATAACTGCTGTGTACTCTGCCTTTTCAACCTTCAGGATTTCCAACCCTCAAACTCCACTCTCCTCTATATGGAAATCTCCTGGAGTGGAAGATCTGTTGCCACCTATCCCCTTGAATCTACGACCAGGATCTCCTCCATGAGTCTGGCCTTCAAGAATCTCGATTCTTAACTTTCACAAGCTCCCTCTTCGCATGTGACCTTGGATGACGTCCTCACATGACCAAGTGGCTTCCTGATAAATCTCACACACTTCCAATCCCTGCGATACTGTGGGACCGTCGATCTCACGATCTTGATAGTATCCTAGATTGACTATTCAGATCTGTCCTCCTCAAATCTACAGACCAGATCTCTTCATGATTTCAGACTTTGGGATTTTGAAGTCTCAAACCCTTGCTACCTCTGTGTGGAAATATTTCGGAATGAAAGATATTACGACACCTTTCCCTTTAAATGCGCAACCAATATATCCTCCACTAATCCGACCTTCGGGAATTTCAAGCCTCAAATCCTCACCTCTGCTGACTAGGTATCTTCCAGAGTGGAAGATCTACTAAAATGTCTCCTTCCTAATCAATGGTTGTGCTCCCGCTTTAGGACTTTGGCCTCCTCAACCAGATCAATGGTCCTACGACTCCTTCCTTGATCAACGAACAATATTTTCTCTGGGTCCTCAGACTTTTCCTCTTCCGTTTTCTTCTGGATTTCTGAATCTAGCGCCACGTGTCCTCCTTCACATCAATGATTTGGATTCCCAGGCTTCAGAAATATCAAATGTCAAACTCCTGCCTCCCTGTGGCTTTTATCCGGAGTTGATAATCCTCTGTCGCATGTCTTCTCCTCAAATCAACGACTGAAGTTTACTTCGGGTCTTTACCCAAAGTGCATGGATCTATGCCACATCTCCTCTTGATCTGATGACTACAGATCACTTCAGGACTTTACCTAGAGTGCTAAGATCCTCTCCACGTCTCCTCTCCTAGTCCTACGAATCAGATTCACTTCGGATGATCTGACGACTCAGAGCTACTTCGGCTCTCCGGACTTTGACTATTTCAGTTCTCAAAACGTAACCTCAGGGTAACTTTCCTCGAAGCTCACGATCTGGTGACAAGTGTCCCCTCATAGATCGACGACTCTCGGCTCTTCGCGCTTCGGTTGTTTCAACACTTCAACCTCCGCCTTCCCTTGGATCTTCCGACCCGTTGACACGTATTCCCTTCGGATCCAATGGTCCAGATTGGTTCTGGCCTTTTGGCTCTCCACACTTCAGGAATATCAAGTTTCAAACCTTGAGATATTATCTCTCATGTGCATGTGAGTGTTAAGGCTCATGCACCTTCCTCTGATCAGACGGTTTTTGATCCTCTATGCCCAGATCCAATGGATGGGATCTTTTTTTCTCCCCTGCACTTACTTTTGTATGCTGGATGTAGATCTAACGGTCCAGGCTCCTTTCCACAGCCTATTCGATGACTGTTATCCCTCCTCCTCTTGATATTTAGACTTCTCCTAACTTGGAAGACTTAGTCCACATCCAAATATCTCGACCTCTGAACTTCCTCCTGCGAATCCAACTCTTGGTCTCTCTTCGCCCTTGTAGCATTATCCCTCCTTTGAGATTTAGGACTTAGAACAAGTCCGACTCTTACGCACCTTTTGCATTACTCCTACTGAGCTTGATCTCTTTGAAGATTTCGATCTCCCATGCACACCTTGAATTCTCGAGATTTCGTCATACTCATAATCCGAAGGATTTCTTGAACAAGAAATACTTCTCTCCTTCCTGGCGTTCTTCTGCTCGATGCACACCTTGCAGAGCTTTTTCCTCATAGAGTGTTCAATAACTCTGTTTCTTACTGAACTTAACACGGATTTATTCTGTGCACACTTGCCTTGGCTCAATGCCCACCTGGCAGAGGTCTACAGAGTTCTTAGTAACTCTGGTTCTCTCTAAATTCGATAAAGAGTTCTTCGAGTGCACTCCTTTCACTTTTGTTGATGAAGGTTCAACGGTATCCATCCTGAGCTTTCCCTTGAATTTAAACATCTGTCAATGCATTCTTTGCGGACTGTGTGCACTCCTTGTACTCAAAAACTCAAAGACGAGAAACAATTGAAACTCATATGATGGTTCACCAGTCTACGCATTCAAACATGAAAATGCACAAAAACATATAAACACATAAACAAACGATCTGTAGGAAAAACTGTTTGTTTTTCTATTATCTATGTGTGTTTATACATATGTTTACAAAAAAATGGACTATAACAGAGTCCCAATTATCTCAAGATCTCTCTCGCAGAACTATTCTACCTCCTAATGCCTCTCTACCCAGATGTCTCTATCATTCTCTGCCTATTGAAATCTGATACAAGATCTCTTTACCAAAGAGGAGCTCTGCGAGCTCGTCCTCTCTCACCTAACCTCATCTATTACATTGAAGTTTCATAAATGTTTACCCAGACCTGACTACGATCTGGTCCTGCTACAAGCAACCCTTTAAGGAAATCCAACCACTACCTGTACAAAGGTATGTCCCGACATTTACAACCTTACAACATGAAAATCCATATAGGATTATTTCAAATTTAAAAAAAATGGGAGGTTTAATTTCTCTCCCTTTCTCCATTGCGTGTTTGCGTGTTGGCACGTTTGGTGAGGTGGAGCGATGCTCCTGCATCATCGTACCCACTGCCTCTGCCCATAATTCTTTCCCTAACTCGACACCACTGAGCATGCACCTTTCTTTTTCCATCAACGTCCTGTTCATCCTTTCTACAACTCCATTCTGCTGAGGTGTATATGGAGTAGTCTTCTGCCTTGATATACTGCACTTCTTACATAATTATTCAAATTCATTCCCGCAGAACTGTCCGCCATTATCTGTCCTCAACACCTTAATTCTTTTCTTTGTTTGATTATCAACAAGAGCCTTAAACTCTTTAATCCTGTCAAAGACTTCAAATTTCTTCTTGAGGAGATATATCCAAGTATTCCTTGAGAAGTCATCTATAAATGAGACGTAGTACACATATTTTCCCAATGATGGGACCGACACAGGTCCAAAAACATCACTGTGAACTAGCTGTAAAATTCGTTTTGCCCTTGTTGCACCAGAGGGGAATCTCACCCGATTATACTTCCCATATAGAAAATGTTCACATAAATCAAAATCTAGAGAGCAGTTAGACATACCTTCAACCATACCTTTACCATGTAGTAGTTGAAGACCCTTCTCTTCGATATGCCCCAGTATTTGATGCCACAACATAACCTTTTCTCCAGAGACGGTAGGAGTTCTTTCTTCTTCAACTCCAATATCAGGAAACAATGGAACTATTACACCCATCACTAATAGTGCTTCCTTGCAGTTTATACAAAGTTCCAAAATGAAATCCCTTCAACAACACCAATGCTCCTCGAACCATCCTGTAGGTTTCCTTTTCAAATATTGTTTTTATCCCTGCATCGTCCATTTTACTTACATAAATCAAATTTCTGGCCAAACCTAGGATGTGCTGAACACCAGGTAGTTTTCTAATCCTTCCATCTATGAGCCTCAACTTTACTTTTCCTCGTCTTATGATTCTGGTTGTCAAATCATCACCTAAGAAAACATTACCTCCATCATACCTTTCATATTCGCAGAACCACTCCCTATGGGGAGTCATATGAAAGGATGCACCAGAGTCAACCAACCGTGCCTCATGATCTGCATGTGTGCTTGAAGAAGCCAAGTACACATTCCCTCCTCCTTCCTTTGAGGTCTTTTCTTCTATAGAAGGAGATTATTCAAATCCCTTCTTTTTCTCAACTTTGGACCTACACTACTTCTTGTAGTGTCCTTTTTTTCCACATCTCCAACATACCTTTACAAACTTTCAGGGAGATTTATATCTACCATTAGAATTAGATCTCCCACTTAAGATCTTCAATCTATTTCTTTCCTGACAACGTTCTCTTGCAAATAATGCATTTTTGCTATGTCCTTCCATATTCTTTCGTCTCATCTCCTATGAAAATAAGGATGAGACCACTTCATCAAACTTCAAGGCAGTTGTATTACTACCTGTGGCCACAACCAGACTATCCCACGAGTCTGGTAAAGAACACAATAAACTGATACATTTATCTTCATCTGAAATTTTAATCTCAACAGATACTAACTGATTTACCTTAGTATTGAAGGCGTTCAAATGATCTACCACCGAGTCTGCATCTCTCATCCTCAGTTTATGCAACTTCTTTCTCAAGTATAGTTTATTTACTAGGGATTTAGACTGATACAACTTCCTCAACTTTTCCCATAAATCCTTGGCTTTAGCTTCCTATGACACATTTAGTAATACTGAATTTGAGAGACATAGTCAGATTGTGCTCTTTGTCTTCTGATCCAACTTTTTCCAGTCATCTGTTGAAGTTCCTGTAGGTGCAGTACCTGGATCTACCGCAATCCACTGATCTCTGTCCACCAACAAATATTCCATCTTGAGCTTCCACAACTCAAAATTTTTCCCATTAAACTTCTCTATCTCCATCTTCAAATTGCTTGCCATTTCTTTTCACCTGAAAAATCAATATCACAGATATCCTACTGTAACAAGGCTTATCACAGTCCCGAGCCAAACCCTTGACCACAAAGGCATCCCCCTGAAGCCAACAAAGTTATGATACCAAATGTAGATTTTAACCTTGTACAATATTTACTGCAAACATATTTTCAGTAAAAGAACATAAAAGATACAATGGAAAATACAAACATTACGGAGAGATTTTTCTCCTGGAAACCCAAACCGGGAAAACCAACATATTATATATTCATTCATAGTGATACATTGTTTACAATACAATATACATATAGGATCGACAACATCCAAAATCCTAATCCAATGACCTGGATTAGTCAACAACTCTATTTCCTTAACCGAAAATAGAAAACCATTGGCAAAAAACCATGTGTCGAAAAACTACCTATATATGTGACACGTTTTCCGAATGTAACACATACCCAACAATACCCCGGTGGGTGAGAAGAAGATGTCTCTGTACTCTTCCATGATCCCGTTCACTTTCTTCTGCTGCAAAGAGAGGTTCTGTGTAGAGGGCACGTATGTGGCGATGACCTTTGCTTACTGTGAGTATGGATAAAAAAGAAGACAAACTTCCCAGTATGTGAAATGAACTTACTGCATTGCTTAGCAGAGATTAAAGAAATAGCGCTAGGAAATTCTACCTCTAGTATCCTTTACAATTGTCTACCCAAAGGTATAATAACACTCCGGGGTCTAGACTCATACACAACATGATGCTTCCACAAATATTCCTGTCCTAAAATAGCATCACAAACTTCAAGGGGAGCAATATCACACCATATCTCGTCTTTGAAAGGCTCGATGTCGTAGGGCAGACGACACTGTTGACTGACATTGAGATCTATTCCTTGGCGAAGCTAGCCGATGGTGTAGGGTTGCAGGTGCGATGTCATCGGTAGGTCCAACCACTTGATTACCTTTGCTGAGATCAAGTTCTTCTAATTTCTGCTATCAACAATGAAATAAAGAGGATCCCCCTTTACCCACATCTTCAAGTGAAAGAGGCGTTCCCCTTCCTCTGGTTCTTCTGGTTCACTTGGTTGGACTTTGGTGGTAGCGACAATGGCACTAGGTTCAGTATCGATAATCCAATTCCCTCCTTTTAGATTTGATTCAGATTCAGAATCAACCTTTGACTCAAAAGCCTTCATCTCGGCCACGAGTGACTGCTTGGAGCGACATTCCTCAGTGTTGTGCCAAGGGATTTTATGGTATTCACACCATTTTCCTGTGTCCTTCTTTGTCTTATCATTTACCTTCTTGTGTTGCGGCTTGGACTAGTTGTCCTGAGAGTGGCCATCTTTTCTCTGTCCCTTGTTGTGTGGGTTGGGGCCGCCTTTTCCCTGCTTCGACTGTGAGCATTTTGTAGATCCAAACTCTCGCCTCTTCTGCTTAAATTTATGCTCGATCTTGAGAAACATACCTATAATCCATACCCAATGAGGCGATGTCCAAAAACTCCATTTCTATTTGAATGTTTCTATGAAAACAACCATGGTATTTGAGCACAATATGTCGCTCAGAGTCTTGGATACCCAATTTGGTTCTCAGGTTATGGAAAATGTTGGTGAAATTTGGTACTGTCTAGTCCCTTTCTTGACATAGGGTGGTCCATCTGGTGTACTGGTACTTGTATCTTCCAAGAAGGTAGTATTGTTCTTTAATGGAATCCCAGAAGGAATCCCATGTATGGGAAACAAAATATTGTAGATTCATCTATGGTCCTTTGATCAGAGTAAGTTTCCCACCAATCCTTAACATGGGGGATGACCTTGAGGAGTGAAAAAGTAATATTTTCCCCATCGGATAAATTGTGGACCGAAAAATAACCTTCGAGAAGATTCAACCATTTATCTACAACATCCACATCTATCAATCCTTGAAATAATGGAATATCAAAATTGACCTGTACCTTGAAGGGGGTTGCATGGCCGCTTGATGAAGATGCTTCTCCTGTGCGCAACCATCGAAGGATCTACACAAAGTTGTCCATCATTTCATTCCTTTCTCACACAAGGGATTCCTCGAGCAACATTTTAAAAGGATTTCCTGCTCCTTAATGTTTCTTTTCATCCCCCATGGGTTGTTATCAGGCTCAGCGCGACCGATCTTGCAAAGGCTCGATTGGTTAGAGTCCCAACTTCTTGTACCCACATCTTGTCAGGGACACACACGAAGAAAAATAAATGAACAGCAGACCACTATGATACCACTGATATGGATTTAGGAGTGAAACGAACTGATTAATAGATTGAATACAATAAACACAAATATACGAAGAAAAACATAGATATCCAATGAACAATATCTTCTATTGAATAAATGAAATAGGATGAAACTGTAAAACTGCAGAATTGAAACACTTGCTCGAATGGTGGTAGCTATCTCTGAGAAGAGATGTGTCTTCTATGCGCATCTTTATGAGAATAATGATTACAATGAGGCTCTAGAGGCCTTTTTAACATTACTCATGAATGCCAAAACCATATACATCCAAAAACCTAACCCTAGGAGATGAAACACCAAAAGTTATGAGGCCCCCTATGGGTAAGTTGGTACCTCAACTTCCCGGGGTCGTAACTTTTGCATACAGCCTCCGTTTTAGGCGCGTGATAGCCCATTGGAAAGGTATTTTCAAGAACTATGCATTATGCCCTCAAAATATGACTCCATATATAGTTTGACTGTGGAAAGCCAATAAAACACTGTTTAGGGCCCCAAAATGGCCCTGGAAGTACAATAAGATGTGTTGACATGAAAACATACAAAATAAGCTAGTTGGATTAGGTGGGAGGGAACCAATATCCACCTAGAATATGTGTAGGTATTCAAATAGCCCCATAAGTGTAGAACCTATAATTACAAGGAAGTATAGAAGAATGTGCTGAACTAAAATCTGTCTAGAGGAGCCGGTTGGAATAGGTGGGTGGCCACCAATATCCACCTGGATCACTTAAGGGAGTGGCCATAAATTAAGAAGAGCGGGGAAGAAGGATCAAAATGAAATCTAAAACTATTAAGATCTCAACCATATGGATAAAACTCATAATGGGTGCCACACAATAAGTTTTGAACTAGGGAAACCCATCACAAGAAGCTTCAACTATTATACGAGTACCAAAGAAAAGGAAGAAGAATGGGATAAAGCATCAATTTCGAACATGTTGGACCCTATGGAAAATTTGGGTGGTGAAAAGTTTAATTGTAATGACACTAAAGGAAATCCTATACCTATATTATATTTCTAGTATATACATGAAAGGGCCCAATGAAGCCAAGAGGATGGGCCATAAACAAAGTGAAATATAGTCTAAGGTCCCAAATCCACAAAACAACAATTGAAAAATCTTGTGAGATTTTTGGTGGGATATTACCTCAATGGGGGTGCAATCCACATTGATATTATCAACAAAATCTTGTTGGTGGAAACATCAATAGTTCCTCCCTTGGGAATGTAGTTAAGGTACCCTATTTAAATGTAGGTGGTGTGGGTGAAAAGGTTTGGGAATAATTCCATGTATGAAATTTTTGGAGGAGGTAAATGGTTCTCCCCAATAATAGATGCATCCCTAAAGAGAGAATGCCAACATCCAAAAAGGGTAGGGATAGACTATGAACCACCTGAAAATTGTAAAAGATTGTTCATATTAGAATTTGAGAGGAGGGAATTGTATCTGAGATGGTCAATGGTGATTGCTCTTTCTTGATGGGGAATTGCATGAGATGAAATACTAGGGATGTGGCTGACTTCTTGGCATATATATAGTTCCTCCCAAGTATCAACTTGTACTTGAAAGGGAATTACTAAATTCTTTGTTGATTAAGACATTTTTACCAACTAAATCTATAGGTAAATTAATTACCATATTTCTAGTTTGAAAATACTATCATCAAAGGCTTGTAGTCAATTACAGGTAAATTAATTAGCATATTTCTAGTTTGAAAATCGTATAGTCAAAGACTTGTAAATTTATTACGGATGAAATGCGATTACGAGAGCTTGAAGTTTTCTATTGTTTTTTAGACATGATGGTTAATGAAGGTCCCTCATCCACGATGCATCTATGGAGCTTGAAATTATTGACAATAACTATGATTCAGTAAGGAACATAATGAGGGAGGCGGGGTTCCACATTTTCAAGGTAAAATATCATCAATTGAGAGGAGGAAGGATCAATAATTATAATAGTAAACAAAAATTCCTTGCATTAGGTGGGGAAAGTTTGAAGTATCTATAACACTTACATAGTGCAAAGTGATAAGTCCCAATCATCAATAATGTTGTAGTCCTGAGTCGTTCTATCTCAAGGATGATCTATTATCTATATAAAAAGAGATTTGGGCATAATTAGGGTAAGGTTGAATTTTGGTCAACTGATTTGCAAAGGACCACTTATAGGTTGAGGTATGTTATTGTTCTTGTGGATCTCTTGTTCGATGTCTCATAAGTGAAACTGCATGTTTGGAGAGTCACCATGTTGTTAGTTATCAAAATATTTTGGTAGCAAGAATCACTCTCTTATTTGGAAACTAAAGGAGTTGAGGCTAATGGAACTTTACACTTATCGACAATCAGGTTTTAATAAGGGAAATGGTTTTACAAGACTTGGGAAACTTATGGTCTTCACTGATTGGGAAATTGGGTCCTTGATCATTGGAATTCTTGAATATCAACACACAATTAGGTGTAATGAACCTACCCACAAATAGCACAAGGATGTTTAGGGTGACATCATTACCTAGGTTGCATTTGAGACTAGTTGGCATTGTAATTGGATTCAAAATTACTAACAATTCTTGGTTAACAAATAATATATCCAAGAATCGATAGAAATTCCCCTTTACTTCATTATATCCAAAACCCTTAAGGTTGAGTAATTCCATACAAAAAACCTTTTATGGAAGGATAAATTCATCTTCACTTGCCTTCTTGAGGAGGCAACCTCCAAATGAGAAATGCTTCAATACGATGATAATTCTTGACATATCCCATAAGGAGGACTCCATCCTTATTCTTGGGCAACTTGAAATGGTTGTAACTTTTACAATACTTCTAAAGATTGCATTTATGACCACAATTTAGAAATAAAATCACCACTTGGCCTTTGATGACATTAGTTTAGTTGCAATTTGGTTCTCAGAATCGCTATTATAAATCCAAAAAATGGAATGATCACCTTTCTTGAAATGGAATTTGTGCTACTATGATATGGTTAATATTCTTAGATAAGAACCTACCCCAACATAATTTGCAAAAAGAAAAAACATCTTCTTCTTGGCCCAAGAAAGTGCTCTAATAAAACTTGTTAAGTTCCTTAATGCTAAATATCAATAACAAACAATATATCCAAAAAATGATAGAAATACCCCTTTACTTCAATAAATACAAACACCTTAAGGTAGGGTAACATCATACAATAATCCTTTTATGGAAGGATAAACTCATGTTCACTTGTCACTTCGAAGGGGGAACCTATAAATGAGAAATGATCCAATACAATGATAATTATTGACATATACCATAAGGAGAATTCCATCCTTATTTATAAATACCTATCAAACCTTAACATTGACCACTAGTCACCCTTACATTAATGACTTGACCATGTTACTTTTATTGAATGATAACTACCTAGTGGGACTTATTTAATAATAATTGACACAGTGGAATTAGTCCACATTACATTAAATGGCCACCATACCCATATTAACTCTAAAGGGTCCTTAAGGCTATGATTATTTTGTTTCTTCTTCTTCTTCTTCTTCTTCCCTATATTTGTTTTTTTTTTATTTGTTTGACCTCGAGTCGAGGCCAAATTTATACCTCGTTGATAAGAAGGAATTTGAACCAAGTTAACATTTGACAAAGTCAAGGGGTTAGGTTTGGAAATATGCCTTTTATAAGAGGTCAATGCTTCTGGGGTACCTAAGGAAAAAGAGACATTTGGAGAATATGATGAGGGAAATCCCTAAGGAACACTTGGCCTTCGATAATGATTAGGACCATTAGACAAGGAAAATAGACCAAACTTATTACTAATGTAAACTACCATTCCAAATTTAGTGGATCCTATATTTCCATCTTCTACATGAGATTTCATCAGTGTAGAGGGGTGACCAATTGACGAGGGTTTAGGAGAATTAGGTATAATGGCATGCACACAATCCAATTTAGAGTAGATAAAATATAACTCTTAGAATCTAATGATCACATCTTCCTAATTTTGGGGACTCAGTAGTGCTACATCTTTGGAAGTTGTAGGAAGAAAGGATTTGAAGATGAAATCTAGCAAGGATGCATGAATCCAATGGGATTCTACATAAAATTCACTTACATATCAACTAGTGGATATTATTTGTGATAGGGGCATGGTAGAGATGGTTTGACGAAAAGTACTAAGGAGTTAAGTATCAATTTCATGTTGAATATGTATTGATTTTTTTTCAAGAAATTAGTAACTATAGCCATAAAGGTAGTATAATTACTTCCACTAAGGTCAATATACCACTTGGATACCACAACCATAAAGGTATGTTAGAAAATTCTAAGTTTGTCTAAACCATTTGTAATGTTATTGGATTAACACCACACATGAAAGGACATTATATGGTTAGAAGGGTATTCTTCAAATATACCTTCAAACATATGGATGCCCAAGGGTAATTTATTTAGCATAGAAGGCCAATTGGCATCATGATGAATGTGGTCATTGGTGAGGTGAGTAATTTTGATTGGTTAGGGGTAGTTGTGAAAGGTAAAACATTAAACATTTCACTACTTTTGGTGTGGAGGAGGGGGATGGGGAGGTGGATGAAGAGTTACATGAAGCATTAGCCTTTCTATATGAAGGTAATGTGTTGATAGGTGATGGTTTATGAGGGGAGGTGGACTCCCTCATGAAGAGTTACATGATTCACTAGCCTTTCTAGGGGAAGGTAATGTGTTCCTAGTTTATGAGAGGTGTGAGGCCCACTAAATGGGAGAGATTCTCCATGAATTATAAGAGAATGTACAATATTAGTCGAGTTAATGCATATAAATTTCTCACAAAATTCTCTAAGTCCCGTTGGTGTTAAATTTAAATGAAAAAATAACTCACCCTTTAATATTAAGCATACAAGTTGGACATGGTCCTACCAAGTGTGTTCCTAACAAAGGTGATGAAATTCAATGGAATGTTCTCATGTGAAGGTATGAAAGAAATCTCAATATCTCACAAATTTTAGTTGCCAATGGTGATGACATCTAATCGAGGGCATCAAAGATAATATTTCCTACCAAGAACGCATCACAATAGGTTTATAAGAAAGTTTCCATAGGTGGAAACCTAAATAAAAGACATTAATGACTACCTTCACAATTTTTTTGTTGGGTAGGAAGGATTTACCAAGCCCTAGTGTGTTGTTTGACATTGACATCCCAAATGCATGGAAATGTCGTGATCCATTAGAGATGGGTTAAGTTGGAAATTCTTGAGTCTACCACATGGGGATGTCGGGTAATGCTTGTGAAACACAATACATAATGCTTTCCACTTCAAATATTGTACACCTATGAGGGTGTCTTCTCAAGTTAATTAGGACTTTAAGCCTAGTTCTTCAACTTCTAAGTCTGGAATTGCATTGGCCCTTGCGAGTTAAAAACCACCACCTTATCTAAACCAATGGCCTTAAACAGATTCTAATGCTGGTGTTATATGCCCAAAACATGAATTTCTAGTTACTTTATTATGTAGGTTTATTTTAGTGTTTGTTGCATAAATATGGAACGCTTGATGATGTGTATTAACAAAAACTAAAGGCTTGAAAATGAAATTACTTGAAAGAAAAATCGTTTAAATATTTGAAAAATGATTATTTTTCTTTATTTATTTTAATTGCACAAAACTTAGGGACAAAAAATAATAAAAGACGTAAATAATAGGCTAAAAAGTACTCAAAAAATAAAGAAAATTCCTTTTGTTTTACATCAGTGAAAATACATTGTGTGAGGAACGACTCCATAGCCATGAAACTAATTTAAAAATGGATAGACAAAATCACAACTATGATTGCAAGGGGAAACTATAGATATGCAATTTGGAATTCAAGGTTTGTGTTGATTTCCTCCATAATGGTGAGAATTATCTTCAGGATAGGCACACAACTACATGAAAAAAGATGAGACAGTAGCACGACTAAAGAAAACTTAGGAAAAAAACAAAATCAAAAAACAAATAGGAAGTGGAACCAACATAGTAGCATGGTGTAGATATTTGGATATATAAAGGATATAAAAAATTTATTATACAAGTCCTAAAACCTTTTGAATAAGGGTTTTATGAACTATTCCTTAGTTGAGTCATCATTATGCTAATGGGAGAATTATCTGCAATGGGACCAAATCCTTGCACAATAGTTGGTTGGTTCACTAAGGAAGATGAATACAAAATTTTATTTCCTCTTATGGCTCTATTAGTCCCAGTGTGTATTCAAAGTCTCCTTCTCAATGTAACTCTCTTCTCAATCTGTACACAATAAAGTGGGAAGTGAACAAGATGCATGCAAAGTGTGCATTCCAAGAGAAGTCCAACAACATGTCTTTGTAATGTTTCAAAAAAGACCCTTAACATAGTTGGGAGGAGGTATTTTAGTGATAAGTGGGGCTCATTTAGGGTTTTTTAGGTGAAGAATTGGTCCACCATTTAGACAAATCCCATAAAATGTATTCCTTAGGCAAGCCCTACTTAATCAAGGATGTTTTTGTCATACATGGAACACTTCATACTGATCAATTTTGACTCTATTAGAGTGACAAAAATATCGACACATGTTTTTCACAACTCCATGTCTTTTGAAGGACAAGTCACACATGTCAATTTAACTAATGAAAATACAATAATTCCAAATTTCTTGTCATATTTTCATCTTTTCATACTATACCAAAACATGATTCTTTTTGAGGTCAACACTATTTTTTGCATGAGGACAAATTCTAGGTGTTAACAATTGCCTCCTAATATATGGGGTTAGGAGAGAAAGGTAGGTGGAAATATATTACCCTTTTATTAATTAAGAATGGATTTGTGAGGGCCAAATGAGGAATCCATCTATTATATAGAGGAAAGGAAACCACTAACACAACAAACACTTATGGCATATAATATTATTTGTTCCATGAGTTGGGAATATCCATATTCATATATGAATCAAATCATGTGAATCATATAAATGGTACCTTGGCACAATAATGGGGAGCCAAGCCAAATTACATGAGTACATGATTTGAAATCAATGGTATAATTTTGTCAAGGAGAGGAATGAACTTATAGAAGATAAGTCCCAACACTATGGGGGGAATGAATGTGTAACAAGATCAAATACTAGTTGGAAAGGAGCCACACATGTTCTTTAAATGAATCCAAAAAACTAACACCAATAAGTATGCTTCTCCATGATGCGATAATGAGATGACATCAATAATCAAACAAAACATTTGGCTAGAGAAAAAAGGATTGTAAACTCTTCCGGATGTGACATATCTCGTTGATGATGATAGTGGGGACCAAGTTACTAGTATGATCATCTATGTATAAATACACAAGTTGGATTTAAACATTGGAAAGAACCGACTAAACATTAACCTCATATATCATATTGATAATTGTGGATCATGGTTGACCCACTAACCCTTAATCTTGTAATATAAGAAATTCCTTACTGACTAACACTATTAACTTTTAGTCTCCTAACGTAACTTTTAATTTTTATTTATTTCTAAGATTGTTTGTTATAGTGGACCAAAATTGAAGACAACACTATAGATGGAGTTATGCATGACTATGGTTGATGTTTTAATGTCATTAGTAACTTCAACACAAGTTTGTATAATTAAACAAATGTGAAAAAGTACCTAAATTGCATTTTGTTTTTCATTCCATCAGTGAACCACATTCCATAGGGAAGAGTAGATACGAGGAGTTAGGAGAGAATATGGAAATAAAATGGAGGAGAGGAGATAAGGAAAATTATAGGAAATTGGAGGAAGAACATTGTTGATTTCGTAATTTTTTCTTCCAAAACCCTAGTTTTCTTTTTCAAATCAAATGTAGATTGTTTGTTCTATTTTTTCCATTATTTTATTCTCCTATCCATAATTCCTTTCCTTATGAATATTGTGTTAAAAAAATTGTTTACAACCACAATAAAAAATTGTTGGAACAATGGGTTCATTACGTCCTTGAATCTTCTAGAGGTTGTTAGTGGACAACCAATAGTTGACTAGAAGATTCAACTTGATAGTCGATAGGGTATTTTGACTAGTTGGTTAGGTTAACTATGGTAGTTGAGTGTGTATAGGTTGATGAAAAATTTAAGGAGACTATGTCCTCCTTAATTAAAGGGAGGTAGTTGAGTGTGTATAGGTTGATGAAAATTCTGAGACTATGTCACACACTCCTTAATTAAAGGAGATAGTTATATTATAGATTGATCCATAAGGCCATATATATATATATATATATATATATATATATATATATATGGCCCATGGATCAATCTATCATGGAAGTTTTTGGGAAGTTATTTGTTTCCTTGTGTATAATGAGATCTATTCTCACGTGTGCTTGAGTGAAATTAAGGTTTCTTTAAACACAACCTCTTCTTGGAATGCTTAACTCTTTGATCTACCTAATTCCTTGGTTCTCCAACATGGTATCAGAGCTATTTGTTTGAGACCTATCCTATTGTCTACAAGTCCTTTGGAGGTTGTCAGTTGTACACACTCCCAATGAGTTGGATATATATGGTAGATTGACATGGGATATTGACTTGCAGGATGAATTAGGATTTATATTTATAGATAAATATAATGAGTTCCAAGAAAGAAGTCATGGTTATGAATGGCCGTAATTATGGTGTGTGGGCATAAGATATGGAAATATTACTCAAGAGTAAGATGCTTTGGTAGTTTACAAAGACTACGGTTCCAGATTTGAAGTATGATAAGCATGAGTTTATCATCAATGGGAAGAAGGATGAGGATGTAGGAGTTATAATGACCTACATCTCTAGGGAGATTCACTTCCATACGAGTAGGAATCAATAGTCTTAATGAATTCTAGAAGAAGTTAAAAAATCTATTTGATAAGATTGACAAAAGTTAGGTTATGGAAATTGAGAAAGATTTGATCTCTCTTGATCCTCTCTATTTTGACAAAATTGAAGATTATTTAGCTTGTGTAAAGGAGCTTCAGTTGAAATTGGGTGAATGCAGAGCAAGTTTTTAAAAGAAAAGTGGCCAACTCATAGAAATTATCTTGTTTAATTTTGAAGACACCCTATGATGTATTATGTTCAACATTCTATGCTATTTGGGCTTCTAGAAAAGAAGAAAGTAAGGATTGTTGCTTTGATTTTTTTAATAGTTTTCTAATTAGGGCACAAGAAAAATTTCTTGATGAAGGGAAATTGGAGGTTAAGAAACAAGCCCATTTGTTGAAGGGTGAAGGTTTAAAGAACTATAAATAAAGAGGTCAAGTAGGAAATTAGGAGAAATAATGGGATTGCGTTGACCAAAATATTAGAAGAAGCATGGCGATCAAACTTTCACTAAGAACAATAGGAAGAAGAATAATTTTTATTGTAGAAAATTAGGACATATGGAGAAGGCTTGTTAGTAGAAGAGTAAATACCTAGAGGAGAAATTGAGGAAGCTTGAAGGGTATGCATCAATTGGATGGTGAAACAACCTACAACATAGAACTTCATAGGGTAAGGAATATAACTATAACTTCATAAGGTAGGCATTGCATTCCCACACTTCTAAAAGTTAGTGGGTAGTCAAATCTGGTTGTACCCACCATATGGCTAACTATGATTCTCCCTTTTCTTCATTAAGTTAGGCTACAAAAAAAGAAATCTGTGTAGCTGATGATTATGCATTAGCAATATTAAATGTAAGAATGACATGATCATTTATGTGTATCATGCACGTTGTTTAAGTGCTAATTTGTAGTCTTTATCCCAACTAGCTCAAACTTGGAAGTGTTAGGGTCCTGTTATCCCCATTTTGTGGATAACTAAGGAGATGATGTCTCGAGGCCCCCAGGTTGCAGATATGTAGTGCCAAGAGACGACATGATTAGCAATGTCCACTTGCACGTATGGAATCCTGCTCTATCACCACATTTTGGATCTATTGTCAGCGCATCCACCACACCAGCTAGCTTCTGGAAGACACATGGGTCTTGCTCCATGTGATACAAGTCAGGTATTGTGGCAGGTAATCACCCTAATATTTGAGGAATTTAAACATGTTGTATTTAAGCTACTCTTGATTATAGAACGCCTTCTTGGACATTATGCTTTTGACCCTGTTTTTCCTTGGTGAGTGTCATATATTTCCTAGTAAGTGGCCAACTTTTGGGGAATGTTTTCAACTGGGGGTCCCTTGAGGTGTTATCGTACCATTCCTGAACATTCTTACCACTTTGCACTCATTACACTCCCATCATATTTCCATCTTCTAGGCCCTTTGACTTTGGTGACCCAAGAAGGGCATGCACCTCATTTTATGGGAAGAAGGGGTTGAAGGCCCGGGGGGATGGTTGCTGGAAAAATATAAGAGCCTAAATTAAACCTTCTTGATGTTCACCTAGTTAGGTCTTGAGAATGATGAATTGCTTCTTTTAAAATAATTGAAGACCTGCACACTATCAAACACATAATAAATATCCCTCTTGAATATAAGACTAACACAAGTGTGTTACAATGCTTTACATGGTTACCCCTATGGCACTTTGTGGACCTATTTGTTTAAGTGACACTATGTTACTGCTTCCCAAGTTAATGGATTGACTATTGGGAGTGCACATGTGTTTGGATAATTAATTAATTAATAAATGGAAATAAATGGGCTTGGAAAAATGTTGCATTGAGGAAGAAGGTGCAACACCCCCCCTACAAAGGCACCCATAAATGAGGTAATATGAGCCCTTGTATGTCATGAAACTCATTGACCAATGAAGTCTAAACCCCTATCCACCTCATCATCCACTACATGAACTTGAAGGGGCATCCTTGGGAGAATCCTCTACTTGGGGGTTTTGGTCTATCCAATAGGAATTTTATGACACCCCTCCCATACCTAAACTTGGTCAATTGTATAGGGTCTTGGAACATTTGTTTAATTTGATGAGGTAGTTTTGATGCACATGTTTAGGTTCCTTGTTTATTAGATGTGGTTTTTACTTGCCGTGATATTTTTGACTTGAGATCCTTGGATGGTATGCCTATTTGTTTTACATGACCTTGTTTGGTGGACAATTTTAGAGGAACACGTCTAGCTTGGGCTTCCATGGGGCTTGAAGCTAACAGGTTGGATGTCAAGGGCCCACATGATGGATCATGATGAATTTCCTTTGGAGGCCTAGAAGACACCTTGGAAGACATAACCTATCCCTCACATGCCAAATGACTTTCCTAGGAGTGGAAAAATGTCACTTCTTGAGGATTGACGTCACCCAAGGCCAGAGTTTGTGGTGATGGAGGTATTGCTCATTGACACATGACACATTTTGAAGGAAGGAGGTTTTAAAATATGAAGAAATTTTTTGGATGGACAAGTGGTCTTTGGAGGCCTAGTCATGCTTCCCCAACTCCAACGACTTGCTCCTATTGCCAAAACGTCTCCCTAAAGGGGCGACATCATATTATTTTAGGTTTTCTAATGTGAAAAAATGAAAATTAAATATTATTATTTGTTTTAAGGGGTAAGATACGGGTTGTTGACCCCTTATCTTATGTTTTACCCTTTGAATGTGGAAAAACTATGTTTTAGAGTTTTAGTATAAATAAAGATAATTTGTATCTCATTTGAACATAGTTCTTCCTTGTGGAGAAGGACACTTAGCTGAAATTTTCGCTACTCTTGGAGCATTTCATCTCTCTTTTGAAAATTGTTATGATTTATCTTGCTATTTGCGGATAAAAGAGGTGCACTACACTTGGAGGCTCTTTCTTATGCTTATGGATGGAATTTTCTTGGTCACTTAGGGTTTGATCTTGCATCTTTTTGGAATTAGTAAGGAAATTTTGCATTTATTGTTTAAAATTATTGCTTGTTCCATAATTGTTAGTGGATGAATCCTTGGAGGAGTATAAGGGCATACACCCTCCCCAATATTCATTTTTTTTTTGTGAAAGGTCATTAATTTCAAGGTTTCGTGGAGAATTACAAGGACACACACCCTCCAAGTTCACCTTTGTTTGTTTCGCAAACCCTATGGAGTAAAACAACTTACACCCCTAGGGTCTTTGTGGATCAATCTCATATATCCAAGTTCATATTGTTGCATAAGGTTTTTCTAAGAGAAGTAAAAGGGTTCACACCCTCCTAGCATTTCCTAGTGGACCTAGCTTTCCTTGGGGAGTAAAAGGATTTACACCCCCAAGGACTTATCCTAGTCTTCACATTATTTGACCCCACAACCCAATGGTAAGGAACTAATAATTTTCAATTTTCATTGGAGAAATAAAATTGTTGCATTGGGATACATGAAAATATGAAAGAATCAACTTGTTCAAATTGCTTTCTTTACTTGATGTTCTAGGCTTGCTATTTCCCCTAGGGTGTCTCAATTGGCTAAGTGTTTCTTATTTCTGTTATAAAATTATGCTACAACCATTAGGGCAACAACAAACTCTCATTTTCAAGCTCAATTTCTCAATCTTTTACCATTGGAATTAGCTGGAAAGTTGCTACTATTAATCTACTTGATGTTGGCTATTGTTGTGCAATCTTTTGGCTATTTCCTTGGGGTAAAATTTGCTGTTGTAGAAAATCATTGCTAAAACCACTTGGATGCCATAAATATATTCTTAAAACTTATCTTTACATCCATCTAAGTACCACTAAATTTGTGCTAAAGTGCTGAGAACTTATCTACATATTTTATGCTTCGTAACTCAACTAATATTTGATGCTTTAAGTGGTTTAATATGTAATAGTTACTTGATTTCATTACTGATATATATTTCTGTTTATTACTACAATTAGGGAAAAAAATATTAACTTTCTTGTCCACCTAACATATACTGCATACAATTGTCTTTTCTTTTGTCTCATGCAGGTACAAATACACTCAACAGGTACCCAAGGACTTGGAAACCTTAAAACGCTCCTGAGGCTCATCCTCAAGCCTTCTTCCATCTAGTAAATTGACCTATAGGGGATTCCATTCATACATCTCTCTTTCCATCTCATTTCCCCCTAGGGTCAGTAGGATTCCCCCCTTGAGGTGATTTTATCATCTCTAAAGTGACGGGAATACCCGCCTAAGTTGACAATGGGTAGGTGTTCTCAAAGTTGTCACCATTTGGTGGTTGGGTCTGGCTTTTCCCAGCCTACAAATTGTGCGATAACATGTCCTAACCTCCTTAATCCCTCAAGTATGTTTTTCTATGTAATAAAGTCCTTCATTAGTAAATAAGGCCTATGTAATAATGTGAACACGTCTAATGTAAGAAGACTTACTAGAAGGTTTCGCCTCTAGAAATTTCTTCCTCTGGAATGTTCTATAGAAGATACAAATAGTATAAATAGGGGTAGAAAATATGGAAAAGGTTGTCTTATGAATTAATTTATAGTTAATATCTTCTCTATTAGAGGTTTCCCCCTCGAAGAGGAAAGTGAATTTTTCTCTTAATATAATAAAGGTATCATCTTCTAGATCAACTGTGTCATTGTGCTTACTGTTTTTTTCTTTCTGCTAACTATTGTGATAATAATTGTATTTTTTCTCTACATATTTCCTTCTGGTATCTTACAAGTGGTATCAAATCCCTTTCCTTTGCAGATTTTTTAGAATTTTTTTTCCAGGCTAGAGACATGTGCTGTCATCTTTAAATCACAATGTTCTATCATTAAGTAGGTAAAACCATGGTTGGGGAATAATACAAGCATGAAATACACATGGTTTCACCTTGTTGGAAATCCCTATAACCCCTGTTGGTACCCCTTCAAGTAGTACCACATTAGACAAAACTTGTACACGACCCTTTACTCCCACATACCCTTGCGTATATCGGGAGTCCCATAAGCCTCCTAAAACTAGTCGTAGCTCATCCAATTGGCCACTTGACTGCTATAGTGGCACCAAGAACAACACTAAGGAAAACTACTCTTGTGTACCTAGGTAATCAAGTAGTATGACTAAGCATACAATTGATCCTCCTTAGTTAGAGCCTTGAGATATTGGGTTGAGTACTACTATTTGACCCTTCTGTTATATAATAGAGATATAGCATAGGGAAATCCCTTTTCCGTAGGAACCCTCAAAACCCTAACCCTTGTTTCTGGAATAGAACAAAATATAAACAATGTGGAAATTTTTCACATCTAGTTTGCACAACCCTTCTTCCTACATTTATGTTGTGAAAATTCCTACACAATTTTAACTATTAGAATTTGGGCATTCTATCATTGGAGTATTATTCAGACATGAGTATAAATTTTCATGAGTAAAAAAGAAAAATAGTATATAGTGGTCACATTGACACCCTTATTTGGGACCTATCCCACTAGATTCCTCTCATCGAGCTGATCACCATTATACCACTCTCTCATAATACTTTTTCTTGTCTGGACCCACCCACCCTCTCCGAACCCATTATTTGGGAACCATCTCATTAGATTCCTCTTTTCGTGCTGATTGTAATGATACCACTCTCTCATAAACCATTTCTGTGCAGACCCACCAATTCAATTACTTCCAGCCTCTCTCCTTGATGGCCACCCACAACCAATACCTTGAAAAAAACCTCATGAACCTGGAAAAATCCCACACCTAAACCAGGAAATATATCACTCAACTTAATTCCAACATTTCTACCATAAATTTCTGGCTCACCCAACTGAACACCCTCTATGAAGATGTGAACAATTGATAACATTGGTTGATCAATCCCAGGGTCCTATCTCCTTTGAAAAACCATCACACTAAGAGGGAATTGAATCATCCCATTACATGGAATTTCATTATAACACCATTACTCATGACCCATGTCTTCCCAAAGTTGAGGTGAATAAATTTGATGGCTCAGACCCCACATGCTAGGTCTCTCAAATGGAACATTATTTCTCATTGCATGGAATCATTGATGACTTGATAAAACTTCATGTCAATGTCATTTATTTGGATCCTAAACATTGACAATGGTGACAATAGTGTAAATATTCACACTGAGGGTATATTTCTTGGACCCTATTTGTTGCATACCTTAATGAACGCCTTGACACAGGCACACATCATTTGGGATGTTTGACTAAGCTTAAAAAACCTGGGACAATGGAAGACTACATCACTACTTTTGAGCAACTGTCTCTTTGAACCGATGGCATGCTCAACACCTTATTCCATTAATGCTTTATTAGTGGACTTAAGGAGGACATCTGAGCTCATGTCCTAATGGATTTCCCTCAGACTTGGCTTGAAGCTACTCACCGAGCCAAGGAAGCATATCATGTAGTCTCTTCTCAAATAAAAAATCCATTCTTTATTCCATGTTCCCATCCCACCAATCCATCCCCTCCTCACCCTCCTCTTAAGATCAATAAATTAACCTAGGCATAAATGGTTGAATTCCAACTTAAGGGTCTTTGCTACAATTTTGATGAAAAATATTTTATGGGGTACAAATGTAAGGAGAAAAATATTTTATGGCCATTTCTAAGGACATTTATGAAGAGTATGGTGATATTTCCCCTTCTGAAGCTTTTCACTAGGCCTATGATCATATCCCTCTCTCTGATCCATCGGAAGTTGGACCATTCATCTCTCTCAATACTCTCACTTGTATCTTTGCTCCCCAAAGCCTTAAGTTAATTAGCAATATAAAGAATTAGAAATTCATTATCCTCATCGAAAACAACAACACCCATAATTTTATTCATCCCCAAATTGCTCAAGATACCCTTTGCTATATCCGTGCAGTCAATAACTTCCAAATAATGATTGCTAATGGTGGTTCCATGAAATTTGGGGGTCATTGTGAAAATGTGCACCTACAATTTGGTCATTATAACCATAAATCCCACATGTTTTCTATTGACACGGGGATTTGCGACATTGTTCTAGGTGCTAAATGACTATGCACACTAGGCCCCATAACCATGGACTTCAAGGAATTATACATGAGTTTCCAACTGGATGGACAAAAATACCAATTCCAAGGCATCAATGTAGGTTACCCCGAGATTATTAGTTCCCACTGAATGGAGAAAATCCTCAAAAAAGGTCATTCTTACATTATTTCCCAATTCCATGCCATTCAAGTAGTTGAGATTCCCTCCACCATTTTTCATCCAAACATCCAACTTATCCTCTCCAAACACCAATATTTTTTTGACAACCCCCAAGGAATCTTACCTTCCCATTCCCCCCATGATCATTCCATTCCACTTGACCTTGGTAGTCTTCCTCCCAATGTTCGCCTATATTGTCACCCATTTTACCAAAAAAATGAAATTGAGAAAATTGTTCAAGAATTGTTAGATGCGGATGTCATCCATCCTAGTACAATCTCTTATTCTTCTCCCCTTTTCATGGTACTCAATAAAGAAGGTATGTGGTGCATGTGCCCTGGTTTTCGAGCCCTCAATGAAATTAACATCAAAGATAAATTTCCCATTCCCTTCATTGATGACCTTTTGGATGAACTGAGTGGTGCTCAATTCTTTACCAAACTTGATCTATGTTTAGGCTACCACTAGATACATATGAAGGAGGCTAATATTCCTAAAAATTCCTTTCATACACATGAATTAAATTATTTGTTATTTTTCATGCCCTTCGGCTTGTGTAATGCACCCTCCATTTTCCAAAGCCTCATGAATCATGTCTTCTCCCTTTACTCCATCAATTTGTACTGGTATTCTTTGATGATATCCTCATTTATAGTAAAACTTGGTAAGCCCATCTTGCCGATATGGATCAAGTATTACATTTACCGTCTCAACATTAACTCTTTGTCAAATAGTCTAAATGTTCCTTTAGAGATTCTTAAGTGGAGTACCTGGGCCATATTTTTGGTAAGGATGGTTTCCATGTGGATCCTAAGAAAACATAAGCTATGAAGGATTAGCCTTTCCCTAAAA
The DNA here is from genome assembly GCA_010110895.2 of Picea sitchensis. NCBI lineage: Eukaryota > Viridiplantae > Streptophyta > Pinopsida > Pinales > Pinaceae > Picea > Picea sitchensis. The sequence continues at coordinate 96,578 of SNQJ01S0000478.1, read as the reverse complement.
CTCTTAAAAGTTTGTGAGGTTTCCTGGGTTGAACTAGCTATTGTTGGATTACTAAGAGGGGGGGTGAATCAATAATAGAACAATTTAATCCTTTTCTGAACACAAAATGCAAGTGTTATATCAATGTAGCATTATCATCCAATAGTTGTAGAATAAATAAACAATGAACAAATGAGCAATCATACACATACACAGTACACCCGTGTTTTTACGTGGAAACCCAAAGTGGGAGAAAACCATGGAATGCATTTTCTTATATGTCTTTAAGAATTACATTCATTGGAAGCACCAACTTCCTTTTTTTTCTAGCTGCAACTGGAAGGAGGCTCCAACCCCCTAGTTTCTCAAGCTACAACCTGAGGAAAGCTCCAACTCCCCAATTCTATGGTACAACTAGAAGGAGGCTACAACCCCCTATGTTCTCCAGCTACAACCACCTGTCCTTGCCCCGTCCAACCACCCTGAAATATAAGTGCCAAATGTAGAAACTGAATATGTCACTAAGAAACCTGTCATTATATACTCATCAACCAATCTGATATGATCACATATACCTCAAATGTAGAAAATGAATGTCACTGAGAAACCTATCACTGTATACTTATCAACCAATCTGATCTGATCACATATACCTCAAACATTATACCACAAGTATGTACCTCAAACCATGTGCTATAACCTCACTGTTATACATCCTCTATCTGTACCAATAACTTCAACAACATACCTCAACCAAAATCCCTCAAACATGAACTAATACTAAACTTCAGTAGATCTACCTCAGATCAACTCTACATCAAGCCATAAACTCCCAAGAGGGCATCCAACATATTTACAAGGCAAACCCTCAACTTGATTCATAAATTCAACATTACACATATGAGAACCATACATTTTTTTTCTTCTTATAGCGTTCTGTTGCTGCAGTTTTGCTGCCACAAATCTACTGCCGTGTTTTTTTTGCTGCGATTTTTCTGCCGCACTTTTCCTGCTGCGATTTTTCTACAACATTTTTTCTGCTGCACTTTTTATTCCACAGTTTTCCTGCCGCACTTTTCCTGCCACACTTTTTCTGCCACACTTTTTCTTTCGCAGTTTTCCTGCCGCACTTTTTCTGCTGCAGTTTTCTTGCTGCAATTTTTCTACCGCACTTTTTCTGCCGTAGTTTTCCTGCCACACTTTTTCTACCGTACTTTTTCTTCCACACTTTTCTCTATCAATAATACCTACCCAAATAACCTTTCACAAAAATAGATATTCAATGATATTCAAGTGTGATTTGAATGAGAGGCCTTTCACTCTTATTTATACTTTTATGTAGCTTCCTCAAGGGGTTACCTTCTAACCATCTTAACCCACTTTCCTTATTTTAGGGTTAACCCACTTATAACCACTTGTCCACTTAACTTAACCACTTTCCATAATTAGTAAGTTCTCCATTAACTTTATTATTTAAATAATTTCTTTTGCATCCTCTTTGACTTATAGTACACTCATCACTTCACTTTATTATTTAAATAATTTCTTCTTTGCAAACACTTTGACTACATTGACCTTTTGGGGATTCTAGATGACTCATGAGGGTTCTACAACTTCACATGGCCATAACTCTCTAACCGTGAGGAGTTATGTGACGTTCCACATACCACCAGAAATGGCATGCCATGTTCTATCCATCTAGAATAGTTTTATCTGCAAATATACCAAAACTCATAAAATTATCCATCAAACAAACTTGGGTCCATTACCCAAGCCTTTGTGCTATCAGAAGTCGCTACTGGACTTTCTTCAAGGGTTGACATCAATGACAACCAACCCAAATAATCAAGAACTATTATAGAAATTTTGTTTAGAATAATGGAAAAATTGGAGCCCCACTCATTGTTCCCCTTAAAAAGAATGCTTTAAGTTGGAATATGGCCACTGATCTATCCTTCCAAGCTTTGAAAGAGGCTATGATTATGATGTCATTTATAAGAAGGGAAAAGAGAATGTGTTTATTGATGCTCTTTTCAAGAAATATGAATTTAAGAAGGGTCCCTTTTTTCACTCTCCTTCATTGTAGCTGATTGGTTAAAGGTCATTCACTAAGAATGGTTCCAAGATCCTAAAATTTCTAGTCTAATTCAACAGTTTCAATAAGACCCTCATGCATCTCCGGGATACTCTTGGAAAAATGAGGAGCTTCCTTATAAAGGCTGCTTGTATTTGAGCAAACAATCCCACTTTAATTCCACTGTGCTCTTTGAAATTCATGCTTTTCCAACAATAGGGAATTATGGATTTTACAAGACATATGAAAGGATCAAGAATTCATTTTCTTGGGAAGGCATGAAGTAGGACATTTGCACTTTTGTGGCCAAATGTGATACTTTCCAATGCAACAAGGGAGAAACAATCAAAACTCCAGGCACACTATAGCCTCTCCCTATTCCACTTGCTATATGGATAGATATCTCTATGGAATTCATTGTTGGTGTCAATTTCACATACACTCTTATGTGACTGATTTTCAGATATGAATTTTTTTTCCTAGTGATCTAACAATAAAACCCTAGCTGTTATCACTGAACAATTTTACACTGAAAATTATTGACTGAAATTACATGCAACAGAAACATAAAATATCAGAGATGAATCATCAACACATATGGGACACAATATTTCTATTCTTGTAACCTTATCAAATTTAGAAATCCCGAGGGAAAAAATATCCCTTCCAACCAATACAATATCACTAAATATGAGGAAATTCTTGTCCTCTCAGCCAATACAAATATCACCAAAAATATGAGGACAACCTTGTCCTCCAATAACCATACAAATTAGAAAACCAAACCTCAACACTATCATGGGAATATATTTTGCCCACAGATATGCTGCATACCACCTGTACGACCTGCTAACGTCACTTTTCAGCCCTGTATGGACATGCACCTTCCTAGGAAGCTCTATACGGATGTACATGACTGTTCCCACTACAACCCACATATGTACGTTATTGTTCCCACTGAAATCCTTGTACTTGCACGCAAACCTGTATGGACCTTTCCATATGACTTGCTCCACTCACACACTTTCTTCCTTCTAGGACTGCCTCTCTCTCCCACACGTGAGGTGTGATTTTCCCTACCAAGAACAAGAAACAAGGATTCCTCAAGCCTAGGCCAGATTTTCCACCCTAGCATAATTTCCCTTTGCTGAAATCACCAAGCCTCCTAACACAAGTGAAAAATCACTTATGCTAGCTCCATCATGTCTCTACACTCATCAAATATCACAATGCCATCTCTCCTTTATATACAAGTCTCACGATTGAGTTCAATAACCCTTGACAAACTCAACAATTAATTAGAATATTTCATTCCTCCTTGTGGGTGTGACATTCCATCACAATCCCCAAAAGACCATAAACTTTTCCATGAGGCCCTAACGTCATTCTGGGGTCAATTTCACTGAAACAAAATGCTAATCTAGTGCCAATGAATATTCCCACATGCCTAGAACCTTAGCCTCTTATGGAAATACCTTACGAAGATACACCAACCAACACTCCCTCTTAGCGAGGGAGTTATCCCATCAATCATCATTTGAATGTACCTCTATCTCCCATATTGGAAGTGAATCTGTCTCCTCTACCACAACTCCACTCCAATCCTCCTGACTAGCTGCTCCCTCTATCATCAAAGTAGATCCTCCTTTCCAGTCCTCTTGACTGGATGCATCCTTAGTCATTGAATCAAATCCTACTGTCCAATCTGTCTCACTGGTTTCTCCCTCTATGACTGAAGAAAATCCTAGTCTCATGTCCTCCTTACTGTCTGCCTCCTCTGTCACTGTAGAAAAACATGCTGAAACAATTGAATCCTCCATGGAGGGAACATAAATCCTATAATCCTCTTTCCCTTGTACCTTATTTTTGGCCTCCTCAACCCATGACACCTACTTGTCAGTCCTAGAATATGCCTCTCTGTCACTTGAACCTGAGGGGGAACTCCCTCTGAATGTTTGACTCTTCCTATGAGCCAACTGAATCTCTCTGATATCAGTCTCCCTATGAAGCCCGAATCCCTCTAAATCTGCACAACCTCACGAGCCATCTTCTCCCTTTGAACCTGTTGACTTCCTATGAAGTATAATATCCTATTAACTATCATGGGAGGCTGCTCCTACCTACTAGATCCTGAGGGATGACTCCCTCTGAACTCTGGCTTCCCTTGAGATGACACTACTGGTGGGGATACTGGTATTATCATTGGTGGAGCCACTTGATCCCTTTATGCTACTAGTGGGGCCACCTTTCTCATCACTCGTGGAGTGACCTTCTCCCTCTGTGCTACTGGTGGGACCACCTGGCTCACAACTGGTGGAGCCACCTACTCCTTGTGTGATATTGGTGGGGACACCTGCCTCACCATTGGTGGAACCACCTACGCCTTGTGCGATATTGGTGGGGCCACCTACCTCACCACTGGTGGAGCCACTTGCTCCCTCCATGATACTGGTGGGGCCACCTCCCTCACCACTAGTGGAGCCACTCGCTCCTCCTCATCTATCTCTGTGATCCTATTGGCCACAACACATATAGGATGGAACCTCAACCTATATAGGTTTCCCTCACTAACTCCAAGAATCACTGCTGATATGAAGCTAGATCGTCTGGGCATAAACAACACCTGTCCCCTTCGAAAAAATATGTGGTAGCCCTTTCTCTTAATATCTGATACTAAGAGAAAACTCCTCCCGAGTTCTGGCACCCATAACACATTCGACACCCTCAACACCTCTACTGAATCCAATTGGAA
>SNQJ01S0000478.1:76270-91763 GCA_010110895.2 Picea sitchensis | reverse complement strand
ATAACTCTCTTGCACTTGTCATGTGGAAAGATGCTCCGTTATCCACCACCAAGTCCCCCTGCTGGAGAATGTACCTGAAAGGGAAAATACCAACAAGATCTCCCTTTGGAACCTGTCTACAACCTCATCAACCTCTAATGTTGATTCCTGCTACCTTCTTCACCTTTGCCTCCAGTGTGGACTCTCTGAAGCATAGTGACCATAGTCATGACACTCAAAGCTTTTGATCTTACTAATATACTTCCTCCACCTCGACTCTAAATATTCTTCTCTCTCGGGAGAATCCCTTCTCCTAGGAGAACCTCTCCTACCTAGATAACCTCTTCCGCCCTTCCTATTGTGAGCTGCAAGGGTCTGGTTCTCATCATTTCTACTCTTCACTATACCATCCATACCATCCCTGGACACCAACGAGGTCTCCTTCCACAGTCTATCAAAGTCTAGTAACTTCTCTCGTGCACATATCCCCTACAAAAATGGTTCCCAAGACCTAGGAAGACCTCTCAATGCCACATTCACCAACTCAACATCCTCCACCTTATCACCGATGGCCACAAGCTGATATTTGATTTGTGTAATCCTCATAAGATAGTTCATAACCATGTCCTCACTAGAAATCCTGACAACTTGAAGCTGATGCTTCAAATGCAACTTCCTCCCTCTATTCCCATTCTGGTATAGTCCTACTAGAGCATCATATATCTCCTTGGGAGATGTCTTCTCAACAATGTGAGGAATCAAGTGATCATTCACAGACTCTAGAAATACATGTTTGGCCTCCATTTCCCTCTTCTTGTGGAATGCCAAATCTATTGCATCAGTCGGGATAGGAACCACATCCTCAACATACTCTTTGAGGTCATTCTCCTCCAACAAGAGAAGAACCCTATCCTTCCAAGCCCAAAGTTTGTTTCCCCTTCCAACCTATCCTTAAGTTTCAATGTGTTCACCATCTTGACCTACCGAGAATAAAACAAGAAATATGCAACCAACTGTAGCAACAATGTGTCTCAAAGATGATCCCTTATCTTCAAATCCCAAGCTTTGATACCATGTCAATTTTCACATACAATCTTATGTGACTAATTTTCAGATCTGAAAATTGTTTCCTAGTGATCTAACAACAAAACCCTAGCTATTATCGCTGAACAATTTTACACTGAAAATTATTGACTGAAATTACACGCTTTAGAAACACAAAAGATCAGAGATGAATCATCAATACATATGTGTTAGGACCCTATAATGTACCTTTTTGCTCATACTTTTTGCTATCATTACATCCTTTTCCCACTCATATTTAAGCTTACATTATCACCTTAATCTATTTTTCCAAAGGTATATAACATTTCTTCTCTTTGCTATATGTTTAACTTGTTTTACATGTAATTTTACATTACTTTCATACTTAGCCATTAATCAGAAATATATAGTTGCTAAAACAGTTTGAAGACTGCAGTTAATATATCGTTGCTTCTTGAAGACCACGTTGCTGAACAATTAAACAGTACACAAATCCCGTTGCTGAAACAGTCCGTGATTTGTGATGCTGAAACAATATTTCATATACAACAGTAACAAGAAAAGATAATATATCGTTGCTGCTACGTTGCTGAAACAGTTAAACAGTACACAAATCCCGTTGCTGAAACAATCCGTGATTTGCGATGCTGAAATAGTATTTCACATACAACAATAACATAAAAGATAATTAAAGGAGCTGTTACACTGGCTGCAACAACTGTACCTCAAAGCCGACACCATTACAACCACTGTAACGACATTTTGCTACGGAAGATCAAAATATCCTATTCCAGCATAGAAGATTAGATCAGACTAAGAATAGGATTTGTACGTACACATGTAATCTTATGCTTAATTGTATTAAGAGGATTCTCCTCTTTAAATAGAGGAGAAATCAGCATTATAAGGGGGATTACGGAAGGCTTAGCTAGAAGGGAATTACAAAGAAGGAGCGTGTTCACTTTTGATATTGTAACTTGTTACATTGGACAGATGAATAAAATATCATTTTGAGCATTTCTTCTTAATTCCCTTTCATTTATGGGGAATCTTGTGAGAAGGAGAGGGCCCACCTTCCTCACAAGATTCACCCATTAGGTTATGTAGTGTGTTAATTATTATTTTTATTCGTGCCTTGTTAAAACTCTATTTTGCTGAAACTCTGTTTCAACTGATTGTTGCATCGTTTTCATACAATTCATTCCTAGGTAATTGTTGATCATTTTGATTGGTAATTCTGTTGGCAGAATGAGTTTATGAAAGTGTGATAGTCAGAGACAGGTGCTGATGATTACTACTTTGGGGAATAGGGTCTTGTTATCTATTACATAATAGTTAGTCTTCTCTTTTGCAGTTTGCTGAAAGATTCCTTTTTCCTAGGTTGTTGTTTCTTAATATAATCCAGGATTCTTCTGATAATTATTTTCCTTTGAATCTTGAATTCTGCAATAGAAAGATTGCTTTTACTGTAATTCAAAGTAGAACTTCAGTTTGTTCAAGCAAGGTGTGATTAGTATAAATTTTACTACAACTTTGATTTGCTTTTGAGATTGAGCATATACAGTGTGTGATTGCCTTTGAAATAAACAGACTTCCTTGGGTTGACAATTTATGTAACACTTGATTTTTTTAATTAATAAACAATTATAGTGACCAACAATATGAGACACAATATTTATGTTCTCGTAATCTTATCAAATTCATAAATCCCAAGGGAAAAACGAGCCCTCCCAACTAATGCAATATCACCAAATCTATGGAAAACCTTGTCCTCTTAGCCAATACAAATATGACCAAAAAATGGAGGAAAAACTTGTCCTCCAATAACCATACAAATCAAAAAACCAAACCTCAATACTATCCTGGAAATATCTTTTCCCCCCAAATCTGTTGTAGACCACTTGTATGACTTGTTGATGTCACCTATTAGCCCTGTACAAACTTGCACCTACCCAGGAAGCTCTATACGGATGCACACAACTTTTCCACTACAAGCCATGTACATACACGACTATTTCCACTACAAGCCGCGTACATACACGACTGTTCCCACTGTTACCTGTGTACATATGTGACTATTCCCGCTGTAATCCATGTACGTATGCGACTGTTCCCACTGAAACCTGCTAAATGCACGAAAACCTGTACGGACCCTTCCGTACACTCGTTCCACCCATACACTTTCTTCCTTCTGTGTATGACTCTCTCTCCCACACATGCAGTGTGCATTTCCCTTCCAAGAATAGAAAATAGAGAGTCCTCAACCCCATGCCATATTTTCCACCCTAGCAGAATTTCCCTTTGCTTAAATCACCAAGCCTCCTAACACAAGTGTAGACTCACTTATGCTAGCTCCATCATGTCTCCACACTCATCAAATGTCAAAATGACATCTCTCCTTTATATACAAGTCTCATGAGTGAGTTAGGAGCCCTTCCTAAACTCAACGATTAATTAGAATATTGTATTCCTCCTTGTGGGTGTGGCACCCCATCACAAGCTAAAAAATCCCATCAACTTTCCCATGAGGCCCTAGCCTCATTCTAGGGATGATTTCACTAAAATGAAAGGATAATCTAGTGCCAATGAATATTCCCACATGCCTTACTATTGTCTCTAGGAACTTTTGTTTTTTCAGTACATGCTTGCATGTGCACTGACCTTCTTAACACTGGGGGGTTTGAGACCTAGGGTTCGTCCAGAGCATGTCAAACAAAACCCCCTAAGAAACAACATATCAATCATCGACCGAGGTCGAGGAAGGTCTCACCTGAGATGCATAAAGGATCGCAGAGACCATAAGGTCTTGTGTTTGGGATGGAAGATCAAACATAACTAACAATATTGCAAATGGAATCCATGTAACTCATATATGATAATCTAGCAAGAACTAAGAATTAAAAAAATACACACACATGTGTTACTCATTCATAACAAACACAAGATAGAAAATGACTACAATATATTTATTATTGGACGTATTCCATCATATTAGATATATACGTTGTGATGAATAACTGAGTTGAACAACCGCAAGACTTCATCTCATTACTATATAAACAATGGGAATACAACAATATGTGATTTTCACTAAGCTTTAAGATTTAGACAGATACAAGACACATGAGACTTCTCCATTCAACATAGGATTATAATAGGCTAACTAAGAATTCTAGGACCGATGCATTCATAAATTAACTAGCCTTTTTTCTGAGCTGAGAGCTCTATTTTATATATTTTTATATTGGGGAGCGTTGTCCTTCGATATTATGATCAACTCACTTTTTTGATCTAATGGCCTCACAAGCTTCTTGTACCTTCCATGGCTCCATCTAGGTTCTCTACACCTAAAAAATATTAACTACCTGTCCAACTCATCTTCTAGCCACCCCATGTCTTCATTTTCTATTGGAAGAAATCATTCTAGGAGATATCCCAGTGATTCCTCTCTTACTTCTAATGGGCATCTTCTTGGTTTCCGACATAATTGAAAAAACTTGGACCGGTACACCCAACTGGAAAAACTAGGACAAATGTGCCCTTGAATGCCTTTAGACTTGGCGTGCTTCTTAAAACACCCCAATCTGATGCATGCACTATGGAATTCTTTTGCACATCTCCTTAGGCGCTCACAAAAATACTGGATGAGCGCGCAGAAATTTTGTTTGTGTGCATGCACGTAAAATTGGACCCAAAACTTTGGGTGCCAACATGCCCCCACCACTATTACCTGGATCTTTCTTGAGCCAATTTCTCACCTTCAAAGGGTGGATAGTAGAGTAAGAGAAAATCATTGTTCGACGAAACCAGATATCGGGATGGTTAAACTTGAGTAACATAAAATCATCAAATCAGGCTAGAGGTGTCGCTTGACTTAGGTCCAAGGATTAGGAAAGTATATATGAGGGTAAAATATGGAGTTGGAGTGCATGAACGCAGATGTATCAGATAGAAAATCAAACTCACGCCATTACGGGCGGTAGTATCCCGTAATATGGGGGGGTGAAGAGAGGGGAAATGCATGGTGTGTAAAGAGACACGAGTCCCAAAGGTGTGGATGGAGGTGGTGAAGATAAGGTAAGTGAAGAAAACATACTTCATTAGTGAATGCGATGATGCATGGAATGGGATGAAATGCTAATCCAACCAGAATAGAGAAGGTGATGAAGCATGGAAACAATTAGCAATGGAAGAGAAGGTAAGTTAGTAGAGTATAATCTCTACCTAATAGTTGTTGGTGCAACATTAATATGAAAAAGAAATAAAGTGTGGGAATAGTCAGGTATGGCAGAGGAAGTGAAGCACAGATCTAGGAAGAGTGGCGTAATTGAATCATGAAATCAGTGATGGGTGAAGGAAATAACACTTGGGGGGAAGGGCCAAAGAAAATGGGACTAGGACATGGAGGAATTTCTTCGCTGAATATGGGGAGGAGAGGGTTTATTTATGTAGGAGGAATTTCTTCGCTGAATATGGGGAGGAGAGGGTTTATTTATATAGGAGGAATAGGTACAATAGGGAGTTGATGAGATGAGTGTGACAACAATGATGTGTCACATACAACATAGAAAATGGCGGTAGAGAGATCACTATGTCGATTTTATTTCCCGATGATAAGCTTGGTTGAATTAAGTACTATAATAGATGTCATACCAATGAGTGGTGAGCTATGCTAGATTTAGATTGCTACACCCGACAGATAAGTGTTGTTGCCAAGAACTCTGTCAGATACTAAGGTCTAATGGTTTTTAGGGGCTAGTGATAGGGGTTGTGGTATAGGGGTACTCCTACTTTGAATACCTCGAGAGGCAAGAAAGTTGTCCTGTGATTTTGTTAGTATGCATGAATGGAGTGGAATGATACTTGGATGGATTGAGAAATCGTTGACCTATCAAAGGTATGACTGATGTGGTATTACTGATGAGGATTGTGGATACCTATCAATCTAATAAAGAGGATCCACTTATTGCTACTGTAATTTTTTGGCCGGAGTTGCGCATACATAAGAACCATAGTGTGGCTGGAACATATCCATGCACGAAGGATAGTAGGCTAGGTGTGCCACACATAAAGGTTGTGCATCCCAGTGGGATTTGAGTGCTAAGGTTAAGAGAGTGGAGTGCCCCCTAGTGGGTCATGCTGTTTATCCAAGGGTATGTTGGTGATTACTGTGGGCCATGGGACGATCAGTTCTAGTGGGATCCATTGATGAAGGAGCTCATCGATATTGGAAGTGATCTTGTTTGGCTCTATTGGGTGGGAGGGGGAAGGGTTTTGTATGGTGAATGATTCTGGGGGGAAGGTGAAGTTAATTGTTGGATGTATAGGTAGGGTGGATATATTGGAAACAAGTTAACTAAAAAATTTGGGGATTGGCTGTAGAGGAGAGGGGTATGGGTGGGTGTGATGGGAGGTTAGATATTTATGACACGTGTTGCATATTTTCTTGGCTAACCACCTTATTTCACCAAGAGTTGTAATGTGAGGTTTGATTTATCTAAATCTAAACTGGTTGAAACTATCTACCTCCATAGTTACCCATTCTCATTGAGCCGGTTCTCTATATACGACCCTTCATCGTGCCAGGGTGCCAACCAGGACTGTATCGAGGGCGCAAAATATCTAATATTATGGTATGTCCTGGAGCTATGCAATTAATACAATCATCAGATCCGACCCATCATACCGATAGGAGATAAAGTATTTCATGCATTCTTCCGTCGATATGTGGGAAAACCTCCTTGTCGACACCTCATACAACTTATTATGCCATCTATTTGAGGCATCTTCAGAATTCATGTCATAAGACTTGAAACTTCTCCAGCTTAATTCTCCATCTACAATGGGGTTGTTCTAGTCCTCCTTGCGCCCCATGACCTTTTAAATATTTTCAATTTCTGAGATTTGCACATCCTTGTCGATAGGCTCATTGTATCGGTCACGTTGATATGGATCCAGTGGCGCGACCACGTGCAGGGTGTCAGTCTCAAATGACATTTGGAACTTTTTCAAATTCAACACCACATTGTTATCAAAAGCCCAATTGATTCCTAGAAATGTAGGGTAGGGACCCGACTTATCCATGATTTCGATGACTTTAAAGTCAACCTTTGTTTTTACTCCTATATTCACCTCCACCTGCTCTGGATGGACGTTGGGGTAGAACTTTTACTGGTTGGTTAATTGAAGATGAATGGCTGACCAAACCAACTTCAATTTTTCCATCACTTCCTAGGATTTCTTAGGTAAAATGTTCACATCAGATCCTAGATCCAACATGACTCCATCCATATCATACCGACCATTCTTTGTTGTCATATTAAACTCTCTTCCAATGCACTTTTTCTTGCTGAGTTGCCAGACATCTCTATTTGGAGCAGAGATGCAATGGTGTTATCCTCTCTTTGTTCTTTCATTCAAGCAGTTGACATCTGAGTTAACTTACTCATAAATTTGGGATGTCTTAGTAAACGCAAACAACAATGCAAGAAGGTATTAAATTGATCTTCTTCTTCTTCCATGCGACCAAGGCCGCGTAAGGTTTCTATGCGTTGAAACTCTTCTTGACATTGTTCACATGCTTCTTTCTCAGCGTGTCGATAAAAAGTCTGTCTGCATGCTTCTTTGATTGATTTTTGGATGGCACGATAGATTTCTTCGTGCACATGATCTTCCTCCAAATATATCTGCATTACATTTTGTAGTTCTTTGTGAACATTTTCTTCCTCCAACAACCTCAATTTCACTTGATGTACTTCTTTGTGGATCCATGCTTCTTCTAGCGACCTCTACATCACTCTATGAAATTCCTCTCGGACCCATGCCTCTTCAAGAGACCTCCGATTCACGTGTTGCACCTCCTCATGCGCTCGTTCTTCCTCCAAGGGTCATTTCACATCGCACACAAAATGCTTCTGCCGAGTCACATCAAACTTATGAGGGGGATGTGGGTCCTTTTTGATCTTTCCCTCTGCTTGTTGACCCGAACCTTCTCCATGCTTGAATTCTACCCCTGTTTTCACCCCTCCATGACTTAATACCCGGACATTCACTTCTCCATTCTTTTGATAATTTTTGAGCAGCTCGACATGTACTGTGTTACAGTTACCCTTCTTGTCCTCCCACTTTTTTAGCAAGTCTAGAAAATCCTCAGTTACATGTTCAGGACTATAACAATATGCGTAGAGCACATGAGACTTAGTGTAGAATAGTGAGACATGACCATTCTCGTCGCAATTGAAACATGTGGGGGGTATGGCGCCTCCTCCACCATATTCTAGTCCATGGCCACATCCATACCCACCTCAAGGTCCTCCTTGATATCCTCCTGTGTCGCCATCACCGCACTCACCACTGTTTTGTTCCTCTTGTACCCGGAATGCATCCCAGGTATTATCATGCATCATTTGGAGGGAGCGACAACTATTGATATTGTGGCCGATGGACTTACAAAATTCATAGAAGGGGGTGTGATTTGTTTCTTGATAATTTTGTAAGGTGGGGCAGTAGGGTGGCACATGACCCCACTATCGGTATATTTCACACCATTCTGATTGTGCAGATGGAAATGGGCTTGACAAACCCGTCTCCACATAATTTGGAAGGACTAAGCACTCTTCTTGTCGATGCCCTTCTGAGCGACATGTAGTGCAACACACATGTTCATGCATGACTTTAGCCTTGGCCACGTCTTGCAACTATATTTTTAATTTTTCTAGTTGTGACTAAACCTGTGCCAACTCGACTGGTGTTTCTGTGCCTCTAGGTGTGGCTTCCAAGCATATTATGATCTCAAATACCTCGATCTGATTCATCACCTTTTGTTGAGTGAGGGAGACTCATATATGGGGGAGAATCCTTGCAATTGACTATTCTTTGTGTTTCACATTTTGGATCTGAAACGTTAGCCTATCCAGTAATATTTTGAACCACTGGTCATAATCCCAAACGATCTCTCCTTTCTGCTTGATTTCCTTGATTTCTATAATGCACTGGGACTCTGACATCAGCTTCTGAAATTCCCAAAGCAAGTCCTGTTTGATCTCAACTAGGGAACACACCTGTCCAACTGACGCAATAACCTTATATTTCATGTACCATGTCAAGGCCCGATCCCTGAACTTAGTCTTGAGTTGCGTGATCTTAGTCGCCTCATTTGTAATTCTCTATACGGACCATATTGTTTTGCAGGTGAACCAATGTTGCTCGACATCATCCTTAGATGTTCCATGGAACATGAGAAATATCAACATACTATATTGATTGGCCATCGTGGGACCAAGTTCAATTCCACTCCTATGATTGCTATTGTCTGGATCCTTCCACACCACTATGGCTTGGGGTAAATTATTGCTTACTTCACCTTCTCCTTCACTTGTGTCGTTACTTATTTCCTTTTCTTCTCTTTTTTTTTAACTTCAACCTCTTCACTACCTACTATGTGTTCTTATTGATTAAAAATGCTCAAGGGGGGTGGAACAAAGGGGGGGTAATACCATCTTCTCCTAAAATTTCTTATGAGGGGACCAAAATATCCATCTAGTTGTATCCGTGCAAGACAATCCAACATGATCAATTCATCTCCCCCACCACTAAGGGAACCTCCATGTTTCTTCACATATGGCGCATCCACATTCTGCGCCTTCTCCTCTTGAACTGATTGCGCACCACCAACGTGCACTCCTACCTCCATGCTGATTCATGCACTACCACTCGCGTGATTCATCTCCCAGTCTAATCTCGACACTGCCACCTTGCGCAGAGTCAGTTTCTCTACTCAACACATGAATTTTCCATGCACCACTCATCAGAATGCTCAGCATACCACCACTACACCAAGAGCCAAAATGTTTGATTGGAGCCCCACCATATTGCGCATCAACTTCTCTTCTTGTCAGCACATAACCACGTGACGCTTCCTTTTTCGAGTCTGCCAGTGCACCACAAATTTGTTCCTTCACACCACACATTTTCACTCTTCCTCTTCTCAAGGTTGCAAGATACTGCAAGAACCAAAGGGTACGGGCTTCGTCACCTAGGCCCTCACTACCACTAATATCACTACTTGTATCTTTGATTTCAAGCCTCTTCGCAGGCCTATCCTCATCTGTGCTCCACTTTGGCACAACATCCTGTCCCACACCATTTCCCGGTGTAAGATTCCTCTTCATTCAGGGCCTGACACCTCACTGCACACCCTTAGTTAACTCTTTTCTATTCTTCCGCTCAACTTTCTTCCTCAGATCAACTCTTATTGAGTATCTTTCAACTCTCTTTCTCCTCTTCTCTTTTGGGTCCATTCCAATCCTCACCTCATTTCAACAACTTCTTAGATCCTCCTCATTGGATCCATACTCTGGTTCTTTTCCCCCCACCTTTTCGAGAAACCCCCCCAACTCTAGGGGGTTAACTCATCCATCCTATCAGGATCCATGTACATCATTCTTTTTTCTATGAACAACATCTTGATCCAAAGGGGGATCTCTTCTAACATCCACTTTCTTGGACCTTCTTTAAAATTTCTTTCAACCTCACTGAAAGAATCACTATATTCTATAACAAAATCCTTCCTTTACTCGAGAAAACCATAAATAAATCGCCCGAGTCCACTTGTTATCCAATTACTTTAGACTATCAATATTGGATTGATCCCATACTGTTGGATCTCATGTTAACATGACTAAATTAACTTCTGCTTGTCTTTTTAAACATTCATGCAACAAATATGGAAATTCTACAAAAAAGAGTTCATGCAGATTAAAGTAAAGATAACTACCTTTCTATTTTTTTTGTTCACTTGCAATCCTTTCATCTCTCGTAGGAAAAATATTTCCTCCTTTTCTTCCATCCAGTCTTGAATCTCCTCCTTAGATGGACGCCACCACATTTCTCTTTTCCTCCATCAATCTCAACAAGACTTCGAGTCCCGAAAACAGAACCATTTGTTGGCGCTAGGAAATCTCATTGTTTCACTACACACTTGCGCACACACTAACCTTCTTAACACTTAGGGGTTTGATACCTAAGGTTTTTCCATAGCGTGTCCAACAAAACCCCTAAGAACCAACATATCAATCCTCAGCCGAGGCCGAGGAAGGTCTCACCCGAGATGTAGAGAGGATCATAGAGACCATAAGGTCTTGTGTCGGGGATGGATGATCAAACATAACTAACAGTACTGCAAATGGAATCCATGTAACTCATATTCGATAATCTATCAAGGACTAAGAATTAAAACAATACACGCACAAGGGTTACTCATTCATAAAAAAACAAAAGATAAAACAAATCTGGCATATCTTTATTACTGGATGTATTCCATCATATCAAAGATATACATTGTGCTAAATAACTGAGTTGAACAACCATAAGACTTCATCTCATTACTATACAAACTATGGGAATACAATAGTATGCACCTGGAGCTAAGATTTAATATTCAGACAGATACAAGCACAAAAAACTTCTACATTCAACACATGATTACAATAGGATAACTTAGAATTCTGGGACTGATGCATTCAAAAATTAACCAACCTATTTTATGAAATGAGAACTCTCTTTTATATATTTTTTTGTTGGGGAGCATTTTCCTTCACTGTTCTGCTCCAATTGCTTGTCTGATCTAATGACCTCACAGTCTTCTGGTACCTTCCAGGGATCCACATAGGTTCTCTGCATCAAGAACAATCTTAACTTCCTGTCCAACTCATCCTCTGGCCACCCCATATGTTCATCTGCTTCTGGTATCAATCATTTCGGGAGATATCCCAATGATTCCTTTCTTTCTTCCAGTGGGCATTGTCTCGGTTTCCAGCGCAACCGAAAAAACTTGTACCGATGTTCCCTTGACCACCTTTAGAATTGACAAGATTCTTAACAAAACCCAGTCTGATGCACAAACTATGACATTCTTTTGTGCATCTCCGTAGGCAATAAAAAAAATACTGGATGAGCGCACATAAATTTCGTTTGTGTACGCATGAAAAACTGGACCCAAAACTTTGGGTGCCAACAGTTACACGTTGGTCTCTTGTGGGAATACCTCCCAATGCTACAACAACCAACAATTGGATTTCCCAAATCTAACAATAAATCATTCATCATGGTTGTGGTCGATCGACTTTCTAAATATGGTCATTTATGTGCCCTCCAACACCCATTCAAAGCCTCCATAATGGCTCAAGGTTTTATAGACAATATCTTCAAACTCCACGGAATGCCCCACTCTAAAGTCTTCGACCATGATCCAATTTTCACGAGCAACTTCTAGCAATAATTGTTCAATATTGAGGGAACCCAATTGCATGTCATCACTGCCTATCATCACTAGAATGATGGTCAAAATGAAGCTGTCAACAAGTGCTTGGAAGCATATTTGTGATGATTTGAATTTGAATGACAATCTCATTGGACTCAGTGGTTACTACTATTTGAACGGTGGTACAATATTGTTGGAAATTAGGTTCAACGCTTCCCGCGAGTTTCACAACATGGGTTAACCCCCTTTCGTGGATCCTAACTCCAATGATTGTGGCAGAGACTAACGCCTGCGGGTTTTGGTCTAACAAAAATGGTAGTCCAACACATGGTATTAGAGCGATAGGTATCGAGTTTGAAACTTTTTCGGCACGCGTTGGGGGGAGATTGTTGGACATTGGGTTAAATTCTTCCCGTGAGTTTCGTGACATGGGTTAACTCCTTCCCGTGGATCCTAAATCTGATGATTGTGGTAGAGACTAATGCCTACATATTTTTGTCTAATGATAATCGTAGTCCAACAAATACATATTACCATGGTGCTACTCGCATGACTCCATTTGAGGTGGTCTATGGTCAAAATACACCCTCAGTATTATCTTATCTACCTAATGTCTCCAAGGTCTAGGAGGTTGACAAAACCCTTACAGTATGAGATGAAATTCTATGTACCCTCAAAGAGAATTTGGTCTTGGTTCATAATTGCATGAAGTAATAAGTTGATCAATGTCATTTCGAATGCCAATTTTTTGAAGGGGATTGGGTGTTTCTTTGTCTACAACCTTATAAGCAAACTTCCCTGAAAGAAGATCACTGTCAGAAACTTCGTCCAAAGTTTTATTTCCCTTATACAATTTTAAAGTGCATAGGGCCCGTGGCTTACAAGTTATCCCTTACCAGTCACTCTAATCTCCATCTGGTTTTTCTTGTGTCTTTCTTAAAGAAAGTTATTGGAACCAAGTTCTAGCTTCAAACTAGTCTCCCAAAATTGGATGAAGAAGGATCCATTTGGTTGCAACCACAAGCAGTACTTGCCCAATGCGAGCGTTGTCTCCGTCAACACACCATTCATGAAGTTTTAGTATAGTGGAAGGATACACAACCCGAGTAGGACAAATGGGATCCAACCACCATTCTCCAACAATTCCCACATCTCAAGCCTTGAGGACAAGGATGTTCTTTAATGGGGAAGGCATGCTAGGGTCCTAACCTACCTAACGCCTCAAGTATATATAATAGTATGTTTTGCTATGTAATAAAGGTTGTAATTATTAAATAAGGCCTATGTAATAATGTGAACATGTCTAATGCAAGAAGACTTACTAGAAGGTTTTTCCCCTAGAAAGTCCTTCCTCTAGGATGTTTCTAGAAGATAGAAATAATATAAACAGGGGTAAAAATTATGGAAAAGGTTTTCTTGTGAATTCATTTGTACTCAAGCTTTGGTCTATTGGAGGTTTCCCCCTCGAAGAGGCAAGTGAAATTTTCTCTCAATATAATAAAGATATCATATTTTGGATGAATTGTGTCATTGTGCTTAATGTTTCACTCTTTTTGCTAACTATTGTGATAATAATTGTATTTCTTCTCTACATATTTCCTTCTGGTATGTTACAGAAAGAAGGTAGAATTTTGGCAAGATCAGTTTGTAATGAAATATATGAACAATAATTTTGTTATTGTTGCTGAAGGTTTTCTTGAACCCAAAGACATATTTCATAAGTTCTATGAATTTCCTAGAAAAGATATATAACCTACTACACTCATATAAAACAACAACAACTGAAGAAAATTTTTGCATGAAGACTTGTACATATATATTTATGAAGTATGGAGTTGATTGTAAAGAACGACATGGTTATTATACTACCTAGGGTCATTTCTCCTGATGGTTCACGTGAAGCGTGTGTACTTGGAAAGTATCTATAGGTTGCATTTGAAACATGGAAAACTTGGAGAGAAAAGACTCAACATGAACGTTTCCATAGTGATTTTTGTTCCTTGAACAAACCTTCATTTGGTAGGTGCAAGGTATGTTTTGAATTTTATTGATGAATTTTCCATGTGTACTTTAGTATATTTCTTGAAGAATAATGATCACCTCTTTCCAAAATTCAAGGAATTTGGAGCATTGGTTGAAAACCAATGCGGTTGACCTGTGAAATGTTGTTAGGGTCCTAACCCGCACATAGGTAGAACAATATATTCATATGTAATAAAGGTCAATATTAATAAGGCCTTTCAATAAAATAGAATAAGGTGGATGTAAGAAGACCTAATAAAAGCTTCCGCTTCTAGAAGGTTCTTCCTCTAGATGCTTCTTTTTAGTATAAATAGGAGTCGAGGGTATGAGAACCCTAGATTGGATATTATTGTAATAGAGCTCTGCTCAACTGGAGGTTGCCCCATCGAAGAGGCCTGTGAAGATTGATTTCAAATTCAAAGTGCTATTTTTGTTATTATTCTCATATCGTTTCAGTGTTATTGTAGTGAATGTTATAGTTATATTTCTGTTATTCTGCCATTACTAACATTTTATTTCTGTTCTGCATACATTTTATATCTGGTATATTACAAGTGGTATCAGAGCACTTTCCTCGACAGAAAGTGTGGGTTAATTTTTTTCCAGGGTAGAGACGTATTCCGATGTCTTTAAGCCACATATATCTGTCGTTATGTGCATAAACCCACAGTTGAGGGATTCATACACGCAGGAAATACAAGTGGTACTTAAGCGCACATCTGTTGGCCACCCTTGTAAACCCTGTTGGTACCCCTTCGAGTGGCAACGCATCAAACAACACCTGTGTATGGATCGACCTAGATTACCTGAATCCCTCTTTAGATAAATCGATCGGTCGCCTGACTGCTATAGTTTCACCGAGAACATCACTCGGGAAGATACTCTCTAGTACCTGGGTAGTCGAGTAGTACGACTAAGGGTATGGTCTATCCTCCTTAGTTAGTTCCCTAAGATATTGGGCTGAGTACTACTGTTGGACCCTGCACGTATATCAGAGAGTTATAACACAGGGAAAACCCTTGTCTGTAGAACCCTTGAATACCTAACCCTTGGGGACATAAACATAAACAAATTAAAACAGATTTCCACACAACTGTGTTTGGGTTGCCAAGTAAATACAAATTTATTTCTGGTTAAGCATTTGGGCATTTCCTCTCTACAGTATTCTTCAGACCAGAGTATAACTCC
>SNQJ01S0000478.1:23237-66866 GCA_010110895.2 Picea sitchensis | reverse complement strand
TGGGGGCTTCAAGCCTTCATGTGGGGGTCCTTCATCTTCGTAAGGCCATAAATCTCAAACCATGAGGATTTATGTGACATTCCACATACCACCGAAAATGGCATGACAAACACTATCCATCTAGGATAATTTCACCAACAATTTCCTTGATCTTCATCTCATTATTCCACATACAAGCATGGGTCCTCCAACCATTCTTCTAGGATAACCCAATCCGCAAAGCATCTTCCTGTGAGGTATTTCACCATAAGGGGACCACTTTGGAGTTCATCCATTTGTGCACCTCATCAATCATGATAAGACAATAATGAGAGAATGTGTCCTCCAACTATTCTTCTAGGATAACTCAATCTGCAAAGCGTTTATGCATAGAATGGGCTCATTCTCTAGATGATAAAAGGAAGAAGCTAGATGTAAGGTGTCATGTTTGTATTATGATGGGATAATATGAAGATTTGAAGACCTATAGATTGTTTGATCCAGTCAAACATGGAATTATTCGTAGGAGATATGTTGTCTTTGATGAGAATGCCTCAAGTATTACTTTGTTGAATTCCTCTTCTGGCTTGTTAAGTAGTGATTGAATGGATATTTTGTAGAACTCCAGGTTGAATAACTACTGCATAGGGCCGTCAACTAGACAATTGACTAATGTACCAGAACTGACTTGTAGTCAACATTCTACAACATAATCAACCATACGTTTTGGAAAGCCTAACCATTCCACTTAAGAAGACTTTGGTTAAAGTGTTGCTTCTACAAAGATCATTTATCTTACCAAATCATGGGTAACTATGAAGGTATCGACTGCATTAAAATATTTACCTTTGATGCAAAGATGAATTATGTTTGACTAATTATTTTGCTTGCTTCTCATTTTGGATGGGAGGTACATCAACTGGATCTCAAGAGTGATTTTATTCATGGTGATCCCATTATCACATATAGTTGTCAAGGGAAGCAGGTCATGCAAGTTCATGGTTTGCACAATAAGCGTCCCAATGCAACATGCAAAGGAACTCATTTCGGGCTTAAAATACAAACGAACAGGTTGAATTTTGTCAGCGGTGGAGATTCCAGAAGCATTCTAGATTAATGGCCCCCGGGTATTCGAGATTTCAAAATTGCACGAAGTATAGTGCCATGAGAAAGGATGAAGCCCAAAGTCTCGAAGCAGATCTCATTCGTCGATTCGAAAAGGGAAGATCTGATCCATTGATCTAAAGAGGGAAAATTTGAGCCGCTGATCATAAATCCTCGCCCAAGATCACAAGATCGATGACCGCAGTCCATTGCAAGGATTTGACATGCTCGGGCGATAATGTTTTTGAGCAGTCCCGCAATTGAAGCCATGGTTTGGAAAAAGTAATATGTGGAAAAAGGTGGTGGATTGCGGGCTCAAAAGTGGTGTGAACCCAAACCACCTTTGAGTGGCCTTGCAATCACACGTTTATATGACGTCCCATCCGAGAGAAACGTGTGGCCGACCCCTTGGAATTAATCCATGTTTCAATCCCGATGCAAGTTGTTAATGAAAGTGAGAGAGGTGGTTGAAAACATGCAAAGAGCGGCCGTAAAGGAAGACTATCAATCTGAAGCTTCCTTATGGACAATTTTTCATGTAAAGCACATAACTACGCCTAGCTCACATATGACATGAGGGGGACTGCACAATCTGACAGAGAAGGTGCCGACTGAAAATGTTAATGCGGTGGTCCAATCACACTCCTGGTGGTTGCAACATTTTTAGTATATGTAGGTAGTTTTGATATTTTGTTATGGTCGATGGTTGAGCTAGGATGCTGCATTGTAAAGCTTTGATGAAAGCTTTGGTTATCTGTTATGTAATAGGATTTGATATTTCCTGTTTAATAGAAGTCAACTTCTTTCCATCTCTCTGTAAAAGTTGTGTTAGAACACTCAGACATGGAGGATCCAATCGAGGGTCGTATGCTGTTGTTATGAAGGTTTGATTTCAACAATATTGTGACCAGTTTTAATCAATTAGTTTTGTTATCTTTTTCCCTCTCACACTGAAGAGCTCGGGCATGGATGATCCAATCGAGTTGTTGTAGCTACATTGTGATGTGTGTTTGATCATTGTGTTGTTATGACTGTGTTTCTTAAATATACTTCTGTGTTTGAAACTTTGAATCCAAGATGATATTTTGTTTGAGTTTTTCTTCCTTAGGGTGCTGGAAGACCTGATGTCCATAAAAAACCTCTACATTATCCTCACCAAGTCTTCCTTCTATTCATCTTTAATACAACTTACTAACTGGAGTTGAATCAAGACCTCATCTTCTTGTGCATACCGGTCCAATTTTCTGTGTTAAAGCAATATCATCTCGAGTCTTCACCCATTCGAACCCCCTTAAATTTATTCATTGTGACATACAAACTGATGGGTACTGGGCTTACCTCCCCTGCAATCAGGAGGTTACTTCTAGTGTTAACATTTATGGCACCGTTGTTGGGGAAGAAAGTGAAGATATCTTCCCTGGTAGAATGAGAAAGAGATTCTGATTCTGAAGGTGCATCATATATCAGAACCATTGAAGATTGCAACTTGCACCTGGCGACTCCACCATCAAAGACTCCACTGGGGAGGATCCTGTTGACAGAAAAATGAGCATACCGAAGGGAAAGACTAGGTGTCAGTCTATGAGTTTTCTTCATGAAGTCTTGTTCTTCTTTATCAACTTATTTCTCTCTTTCCCTTCATAGATAAAGAGGATTATCCTCTACTTTGTATATTCTAATGACAATAATCCTTCCTTCATTCATCCATCCTTGGAAGAAGAAGACATGCCCTCTTCTTGTGTTGTAGATGCTGATCCCGTGTCTTCACCTTAGCCTATTCATAAAAGTGATATCTGTATTTCATCTCCTCTCGAAATTGATCACCCTTGTAGCCTTGAGGAGGTTGAAAATGAGTCAAAACCTTCTCAGATCTCATTACCTCCTATTGTTTCTGTTGAACCTCCCCATCCTCTTTTTGAATCCCATATTCAACCCACAAGTTTTCAAGATAAGATTAGAGACAGGATGTTTAAGCCTCTAAGGCTACCACATCACCTGCATCCCTATCCTCCTTATTCCTTTGAGTATCTTCCTTGGTTTTCTGGGGAGGATAATGTTACAGATGAGAGGTACTTGGGGGCCTTTGAGAACTTTATTTATTAGTTTGAGATCATTCATGATGATGTTACCGTGAGGCTATTCTCACATTCCATGTCTGGAGATGTTGCTGTGTGGTTTAGATGCCTGGAGGCCAGTTCTATTGGTTCCTGGACTGAGCTATGCCATGCTTTTTTAAAGTGTTGGGGTGAGAAAAAATCCCTTGATCAATACTGCATTGAGTTTAATTCCTTGAGGAGAGGGGAAGATTAAGCCTTGGTTGTCTTCAACAAGAGGTTTTACAATGTTTATCATAGTATGCCTGTGGAGATCAGATCTACAGAGACTGCTGCCATGGTGTACTATGTCATGGCTCATCATCTAGATCTTGTCCTTCTCCTGAGAGAAAGGAAATATTCATCGTTAAGACATCTGTTTGAAGATGCTGTAGAGGTCGAAGAGAACATCAGGTCTAGAAAGTGGGTTCATAGTCAAGCATATCTCGAAAATTTGATTGTACATGCGAAAGAAGATTGTCAATATGTTTCAGATTTTGAGCAAGATGATAATGAATATGAATAAGATATGGAACAACAACAAGGAAGTGGGTATGATTCACAGTTGGAATTAGGTTCTTCAACATTTGCAGATTTTTCTGTGGGTAGGAACGCATATCAATCTTATGATAAGTTTCCAGATCATTTTGAGCATGTAGCAGTGGCTGATTTCATAGATAACTGTATGTTCTTGGCTGATCATAGTTATGATGTTCTAAATCTTGCTACACCTTTATCTTGTGACCATTCTTATGAAGAAGAGACAACAACTGTTGATGATCAAGAGTTGGTCTCAAAAGAACAAGGAGGGAATTTATTTGCAAGTAGAGGGAATTTTACAGAGGAGCAACCTGGTCTTCTAAAGCATCCAGGATTCTGTCGCATTATTCATGATCCTGTGGCCATATACATGGAGTCATACATTTTAGATTTTCTGAAATTTTCAAATTGCATTACTTCACCAATACTCACATGCGAGTATGGTGTTATGAAATATTTCCAAGACCACACTATTGAGCCTTTTCCTTTATTAATTAAGGAAAATCATTGGGTGGAAATCAACTACCCTAGACTCGCAGAAAACACAGAGCAACATGTAAAGGAGGAGCTTAGTGGGTAGTTTATCTCCTGTCCAAAACCTATAATTGAGAAGGTAGCACATGGTATCATCCAGCCTGCATCCTTTCTCCACCCACCTGTGCACTCTAAGAACATCACACGACATGTGAGCCACAATAAAGGACAAGAGTTAATTTCTTACCAATTGAGCTCCCCTGATTATAAATTTTGTGACCTTGTGGGATTATATATGGAGCTGTGTTTTCCAAAAGCATTGGAGCCTGCAAATTTATTCACCTTATCATCATTTGGGGGTATAGTCAGTGTTCCAAGCCATGCCCTTGCTTTGTTGTCATACTTCCTTAGCCTTTTATGGATTATCTACAGTAAATAGAAGGATCATATTACTAGACAATTTGGGTGGCTATGGTGGAAGTTTTCTTTCACCTAGAACTTTGTAAAAATTAGTTAGCTTAGGCTTATGTACATAAATAAGCTCCTCTTGGAGCCCATGTGTTTTGTTTTTGTTTTTAGGATAGTGTGCTTGCCGGATTTTATTTCTCAGAAGGATGTTTTTTGAGCATGACTCCATAGCAACATTTCAGAAGGCGACTGGAACTACTTGTTCTTGACAGCTCGCAGGGAGCATGCCATCCCCTATGGAGCCAAATGTTATCACATATAGTTGTCAAGGGCATTAGGTCATCCAAGTTCGTGGTCTGCATAGGAAGCGTCCGAGCTCAACATGTAAAGCAACTCATTTCGGGCTTAAAATACAAACAGACAGGTTGAATTTTGTCAGCGGTGGAGATTCCAGATTAATGCCCCCTAGATATTTGGGATTTCAAAATTGCATGAAGTATAACGCCATGAGAAAGAACAAAGCCCAAAGTCCCGAAGCAGATCTCGACCATCGATTCGAAAAGGGAAGATCTGATCCATTGATATGAAGAGGGAAGATTTGAGCCACTGATCGTAAATCCTCACCCAATATCACAAGATCGACGACCACATTCCATTGCAGGGACACGATGTGCTCGAGCGATAATTTTCTTGAGCGGTCCCGCAATCGAAGCCGTGGTTTGAAAAAAGTAATACGTGGAAAAAGGTGGTGGATTTCATGCTCAAAAGTGGTGTGAACCCAAACAACCTTTGAGCGGCCCCACAATCACGCGTTTATATGGTGTCCTATCCGAGAGTAGCGTGTGGATGCCCCTTTGTCATTAAGCCACGTTTCAATCCCGATGCAGGTCATTAATGAAAGTGAGAGAGGTGGTTGAAAACTCATCTCACCACATAAATGGAAAACATGCAGAGAGCGACCGTAAAGGTAGACTGTCAATCCGAAGCTTCCTTATGGACATTTTTTTTGTAAACATAACTGCGCCTGACTCGCATTTGACATGAGGGGCCCTGCACAATCTGACAGAGAAGGCGCCGACTGAAAACGTTAATGCTGTGGTCCGAACACACTCCTAGTGGTTGCAACATTTTTAGTATATATAGGTAGTTTTGATATTTTGTTATGGTTGATGGTTGAGCTAGGCTCCCGCATTGTAAAGCTTTGATGAAAGCTCTGATTATCTGTTATGTAATAGGATTTGAGATTTCCTATTTAATATAAGTTAGCTTCTTTCCATTTCTTTGTAAAAGCTGTGTTAGAACACTCGGGCATGGAGGATCTAGTCGAGGGTCGTATGATGTTGTTATGAAGGTTTGATTTCAGTGGTATTGTGACCAATTTTAATCAATTAGTTTTGTTATCTTTTTCCCTCTCACATTGAAGAGCTCGGACATGGATGATCCAATCGAGTTGTTGTAGCTGCATTGTGATGTATGTTTGATCATTACGCTTTTATGACCGTGTTGCTTAAATATACTTCAATGTCTGAAACTTTGAATCCAAGAGGATCTTGTGTTTGAGTTTTTCTTCCTTAGGCTGCTGGAAGACTCGATGTCCATAGCAGACCTCTACATTCTCCTCACCAAGTCTTCCTTTTATTCACCTTTAATCCAACTTGCTGACTGAAGTTGAATCAAGACCTCATCTGCCTGTGCATACTAGTCTAGTTTTTTGAGTTAAAGTGATATCATCTCGAGTCAGTTCCCATTCGAACCCCCTTAAATTTATTCATTGTGACATACAAACTGATGGGTACTGGGCTTACCTCCCCTGCAATCAAGAGGTGACTTCTAGTGCTAATAGATCCCACTAAACAGATTTATATGGAGAAACCCTCAAGGTTTGAATAAGATGAGAGCCTTTTCTATGGATTGAAGAAATCAATATATGGTTTCAAACAAGCCCCTAGGGCATGGTATGAGAAGATTGAATGATTCTTTATCAACCTTAGATTCAAGTGCTGTGAGTTGGACCATAGTGTCTATGTTTTACATGTAAATAGGAAAACCTGAATTATTGCATTGCATGATGATGCTCTAGTCATAATTGGAGCTAATGATGATTTAATTTTGGGTTTGAAGAAACAATAAATAAATACCTTTGAAATGAATGACCTTAGTTTATTGCATTTCTTTTTAGGCATCTAAGTCTTACAAATTGATGATGGTATATTTATTTTTAACCTAAATATGTGTTTTATTGATTATAGAGGTTCAAAAGGGAAGACTACAAATAGTGTGTTACACCTTACCGGTCAAGAGTGAAGTTGAATAAAGAATGTGATTCTCCAAAAGTTGATGCTACTCTCTATAGGTAGGTTGTTGGTAGACTTATCTATCTAACTCACAATTGACTTGATATTTCCTTTGGTATTAGTATGGTTTCTCATTTCACGTAGGATCCAAGAGAAAGTTACTTGAATACCACAAAGAGAATTGTTCATTATATCAAGAGAAATTATCAACACTGTATCAAGTATTCTCATGAGCATACAAATCTAGTTAGTCAGATACATATACTTGGATTGGTTTGGAGATGGAGATGACCAAAAGTCTACATATGGTTATTTGTTTCATCTTAGCTCTGGACCCATACTTTGGTCTTACAAGAAGCATAAGGTGGTCTCTCTTTCGACTACTAAAGAAGAATATCATGGTGTAGTTAATGCTAGCACAAAAGTAGTGTGGATTCAAAATCTCATGGTTGAACTTGTATTTCTTGTTGAGGGATCGACTATAGTGTATTGTGATAATCAAAGTGTAATATAGGTTTCCGAAAATCATGTTTCTCATAGTAAGATGAAGCATATGGAGCTTCATAATCATTATTTGAGGAAGTTGGTATATGATAATGTTGTGAATCTTATTTCTTGCAGGATAGGATGATCAAATTGCTAATATATTTATGAAGCCACATACAGAAGCTAAGGTTTTGAAACTTCAAATTATGCTTGGGATTTAGGAAGATGCAATTATAGGGCGGTGTATAGAAGTAATTCCACCTCCTAAATATCCAAAGTGTTGTGCTGATGGAAGGTTGTTGTAACAACATGATCATCACATCCCTTGATCTTTTGGAGATTATTTTTTAAAGTTGATAGTTGATTGGATATTCAATAGGGTATTTGACTAGTCAATGAGGTCGACCATGGAAACCAATTGGTGCAGTGGTCAAGGAAGAATTCAAGGAGTTAAATACATGACTTGGCCAATCAAAGTGGACCATGTCCTACTCACTTACATAAATTTAGTTACACTTTGGTGCTATATATAGATGGCCTTATGGATCAATTTATCATGGGAGTTTTTTGGAAGTTCTTTGTTTCCTCTTGTTTCCTTTGTATAATGAGATATGCTCACTTGTGCTTAAGCATTGTAATAATGTAATTAGACACCACCTCTTCTTGGAATGTTTAGCTCCGTAATCTACCTAATTCCTTGGTTTTCCAACAAGAATGAGGAGCTCCTCCTTTGAAATGGAATTTTCTTGATTAATGACCCGTTTTGTGGATATAGACCCATTGCCTTACTCAAGTTTACCAAGGTTCCCAATTGAATTGGCCCAAATAGATCCATTACAAACATTCTTATTATTGTCACTCTAGAGCTTATATATTGAATTCTATATCAAGTGTAAGAACTTGTGTTCTAATCCTAGTTTAGATTCCCCACAATTGTTTCCCTAAAATCAATTGGGGCCTTGTACCAAAAGTTATATAATCACCCAATGAATGGTCCATAAGGAAAAGTAACAACATCAAAAGGATTCATATATTACTTGTAATGTTTGATTTCACTATCCACTCCCAAGATGCTATTTTATGCTATTGTTTAAAACAAATTAAGGAGGCTTAATTATGATCAACCATAGCATGCCTCACAAGACTGATTATGTCAACTTTGAATACAAGAAATAAAAACATAAAGATTTGAATAATATATATGAGAAAAAAATATTTTTTCCATCATTTTAAGACAAACGCCTAAATTAATCTCACCATAAACCCATCCTAGCTAGAATCACGAGAAGAGTAAGAAAGTCTAATAAATAAACTTTGTATTTATTCAAATTATTTTTCTTTAACATTAGAGTTATATGAAAGTATGTCGTGACTATACAGTAATATTTTTTTGGCCAGGTGAATCCCTTTCCCTTTGTTAAAGGGAATACAAATATTAGAACTTTTCAAGGATTCTCAAGTAAATATTCCTAAAGATAGGTTGATAGGCTAGTTACATTAAACTCCTATTACTAAATCTTTGGAGCTTATCCATAAATCATCATCAATGTTAATGGCCTCCGAGTAAATATTCCTAAGGATAGGTTGATAGGCTAGTTACATATAACTTGTACCAAGATTTGGAACTTAGCCATAAATCATCATCAATGCTAGAGGCCTGCTCTAGAGAGGAAAAATGCCTACAAACAAAATGTAAGATGTTTGTTTTCATAGTAATTCAATCAATGTAGTTATTGCTTAACTTCATGAATCCTAAATAGTGGATTATAGATCAACATTGACATGCTTAGAGTCGCTAGATCTAAGACCAAGGAATCCCTCCATGCATGATGTATTGTCCCATGCTTTTTTCATACCTTCCACTAAGTGAAAACATGTGTTTATGCATATATACATTTTAATTTTGATGATTCAATATTCAATATTTATTTGTATTATTATTTCTAATGAATAGTCCTACTCTTTATGATTTATCTCTCCATCTCTTTGAAAACTTATTGTTGATTCATGAACAATGCACCAACCTGTTTTAGACTTTCACAGTGTCTAATTTTGTTGCCAATTGTTTTAAAGAATCATTATGTCATAAAAACCATGATTGACATTTTAGATTCATAATACACGATCCATCATCAAAACAAAAATGAGAAGGGAAAAAAATTTAAAAAACACTAAAAGAATGTTAAAGAAGTTAAAAAATGAATGCTTACCCATCCTAATAATTACGAATAAAAATTCCCAAAAAATAGTTGATAAATTAAATTAAAGAAACATAACAAGCTCAAATAAACTATTGAACATGGTTTCTATAACATGGTGACCCCGGAAACAATTGTTTTAGTATTTATATTATAACATGGTTACCCCGAAAATAATAATAAAAATTTGTTTTAGTGTTTATCTCATTAAGGTGACTCCAAAAACAATTATTTTAGTATTTATATTATAACATGGTTACCCAAAAATAAAAATAAAAATTTGTTTTAGTGTTTATATCAGTGATGAGAGCCATTGTTTGGTGGCATTATCTCCTTTATTTTGTTATTACTATAGTCCTTTGTTATTTTCCTAAGTATGTTAGGATTCAATTAGGGTTCTTATGACTTATGGCATTATCTCCTTTATTTTGTTATTACTTTAGTCCTTTGTTATTTTCCTAAGTATATTAGGATTCCATTAGGGTTCTTATGACTTATGAAAAGTCGATCAATCTATTTCTCTTGCATTTATATTTAAAGCATAACATTTGTAAATACAATTTTCCCACTATGTATCATGTATGTTTGTGCCTTCCATTTGTTTGTACATTACTTCCTATTTATCCATGATGTTAAATTGGTTTCTTTACACTTATTCATTTTCCACAATTTACAATTACTTCCTATTTCTCCATGATGTTAAATTGGTTTCTTACACTTATTCATTTTCCACAATTTACAATCTCTACGTTATACTTTTCAAATATAAATACCCTTATGATTGTTAGTGCCCATCATTATTTAGGTCGGTGTTATAAAATATTATGGTGTATATGTCTCCATATATGGATGTAAATGTTTTCCAATAACTTTATATCATAAAGTTGCATCACTCCCACTAACTACAATAAGGTAGAGCAAACATTCTTGATTCATTATTTAGGTCGGTGTTATAAAATATTATGTTGTATATGTCTCCATATATGGATGTAAATGTTTTCCAATAACTTTATATCATAAAGTTGCATCACTCCCACTAACTACAATAAGGTAGAGCAAACATTCTTGATTGCCTTTTCATTGGATTTAAATTTAACACGTTAAAAGTGAAGACCTACACACATCTTTAACAAATAATGGCACATTATAGTCAGAGTTCATAAAATATGTTATAGTACTATTCCATGATATTCTATTTAAAAGTAGAGACCTACATATCATCTTTAACCAATAATGGTACATTAAATTGAGTATTCTAAAATATGCTTCAGTACTATTTCTTGATATTCTATTGTTCCACTTCTTAAGTAGAAGGAGATGATTCCAATCATATGAGAAGAACAATTTTAATTAGTTTAGATATTATCTATGAAAGATGTGTTTAAATATATATTTTTGAAAGAGTTAGAGAATAATATTCAATGTGTTAAATCTAAACATAAATATCAATTGAAAGTTGGTAATGTTTGTTCTACCCTTTTTCCTGGTGGACATGATAGAATGTTGTGATACAAATTATTCGAAATTGTGTTGAAGATGAAACTATCGGAACAAGGACAACGATCCCCTATATTTTTGTCTTCATCTCTTTCTTGGAAAATACACCATTCCCTTAATTTAAAATCTCAACTTTCCGTTATTTAATCCTTTATTCAATCCAATTAAAGAAAAAAATAAGTCGTGTTTCTATTTTTCATGAATTGGATAAAACAACAGATTGAACAAAGGAAACTAGAAATGTTGCATTAAGTGAATGTTGTGGGCATTCACTCGACATTGTGCATCTACAACAACTTAGCAACTTTCAACTAGCCTCAAACATGCTCTATCAGGAATTCACATGACATCATTAGAAAATAGGTAGGTACATGTATGATTCTCTCCTTTCACTCTTTCAATTTTACATTTTACTTATTTAGTATAGTTGTTTCTTGTTTGATCATGTGGTAGTTAGATTTGTTTTTACCCTCCATATCTCCTCATCTCTTGATTGTAATGCATCATTCTTGATTTTTGTTTATTAATCCTTATTTAAATTAGTCCCATTTCCCCATGTGTAGAGAACACTTTATTTTGGACTCTACTATGGTTTAGTTGTCTCCTATGGAAAATTATTCATGCTCTGTTGATGGTAGTCTTATTACAGATATCTATAATTGTAATTTTTTTGCCCCATTTTCCCCATATCTCAAAATTCCCCCATGAAAATTCATCGTTTCCTTTCCCTTCTATAGATGATAGCCGTAGTTATATGATTGAAGCCAACAAATTGACATTTCTCAGTGATTTTTCTGGTGACAAGAGTGGTAAATACTATGCACCTATAACCTGTAAAAAACCCCAACAAACTAGTATCGTGGGTGACATACCCAGTCCCTGTTTTATCCACCTTCCATTTTACCCTGGAATTATCCACTCCACAATAATACATATTTCGTAGTCATTCTTCCCATATTCATTATCTTTTCCCAACATTACTCAATTTGTGCCATGGTAATGGACTTAGCACAATCATATAAGAGGAACAAAGTTAGTGGAAAAGATAACACCGATGAGAAAAATGAATGTATATTATGCCTTCCAGTCGACAAGATACATTTGATGAGTAAAATGGGGGGTGTGTAAATTGGGGAGTGGGCATGTCACCACAACACCACTTTTGTTGAGGTCATTTTGCAGGTTACAGGTGCATAACCATGTTTATAACCAGTGTAATTGTGAGAAATATTGACTCACTAGTTTCAATATGATTGCCATCGAAGAAAGGGGAGGGCTGGCCATAGTTTCATGAGGAAGCACATGACATGGGAAAAATGACAAAACCATATAGAAATATACTACAATAGGTTTCCACCAATAAAGTATGAATACTCTCTCTCTCTCTCTCTCTCTCTCTCTCTCTCTCTATATATATATATAACCACAACTAGAATAATGTTCAATGTAAACATGTTGTCTTAGAAATTTATGTGGAATCTTATTTAGACATTAATGAGGATGTCAAATGGGAAAAAATTAAGGTCTATACTTTAGATATATTTAGAGAAGTAATTATTGTCTTAATAATTGATGTTTTTTATATAAATTTTAAGATGTTTATATGAACATTAGTATTTATGAAACTTAATTGGTTGTGTTTACAAATGTTTCATAGGAGTTTTTCTAGTTGTAAATAAAAAATACCACATTACCACCCTAATTGCCACCAAATTGAAGCAAAGTGTCAAAAAATGAAACATTAAAAAATGCTTTATATTGGCAACAACTTGGTGGTATCTTTTCTAAAATATTGTAGTGGATGGTATCTTACCAAGGATAAAGACACTCTACTATAGCTTACTATAGCTTAATGGCATGCTTTTTTAATAAAATTTCCAAAACATCAACATCCTCTACTTCTGTATGTTCTTATAAGTTGATTGATCAAGTACTTCAAATAATTTATGTGGATAGCAACACTTTTACCTCTAACCATTTTAAATCTAAATTTTTTATCTCAATTTATATGGATAGCAACACTTTTACCTCTAACTATTTTAAATCTAAAAATGTTATCTCAAAATTATCTTATTATTATTTTTTTTTTGTTGAAACATTTTTGGAGCTCTTTTCCAAATATAAGTGATATACTTGCATATGTAATATGCTCAATCCTATTAGTCCTTTTCCTTACCATATCTAGTGTACCAATTTTCTAAAGTAGTAGGATATATTGGTTAAGACTTTATCATTTAGTGTTCATTGCAAATTCTTTTCTCTATTAAATTGAATTTCATTTTTACTTATTAAGTGTGGAAATTTTCATTGGAAGACTACAAGAATGATTACTAATTAATTTTGTTCAATTTCGAATTACCAAGATTTTAAAAATATTTCCTACAACTTTAATATGATATTAAATAATAAGAAAAAATTACATCTACAATACACTAAAGAAAATACACAATAAATTTTGGAACAATATAACTTATAACATTTTGTTCAATTTCAAACTATTAAGACTTCAAAAATATTTCATATAAATTTAATAGAGAATACAAAGAAATTACTTCCACAACAAAGAGATAAAGGAAATTACATCCAATGTTTGCAATGTTTGTAAATATTTGCAGTTGATAATTGAGGGCTCATTTCCTTTCTTGATAATGTTTTGATTCTATATGTTTATAATACACAATTTTATATGCATATCAGTCACTTCAAGTTGATAATGGAGGGCTCATTTCCTTTCTTGATAATGTTTTGATTCTATATGTTTATAATACACAATTTTATATGCATATCACTCACTTCAAACTAGTAACCTCAAACCTTGGATGGGGATTACGCTCCTATCCATATCAATCAAGAGAAAGTTGTCATGGTAGACTCAGGGAAGACAATTCGTTTTGACAAATGCCTTCATTAGATTTAAAATTTGCCAGACATCACGCAAGTTTAATGATTGATATTCTAAAGTTGCGTGACCTAATCCATTGTCTCCTCAAAGTAGTTTGTTGCACAACTGACCATAATATATATTCAATTAGTTCAAGAGGATCATTTCTATTTGAAGAATTCTTTGTTAATTGATATGGGTGATATGTTCATGGTACCATCATATAAATCTCTAAATGGATAGGATGCTTTTGGTAACCCAACTTTGATGCATACCTATCCTCTCGGTTTTCTAAATCAATTCTTTTGGGTATTATGTAAATTATTTTATTCGATTTTGTGCTTAGTGATTGGATGTGATGTTGTCCCATGGGACAAGGGCAAGACATTTCTTTATGGAGAGCACTGGAAGATACACATCTCTCGCCCATCACATCATCGTACTTCTCTTTGGTGATGGTGTTTATTTGTCCATGAATGATTGTGAAGGATTGATAAGGCAATCTTCACATGTGAATTGAGGTGTCCTTCCCTTTCACTTTTGACAATGTAGTAAACCATAAAATCATCAATTGTCGTGTCTTCTTTCTTGATGACAATGTCCATTTATGTCCTGTGAAATCGAGTAAACTATGACATGCTGCCCTTTTCAATGGGTAATCACATATGTTTATGTGGGTTGATTGGGTTTGTTGTTTGTTATAGATTTCAACATCCTTCTTTTTTATGAGGGACAAGACCATGCAGTTGGATTCTTCTCACTTGATCTATTCAATGATCATTGCTATTTGTTTATGTTTTTCGGAGTTCATCTCTAACTTTATCTTGAGTGGAAACTGTATCATTTAATCAATAAACATTGGCATTAGAAAGAGGAATCTCACAAAAAAAAAAGTCCTTGAACGCTTCATTTGTTTGATGGTTTAAAGAATGTGACTCTATTACCTAATGGATAAAGCTAATGGATTTATATTTTGGTGTTTGATTGGTTTAAAGAATGTGACTCTATTACCTAATGGATTTATATTTTGGCGTTTGATTGACCTTTGGGGGTGTTTTCTTGTACACTACTAAAATTTGATGATGGCTCAAAATGTCATCACCCAATTTCTATTATTATTTTGGTACCACTACCTACTTCATGGAAAAAAAAAAAAAAAAACTTTTTGGTATATATATTAGGTGTTTGGTATAATTATAATACTCTTGATAATAAAGTGTTTAACTTTACTTCAATTTGTATTGGGAATTAGCCTCCCCACACGTCTCTATATTATTTCAATTTATAAAATTAGTTCGATAAAAAGATATTGTATTGAGGACCATGGATCTCTATTTATAATGAAATATTGCATGCATAAAAGAGAATGAAATCCAAGGAATAGGTGGCAAACAATGACAAGATTTGAAGAAGATAACATCTTTCTCATATGGAATCAAACATATCTAGGGCAAAGTGAGAATATCTTGTAAAAAAGTTTAGAAGGGCACCTCATGGTATTCTCCTCTCATCCATTCCTTTTAAATATTGTTAGTTAATAATGGACTACTCCTAAATATTCCTTTTTTTATGATTTGTTTGTTGTTGGTATATACAAAGAACAAAAGACCATAATACACTACCATTAGCAACCTACAATCACCTATGTCAATAAACTTGCTCTTTGTCATAGCCTGCAACCCTAGCCATCATGCTTGCAACCATCACCCTCTCCTGTTGGTTTGTCCCTATAACAACCCCAATTTTGATCCCCATATTAGAAATGAATATGTGTACATAATGAATGGTTAAACACTGAATGATATAATATGTAAATTTCACATTGAGTGATAATAAAAATATACGTAACATGTAGACTGAGAATGACAAATGAATGGGGGTGATCCAGGTGGATCTCAGTGGCCATCCACCTTTTCCACTAAATCAAAATTTCAAGTGTATGGTTTTGATAAACCATGATGGGGAATGGAATGTAATTCCATCTTCATTTGTTAATTACAAACATCGTGTAATGATTTCCTAGTGGTCTTATGTACATGCTTACAACATAGCGTTAATGCATCAGATTCCATAAGAACTTCGCAGTTAAGCGTGCTCGGGCTAGAGTAGTACTGAGATGGGTGAATGCCCTAGAAGTCCTAGTGTTTTATATGCCTATGGAATTTTATAAACTTAGACTAATTTATCCCACATGCATCATGGGAATTGATCTCCTCTCACTCTCTCATATATAATTAAGGTGAAGGAGGCCCTTTAGGCATGCAATGGGGTGTAATTTAAAACTTGTTGCGAATGAAGCATAGCCAACATATCTTTCTTTTTAGAGATAAGTTACCCCATTCTGCTAGTTTGTGTTCCATAATGTTTTTCTATCTTATTCATTAATAAAAGTTGGGTTTCATTGCATTTTTGTGTTCTCTGCTATATTTTTTTTTTGTCTCGTTTTGTTCTAAGCATAATCCAGATCAGTGGTATCAGAGCAGTTTGATCCTTGTCATTTCTCAGAGAAGGTCCCTGATGAGGTCAGGGTATAGAGATTTGGGTCTCGAGCTAGTTTCGTTTGAGGACAACCTCTCTTGCTAGCCCAAGAGACCTCCCATGGCGAAAGAAAAGAGATATGACAGAGTAGGAGATCCTTTCAATATGTTGCTCAAGGAAGCCCTCGTGCGATAAAGGAACGAGATGATGGAATAATTCTCTCAGACCCTTCGAAGACTACCGATGGCGACGACCGATGCATCTTCGAAAAGCAACCATTTCGGAGGTGCGACACCCTTCAAGGTAAAATTCAATTTTGATATCCACTTATTTGAAGGCCAGATAGATGTGAATGCTTTAGAAAAATGGTTGAATATGATAGAAGGTTATTACTTTGCCCAAAATTTCTCTGATAGGGAAAAGATAACCTTCGTGCTCCTTAAATCCCTTCCCCATGTCAGAGTTTCGTGGGAAGGTTACTGAGACAGGTACACCATGGATGAATCTACACCATTGAAAAGAGAACCCACTTGGACGACCTTTGTAGATGCCCCAAAGGAGGAGTTCTACCCTGTCAGAAACTATGATGAATAGTACATGAGATTGACGACTCTGCGTCAGAAAAGAGATCAGACGGTGCTAGAGTACACTAACATATTTTATACCTTACGCTCAAAGTTGGGTATCAAAGACTCTGAGCGACACCTAATTTTGGAGTATTGTAGTGGTATGCACATGTACACTCAAACATAGATGGATTTCTTGGACATATCCTCACTGGAAGTTGCTTATCAATATGCAGTCAAAATTGAGCAGAAATTCAAGCAGCAGAGTAAGCGTGAGTTTGGGTTTGAAAATACACCACAACAGAATCATGGAAAAGGAAACCCTAACTCATAGAACAAAGGACATAGCAAGGAAGGTAAAACTCAAGAGAGCCAGTCCAAAACGTAGGAAATGAAAGGTAACAAGAAGTCTAAGAAAGACACCAGAAAGATGTGTGAGTTCCACAAGATCCCCTGGCACAACACCGATGAATGTCGCTCGAAACAATCATTGGTGGCCGAGCTCAAAGAAAAAGAATCAGAACCTGAATTGGATTCCGATTCAAAGAAAATAAAGGGAAAAATATCATCGATGCATAACCCATTGCTATCATCATGACCAAAACAATACAACTAGAATAACTAGAGGAGCTTGAGGAGGGGGAACACCTCTTTCACTCATATATGTGGGTCAAGGGGACCCCATTGCATTTCATTGTTGACAGTGAGAGTCAGATGAACCTGATCTCAGCTGAGGTTTTCAAGAGATTGAAGTTGCCAATGATGCCACACCCCCAAACATACACCATCGGATGGTTGAGCTAGGGAAGAGACATCAGTGTCATCCAACAATGCCACATGTCCTATGGAACCAAGCCCTTCAATGATGAGGTAGTGTGTGATGTTTCCCCACTTGAAGTCTGTGATGTTATTTTAGGAAAACCATATATGTGGGAATGACACACTATCTATGAGTCTTGGCCCTACAGTGTCATTGTTACTATGGGAGGTTAGCTCTACAGGGTACCAAAGGCATCTCCAATTACTGCCATTTCATTGATCTTGGAAAAACAATGCCGCAAAGTAATCTCTCAAACCACAAAGTTCCCCTGCTTCACGATCTAGTCAGACAGTGAATAGAAGGTCACTGCGACCACTACAACATTGACCCAAGATGTTTAAATCCAACAGAAGCAGGTCAACAAGATTGGAGTGGAGCAAAAGAAGAATGAGAATCTTCCATATGTTCATCATAGCTCTATTGGCCATGAACCTTTTCAAGTGTGCTTGGGGTTCCAACCATTATCCCCCAATATTGATATATCTCTTCTTGTTGCATCTTCACTGAAAAATTCCTCTCACACTCAAACCAAGGCATATCATGCATCCAAATCTGTTGAATGAATCCAACACCTCCAACAGGTTCATGACATCCTTCCAAAGTAAAAGTACAAGCAAGACATCTACTTCAGCAAGGCAAGTGACTCACCAAGGTTTAGATTCAACATAAGTTTCCCCATCTCCCGAGGGAACTTGACGCAATGGGGACCATTGCTTCCTAAGGGGGGAGGAATGATCTAGGTGGATATTGGTGGCCATCCACCTTTTCCACTGAATCAACATTTCAAGTGTATGGTTTTGATAAACTATGATGGGGAATGGAATGTAATGCCATATTCATTTGTTAATTACAATCATCATGTAATGATTTCCTAGTGGTCTTATGTACATGCTTGCAACATAGCGTTAATGCATCATATTCCATTAGAAATCTGCAATTAAGAGTGCTTGGGCTAGAGTAGTACTGGGATGGATGACCGCCCGTGAAGTCTTAGTGTTTTACATTCCTATGGAATTTTAGAAACTTAGACTAATTTATCCCACATGCATCATGGGAATTGTTCTCCTCTGACTCTCTCATATATAATTGAGGTGAAGGAGGCCATTTAAGCATGCAATGGAGCGTGATGTAAAGCTTGTTGTGAATGAAGCATAGCCAACATCTCTTGCTTTTCAGAGATAAGCTACCCCATTCTGCCAGTTTTTGTTCCACAATGTTTTTCTATCTTATTCATTAATAGAAGTTGGGTTTCACTGTATTTTTGTGTTCTCTGCTATATTTTGTTTTTGTCTCATTTCTTTCTTAGCATAATCTGGATCAGGGGGGATATGAATCCACAAGATGGAAAATAAAGGGAGGCTTAGTTGGCTGAAAGGGGCCAAAGAAAGATAATATGATTTTATTGTGAGCTTAAGTCCTTAAACCTTAGCTTTATTAAGCCTTTATTTATAAGTATCCCAAGTCTTGTCCACCTTGGAATTAGTGGTTAAGAGAGAAACATGGGCTTCTTATGAAGATACATGGTGTATCTTTGGCATGCAAATATATCCCATGATTTTGGGCATGCAAAGGATATTCACGTCCATTCTTCCAACGATTTTTTTCTCATAGAGATCAAGTTGTTTCATGAATGTTGTGATAGCATTATGGAAATGGTTGTTATGAAAACTATGTGGAAATTGTGCTCATGTGCAAGGGAAATTACCGACGTTGAGTAAATGAATTACAACTCACAATCCCTGGAGTACCCAACAATGATATTTCCTTGTTGGTATGTGATGGAGCCCTAGAGGGAAGTGGGATAGCCTAAGGGAATGTGTGGCAGAGAAGGGGATTCCATTCCTAGGGTTGTGTAGGATGATGGGGAAAGAGGGCCGATGGATTGGGATAGTTGTAAGAGTCTACAGATTTCAAATTCTGTGAATTGGGCTGTGTGAAGAGAGATAGAGTCAATCATAGATAGATTCGCCCTTATGGATTCATAGCCTTAGCTTGAGGGTGGCCTCATTGCAGAGAGATTAAGTTCAACAAAGAGCTTATGGTTGGGTGGAACATCCTTTGTTTGCAACAAGTTGTTGACTAATTCCCAAAAAGATAAGTGTTATGATTTATTTGTGAATATGTTGAATTAATGTTGTTTATATATTAGTTGAATTAGTTTCCAGTTTGTTCAAGTCTATTTGCGTGTTTAAGCTTGCAATTGTAATGATGATTCATGACATAATTATCCATTGAATTATTTAAGTGCAATTGCATATGCCTGCTTGTCATGATTGCATGCATTAATTAATAAAGGACAATGAGGAAACTGGTATAAGAGCTATAGAATGTTGTTTTCAGCCCAATTAGATGGCTAG
Source organism: Picea sitchensis (assembly GCA_010110895.2). Taxonomy (NCBI): domain Eukaryota; kingdom Viridiplantae; phylum Streptophyta; class Pinopsida; order Pinales; family Pinaceae; genus Picea; species Picea sitchensis. The sequence continues at coordinate 46,691 of SNQJ01S0000478.1, read as the reverse complement.
GTACATCATAGTATGGTATTATAGCAAGAAGTTGATAGAAATTGGTGGTTTTAAGAAGTACTTGATGTCCTCAAGGTGGACATAGGGTAATGGGTATGTTATGGAGTGATATTAGAGATAAATTTAGCTTGAACTTGGTGTGGTTATGGCATACCCCATATCCTCAATAGATTACACGGGGTATTTGGTATGTGACAAAGTGATATCAAAGCTACTAGTTATAACATTGGGGTTGTATGGGCTAGAAACTAGCCTGTACATGGTGAAAATGTAGTTTGCAGATTACGTGTTTGATAAAATGATTTCTTGCAAAAACATTATGTGTCAGGTGAATTATATGATAGCAATTCGGTACATTAATTATCATTCCAGGATGACAACTTACGAAGCACCAGGAACAATATATGCAGAACAAATCTCAAAGACACACCATTCTAATAATCTATGAAACAAACTTCAAAACCAATTGCTCATCTAACAATGGATATTCTAAGGTAGAATTGTAGGTTGGATATAGTTTTTTATATCCAACGGTACTCCGTTGGATCCACTCTATGGGCTAGATCAACAACCTTTAATTAAAACATAAGAAACAACAACAAAAAAAAAAAACTAATACATGTGGACAATATATCTATCATGGATAGTTGTCGACCAGTGAAGATTGGTGATCATCAATAGCATCAATTTGTAGCTCTGACAATTCTTTGTTCAGAGAATCACCAATTAAATTGTCGGGATATCAAGCATGAAATTCTTGTTCTCACAAACATTAGTTGAACCACACACATAAATAAAATTGCAACATCAATTAACTAACCTTACTATAGAATTCTATCAAACTTTCCACAAGAATCAAACTTAATGAAATTATATCAGTAATGAAATCACACTTAATTCTAATGCAAAGAATAAACAAAATTAACTCAGGTGCTAATTTTGAGATGAAGGGGGCCTTTCCTTCCCGTAGAATTATGCCTGCTACACACTTACAAACTCAAAAAATCAAAATATAGATGCACATAAACCAGTCTTATATTCCACAATCAACATAGTACGTGTGCTAAACATAGTTCAATCTTTCTTCCTTCTTAATACTACTATCAATGTATATCTTCATGCACAAATTCCATCAATATTTGTACAATGACATTCAAATCAGAACTAGCAATTCTTTAGACATCCAATCCTGTACAATCTACTAAGGAGATTTAGGAAATTAAAATATTAGCTTCAGACACACCAATCAGACAACGAAATTACATAATTAGTCACTTCGTTATGATTTCATGATCAAAGGCATGAAAACGCAACACACTCGTGCACACTACATGAATTGGTTGAAGTGTTGACCAAAATTAACACTCTTGTTGTTGTAGTGTTGACCAATTTGGATAGTAGATGCCCATGTGTACGCATTTCTCCACATAACCCATATCTCTGAATCAGGTGGAACATTTGGTGAATATCCTAACCGTCGAGGCAGTTACATGACATGTTCAACATACTACAGGAACATTCCAGTAACTTCATCAACTTGAGAAATTAAACACATTTCATTCATTAATCAAGGAAAATTAAATACTTAGGCTAGGATAATTACCTTTGAGTAAAAAATGCATTTTGAAGGAAAAATGGCAAAAGATACATCATTATAAGGTATTAGGATGGTAAATGGTAAGGTAAGTAGTCAAGACAAGGTCATGTAGATTGTACCAAATACATCAAAATATGTACCCTACATTGCGTAATGGTTGCAATTGAGAAATTTATGGGTTTGAAATTGTCTAGGTGGTGTGTTGATAGAGTTTATATGCCAATATGGAAGTGTTGTAGGGAAAATTGATAAAACTACCAAGGTTCTATTATGTGTAAAAGATTGGGTAGAATTTAAAAATTCAAAAATTGGAGAAAATCCCCAAATTTGGATGAAAACCAGAAGTTTAATGGTTGGAGTGACGTTGAATTTGGAAGGTAAAGGGATTCAATCTGGCCAAAGCATCTAAGTTAAATATTTTGCGACATCCCTGTGGAGGAAATTGGAGGAATTTCCCAATTCTAGATGGTTAACATAAAATATGACGTGGACCCCGTACAATTGACATGGACTATCATGGTGATGTGGATGCGTTGAGGTGCTTCTAGGTGGAGTACATGTGCATAGGTGGTAGCCATGAGGTAGGGTCCATGGCTGTAGAGGCATGTTATTTAGTGAATGATAATAAGAATTTTGCGGAGGGAGGAGGAGTGGTATTTCAAATGGTCCAAATCCCTCTATAAGCATTGTTGGGGTGACGTGTGTCCCCAAAGTGGTAAGAAATTTGTGGAGGTAAAGGGTAATGTTAATAACTGATAGGTTCAACCTCCTCAACCGATGGATGAATGCTATGTGTCCAGGGGAACCACGTGATGTGATAGGAGGCAAGTGGTACCAATAATGGTGGTAAGTGGATTTCAAAGGCACGTGAGGTGGTTTTGAAAATCATAGTTTTCTATATGAAATTGATGATAGGGTGACACATTCCCTAGACACAGTAAGTGGATTGCAAAGGAAAAGGGTTGTGTTAATGACCAATAGTTTCATGCTTCACAATAGATTTGGACTGTAGATATAGATATTGCAAGGGGAAACATATGCATTGGGATGTCAGAGATGGGACCCCTCTAGTCACATCAATGAATAACATCATGCAAGGTGGAAGATATGGACAGACAAGCATAAGTGGCCCACATTAATTAATAATTGTTATAAAGTAAAGTGGGAAAAAGGTAAATGAGTCCACACATATCTAACATGGAAGGTAAGGAGGCAAGGGAGATGACATGGTAGAATTAGAGGATGACATGTTGACACTAGTGCCACAACATCAACCATGAGTCATCCCATGTCAGCAAGGATGCCACGTCCGTAAAATAAAATATGGTTTAAAAAAGTCTAGAGCCAAAATCTTATTTTGGCCACAATATGAGTAGATTAAGTTAGATTCAAGTGAAATTTTAGGTGTAATTCTGTGATGACAAGGATTATAAAAGTGTCAGTGAGGTTAATTGGCTAATTTAGCTCCAAAATTCTAGAAAGCGCCAATTAATGGTTTTCAAAGAAAAGGGTGGTACTAATTGCTAACAACCCCGTTGATGGTGAAATTTGAATAGTAAGGAACAAGAGAAGACATGAAGAAACTTGATGGAGAATTTGGGATAATTCCAAAATGTTTGATGGATTACTGAGAGNCAATTTATACCACTTATTAATTCTTTTGACCACAATGTATATTACTTTAACTTATTCAACAATGTTCATCAATTCATCATTAATATGTTATTGCATCATATAACATTAACATCCATCTATGTATAATAATTAATAATATAAAAATCCACACAATGCATAATACACCAATATTTTACGTGGAAACCCAATAAGGGAGAAAACCACATAATGATTTTCTTATATGTCTTTAAAAATTACATTCAAGGAAGAACCAACTTCCAATTCTCTAGCTGCAATAAGAAGGAGGCTTCGACCCCCTATTTTCAGGCTACAACCTGAGGGAAGCTACAACTCCCCAATTCTATGGCTACAAACAGAAGGAGGCTACAACCCCCTATGTTCTCCAGCTACAACCGGAAGGTGGATACAACCACCTATCCTTGCCCTGTCCTGTCACCCTGAAATATAAGTAAAATTATGAAATCACTCTCACACTATCACTGTGAGATATACCACTGTAAACCTGTACTAATTTGAGCCAATAACATGTAACTAACCTATTCCACTGTCTTGTAAGCAACCTGTAATTGTACTCATCCTGTACCAACCAACACCAACATATACACGTCCTATATGTTCTGCAACGTGCGTATGTACACACCCTATATATACTGCAACCTGCATATGTATGCAACCTATTTGTACTGCAACATGCATACACCTTCTGAAAACTAGGGTTTTCACCTTTATGAACTTTGACTCTTTGCTACCTATGTTACTGTCACTGTCACTTCCACTGTCACTGTCACTTCCACTATCACTGATACTCAAACATATCCTCTCACATGGATCATATACCAAAGACACCTCTCAACTAGATTTCAAACAAACACATGCCTCAACCAAGCATGATCCAACATCAACACATACCATCACAAGATATGTGTCTCAACCATGTACCAACCTATATCATGCATCAAACTGTACCATCAAGTGCATCAACCATGTACCATAACAAGTGCACCAAATATGTACCAAAACAAGTACATCAATCATGTACCAACCATGTATCAACAAGTCTACTATCAAGTGCCTCTAACAATGCACCATACATGTACCAATCATGTATCAACAACACTACTAGAAAGTACCTCTAACAATGCACCACACATGTACCAATCATGTATCAACAAGTCTACTAGAAAGTGCCTCTAAAAATTCACCACACATGTGCCAATCATGTATTAAAAAGTCTACTAGCAAGCATCTCTAACAATGCACCATAGATGTACCAACATCACCATAACATACATCTCATGTATGTGCCAACTCATCAACTATATGTCCCACCATGTATCTCAACCATATACCAATATACCCAACACAAATCATCTATCAATACATAACACAATACATGATCCAAATACCATAAACCCTTACATCAAAACATGTGCCAAAACCTCACTATTATGTAGCCTCAAGTGTGTACCAATCATATATCAAGACCACTAACACAAACCTCTCACAAAGTACCATAAGATACACCAATAACACTGACACATGTACCATACATTTACTACAACATATCTGCCTCAAACTAACCAACAACTTCACTAACACATCACAACCCAAAACCCTCAACAATGTACCAAGGAATACTAGCTATGTCTCAACACTTCGAAGATGTATCAATGATAAATATTTATTATACCAGCACTATGCTTTTGTAGAACTGACATATACACTAAGTCCCATGCAACCAATAATATCTCTAGGGAAAATCCTCAAACCCCCATAAACATTTCTCATGTATACAACACAATCCAACTACTCATAGAAATACGACATACCTTTTGAACTAGTGGATAGATCTGATGTACCTGATCACTGTAGATCTTCCTGGGAGCTTTCTCTCAGAATCTAGAGACTTTGAATCTTCATATTCTCAAGTTTCTATGGCTTTACCCTTATGTACGCACCCTAGTATACTGCTAACCCACGTACACACACACCCTATTATTCTGTTAGCCCACATATGTATGCACCCTCTTGTACTGTTAGCCCATGTGTGCCTCAAAACATAGTGTTTTTTTCCAGTATTTCTTCAGCTCCGAAACTTCCGCCGTCAACCCTCCTTTACTACCTCACACTTGCATAACTAGATGTATCAATGTGTACCTTCAATAGACCTTTCAAAATAGATATTCAATAATATTCAAATAGGTAGAGTAGGTGCTAATGGGAGAGCATTTCTCTCTTATTTGTACTTCCATGTAGCTTCCTCGAGGGGTTACCTTCTAACCAACTTAACACAACTTCTTTTAGGGATAACCCACTTTTAACCACTTGTCCACTTCTAACTACCTTATCCACAAATACTAAGTTCTCCACATCTAGTTGCAACTAACTTTATTATTTAAATAATTTCTCTTGCAACCACTTTGACTTATCCATAAATAGTAAACTCACCACTTCTTGTTTCAACCAATTTATTATTTAAATAATTTCTCTTTGCAACCACTTTGACTACTTTATTATTTAAATAATTTCGCTTTACTCATAACCTTTTGTTGCAACTAATTTATTTTTAATTATTTTCTTAATGCAACAACCATACCCATGATTAACTCCTAGTTACCATCAATTTGACTAGTACACTTCTTCTAGGAGCTTCTAGAATAATTGACTTCTTTGACCTTCTAGGGGCTTCTACATAACTCATGAGGGTTCTCCAACTTTGCATTGCTATAGATATCTTACCCTGAGGAGATATGTGACGTTCCACATATCACCAGAAATGGCATGACATGTACTATCCATATAGAATAGTATTACCTATATATTCACTGATATTCATGCCTTTATATCTCAATCAAACTTGGTTTCCCTAACCACACTACTTTTGTGCTATCATAATTCGCTACTATACTTCTCCAAGGGTGGACATCAATCACTAAGGGTTGAAATCAATCTACAATATCAATCTCCAAGGGTTTACATCAATGACAACCAACAATCCAGACCAACTGTCATCAACCTAAGCCAACTGTATGAAAATTCCCCCCTTTGGCATTTATGACAACACCAACATTGATGGAAACACTTAGTCGTGATAACATTCATGCTTATACTCTTCATCAATGTTTCTATCTCTCTCCCTTTGACATCAATGGAAAAGGGTATCTCCCTTTGGGGATGCTCCCCCTGTCTAAATTCCTTTGATATTTCTCTTTGTTTCTAAGCCTCTGATTACTCTCTCTCCCTTCATATGAATAATATCTCCCCTTTTGACAAAGAGTATCACTTTGATGCAACAATGAAGTCATATCACTCATGCTTCCCTTGTGACAATTGCTCCCCTTGGAAACATGCTTCTGTGATCTCTCTCTCCAAGCATCTAACTCTCTATCCTACATTTGATGAATCTCTTCCCACTATTCTTACCTCTCTGTCTGACAAATTCTCTGAATGATATTTCTACCTATCTTTTTGGTTCTGTTTCTCTCTCTTGACTTCTTTGCAAGATGTTGTGTATAAAAATATAAGTCTTCTTGTACCTGCTGCCTTTTGGAGTTATTGTCCATTGGTGCTTCCTTGTGTAATCAACTGACATGTATGAAAAACATTCAAGAATAATAATTCAAATATTCCTGTGTAATTTTCATCCATTATGATAATGTTCCTTTGTCTCTGAACCACTCTCTAAACCAATCTGTGAATCCATGCTCTCGTCCACTATCATATATCTGTCCAAACCTGCTAAGTGTTCTTAGGAATCCATCTCTGTCCATAATGTCCAAGACTCTCCTACAAAACTATCCATAATGATGATCCATTTGTCACTGTACTATCATGAAGTCTTCACTATTGCAAATGATCAATCTATCATACTGTACTTCTGCTAACTGACTCCTTTGAATCTATCTAGTCAAACTCTACAAGTTGCTCGAAGGATGGTTCTCTAGTCTATCGCACCTACCACATAGAATCCCCCTATCTAATATTCATATTACCTGAGAGTCTCTAAGCTGGATGGCTTAGAACAATTTCTGCTCTGATGCAGAGTCATCATCATCTTCATCGATAGAATCATCATCTCTCTGAACTCTGACTTCTTTATTTCTGTCTGTGTATTCTTCTTTCACTACAATACCTGAAAGTACAATCTCTTGAACTTGTTCCTTATTTACCTGTCCTTCTTTTCTAAACCTTTCTGTATATGCCATCTTCTTTTTTCTTTATAGATTTGTCTTTATCTTGTTTTATTGCCAATCTTGCGATCTTTGGGACCCGGTATTTGTTCACATGTTCTTCTTGTTTTCTTATCCATACTTTCTTATATCTGATATCAATGTTCTCTTTCACGGAAGTATTGATCATGCTTCTACAATCACAAGCTATGTGTCCATAGTTATGACATTTGTAACATTCAATGTTACATGGGGCCACATAAACATTTATTGCTTGAACATTTATTTTATAATCCCTGCAATTGACAACCTTATGTCCAAAGTTACTACAATAAAAACAATGACCAAAAAATAAATTTACATACCTCGGAGTGAATGATATTCTTTGTGGTGTAGTGCTTCTGAATTCCTGCTTTGACTGATCATGATCATGATTGAATCTTCTTTATGGCTTGAACATGGATGATATTCTTGAAGATGTGCCTTTATTAGTTTTCTTAGATTCTGGTTGACCATGATTCCTTCCTTTGATTACTTCTTCACAACTCTTTCTCTTTTCTTCATTGTTCTTTTCTAGCAACATAGAGTGATTCTCTTCATTCTCTACAACCAATGCAGATGTTTCTGTCTCTTCAACGTTCTTGTTGAGCTTGACGATTTCACTTCTCAATGTGACAACTTCTTCTTCAAGCTTCTCAACCTCTTCTTCTTTCTTCATTATCTAAGACTTCATTACTTCTTTTGTTCTCTTCACTTCTTCAAGATGGATTTTTAATGTGATTATTTCTTCTTCAAGTCCTTTCTCTTCTTGACCAAACTCTGCCTCAAGCTAGTTTATATCGTTAGTTATTTCCTTAAGATGATCTGTCAATATCTTCTCTCTCATTTCTGCTTCTTCCTTCTATGCTACTATGTTGGCTTCCAAATACTGCTTTTGATATTCAAGACTTTCTTTGATCTTTCTGGCTTCTTCTATCTGAGCTCTTAAGTTCTCGATGACCTGTTGGGCTTCTTAAAAAATGTGAACACTTTCCTTTTGTTTCATCAATTATTTCTTGAGTGACTTGTTTTCTTCTCTTTCTTTTCTTAGTTCATGTAAATCTCTGAGCAATTCTGATTTATAATTGTCTTCTATTTCAATTATTTTTTCTGTCTCATTTCCTTCATGGCATTCCATTTCAAGATGTCCACGTTTTTCACAATTAAATAAAAACAACATACTTTTGTTGATTATGTACTCTTCGTCTTCTGAATCTATTTGACATGATGAACATCTTTCTTCTTGATCTGTACCTTCATCTTCTTTAACATTCTCTGACTCTGTGATGGGTGAAGAATAGATATTATGTAACTTATCCCAAAGTTCTTTAGCTGATGAAAATTTACCCACTTTGTCCTTTAGTGAATCATATAGTCCTTCCAAAATGAAATCCATTGCAATTTTGTTATTTCATTTTAGTTCCTTCTTTGTTGTATTCTTTGCCCTTTTTGAACTATCATATCTTGTAGCAATTGATTGCCAAATATCATACCCCCATTCCTTTAAAAATACTTTTTTCTTCCACTCTGTATGTCATAATCTAGACCCCTCTGACCATTAAACAATGGTACTCCATTCTCAGTATAATCCATGATCTCCTTCTAGTGGTTAAATTGTATCCTAAAGGAACCTTCTCTGATACCAATTGTTGGTTACTGAGAGGGGGGAGTGAATTAGTAATGAGCAATTTATACCAATTATTAATCCTTTTGACCACAATGTATATTCCTTTAACTTATTCAACAATGTTCATCATTAATATGTTATTTCATCATATAACATTAACATCCTTTGATGTACCATAAACAACAATATATACATCCACACAATGCACAATACACCAATATTTTACGTGGAAACCCAATGCGAGAGAAATACACTGAACAATTTTATTATATGTCCTTAAGAATTAAATTCAAGGAAGCACTAACTTCTAATTAACTATGTGCAACTGGAAGTAGGATCCGACCCCTATTTTTAGGCTACAACTTGAGGGAAGCTACAACTCCCCAATTCTCTGGATACAACCAGAAGGAGTCTATAACCCCTTATGTTATTCAACTACAACTGAAAGGTGGCTACAATCACATATCCTTACCCCATCCTTCCACCCTGAAATATAAGTAAAATTATGAAACCACTGTCACACTATCAATGTGAGATATACCACTGTAGACCTGTACCAATATGTGCCAATACACTGTAACCAACCTATGCCACTGTCCTATAATCAACTTGTACTTGTACTCAGGCTGTACCAAAAAAAACCAATAGATACGCGACCTATATGTTCTGCAGCATGCGTATGTACACACCCTATCTATACTACAACCCGTGTATGTACGCGACCTATCTGTACTACAACCTGTGCACACCTTTTGAGAACTAGGATTTTCACCTTTATGAACTATGACTCTTTTGTACCTCTATTACTGTCATTGTCACTTCCAATTTCACTGATACTCAAACAAATCCTCTCACATGGATCATATATCAAAGACACCTCTCAACTATATGTCCAACAAACACATGCCTCAACCAAGCATGATCCAACATCACCACATACCATCACAAGATATGTGTCTCAACCATGTACCAACCTGTATCATGCATCAAACTGTACCACAACCTGTACCATCAAGTGCATCAACCATGTACCATAACAAGTGCATCAAATATGTACCAAAACAGGTACATCAATCATGTACCAACCATGTATCAACAAGTCTACTATCAAGTGCCTCTAACAATGCAACATACATGTACCAATCATGTATCAACAACACTACTAGAAAGTACCTCTAATAATGCACCACACATGTACCAATCATGTATCAACAAGTCTACTAGCAAGTGCCTCTAACAATGCACCACACATTTACCAATCATGTATCAACAAGTCTACTAGAAAGTGCCTCTAACAATGCACCACACATGTACCAATAATGTATCAACAATACTACTAGAAAGTGGCTCTAACAATGCACCACACATCTACCAACATCACAATACCATACACCTCATGTATGTGACAACTCATCAACTATATGTCCTAACATGTATCTCAACCCTATACCAAACACATATACTAATATAACCAACAAAATTCCTCTATCAATACATCACACAATACATGATCCATACCATAAACCTTTACATCAAAACATGTGCCAAAACCTCAATGTTATGTAGCCTCAAGTGTGTACCAATCATTTATCAATACCACTAACAAAATCCTCTCACAAAGTACCATAAGATACACCAATAACACTGAGACATGTACCAACCATGTACTACAACAGATCTACCTCAAACTAACAAACAACTTCACTAACACATCACAACAAAAAACCATCAACCATGTACCAAGGAATACTAGCTATGTCTCAACACTTCGAAGATGTATCAATGATAAATATTGATTATACCAACATTGTGTTTCTGTAGATATGACTTATACACTAAGTCCCATGCAACCAATAATCTCTCTAGGGAAAATCCTCAAACCCCCATACACATTTCTCATGTATACAAAAAAATACAACTACTCATAGAAATAAGACAAACCTTTTGAACCAATGGATAGATATGATGTGCCTGATCACTGTAGACCTTCCCGGGAGCTTGCTCTCAGAATTTAGAGACTTGACATCTTCATCTTCTCAAGTTTCTATGGCTTTACCCTTATGTACTCACCCTATTATACTTCCAGCCCACGCACGTACACACCCTATTATATTGTTAGCCCACATATGTATGCAACCTATTGTACTGTTAGCCTGCAGATGCCTTTGAACATATGGTTTTTTTTCAGTATTTCTTCATCTCCAAAACTTCCTCCGTCAACCCTCCTTTACTACCTCAAACTTGCGTAACTAGATGTATCAATGTGTACTTGCAATAAACCTTTCAAAGTAGATATTCAATAATATTCAAATAGGTAGAGTAGATGCTAATGGTAGAGCCTTGCTATTTTATTTATACTTCCATGTAGATTCCTCAAGGGGCTACCTTCTAACTAGCTTAACCTAACTTACTTCTTTTAGGGCTAACCCACTTCTAACCACTTGTACACATATAACTACCTTATCCACAAATAGTAAGTTCTCCACATCTAGTTGCAACCAACATTATTATTTAAATAATTTCCTTGCAACCACTCTGACTTATCCATAAATAGTAAACTCATCACTTCTTGTTTCAACCACTTTATTATTTAAATAATTTCTCTTTGCAACCACTTTGACTACTTTATTATTTAAATAATTTCCCTTTACTCACAACCTCTTGTTGCAACTAATTTATTTTTAATTATTTTATTAATGTAACAACCATAGTCCTAGTTACCATCAATTTGTCTGGTACACTTCTTTTAGGGGCTTCTAGAATAATTGACTTCTTTGACCTTCTAGGGGCTTCTAGATAACTCATGAGGGTTCTCCAACTTTGTATTGCCATAACTCTTTAGCCTTGAGGAGTTATGTGACGTTCCACATATCATCGGAAATGCCATGACATGTACTATCCATATAGAATAGTATTACATGCATATTTACTGATATTCATGCATTTATACCTCAATCAAACTTGGGTTCCCTAACCACACTGCTTTTGTGCTACCAGAATTTGCTATTGGACTTCTCCAAGGGTTGACATCAATCACTAAGGGTTGACATCAATATACAATATCACTCTCCAAGGGTTGACATCAATGAAAACCAACAATCTATACCAACTGTCCATCAACCTAAGCCAATTGTCTGACAATGTTTAGAGTGGAGATGCAAAAACATGCCAAAATCCACTATTCCAGGAGGTTTTTTTGTGATTTTTGAAATCTTGAAGGGAGGAAAAGGGACCCAAGATGACCAATCTCGAAAAATTATCCTATTAAAAATTTGATGTTCTCAACAATAAATACAACTTTGTTGTACTGGATTTTTTACATTTTTGCTCCATTTGAATGATAACATTTTTTTCAACAACTTAAAGTTTGGAGAAGGTGCAAAAAGGTCAAAATTGATAATTCTAGATCAATGTAGAAAGAGATTGGAGCATTTGATAAAAAATACAAAAGTTTTAGAGTATTCACAATCATAATTATTATTGTGCCCGATACAAAATTTTTCTTGATTTATGTTGGATTTCCTTCTACATGTGGCTAAAGTTGGCCTTTGAGCTTGATTGCACCATTGAGGAATTTGCAGAAATTGGGAAAAACATGCAATCTTAGAGAGCCACAACTTTCAACTCAGAGATCATAATTGAACATGGTTATATTCGTTTGAAATGTAATTCATAGGAGAACATGATATAATATTTAATCTTTCAAAAGAAGCATATAGTTGTTTCAGAAAGTTGAGGGAACATGACCTCTGAGCTTGAGTGAACAATCCAACTATCAAATGTGGAAGACTTGCAAAGTAGTTTTACTTTTGAAAAAATAGTTTAGGAAGATAGAGATGCATACCATATGTGAATATTGAACAAGGAAGGTTGTAGATACTTCATGATGGTGCCTATGCAGTGATGTGGAGGCACACATGGAGGTGCAAAAGTAGGGCAATGAAAAAGAGTTGAATACTTTATAATAGGGTAGCTTGTTGATTAGAAAGACACTCAAGGAGAGAGGTGGTAAAATGCCATGAATGAATATTTTTAAGCTCTGTTGCAGATTCCATTCCAAGTTCAATCATGAATAAAAAGGAACCATGAAGCTTATGTCTTGAATAATAATTCATACATAATATTTATCATAATCGGTAAGTGCAATTCAGATTACAAAATAAGAGTTAGGAAAGGACCTAGTCATGGTAGTTGTATACTATATGAAGTAAACAATTGGTGACATATATAAAGAGCCATAGGAGCTCTTGGTTACTGGGTTTGAATATTCTATTCCACAAGAGAATATTTAGCAAGGGTATGGAAGGTACCATCATGTAGAGAAGAGTTGTGCGAGTAATGACCATTGTAGCTGAATATTATGTACAACCAGTTAATAATGACAGGAATAAGAAGCATAGAACAAAATAGAAGGTAAATAATGTCATTAGTATGCATAGGAAGGGTAATGTAAGTTCCTTAACCCCTTGATATAGAGAAAGGAAACCATGTAATAATGGTTGCAAGGCATGATTGCAAGGAAAAAAGTGATGAAGGTTGGTATGGTAGAGAAAATCTACAAAGGAAGAAGAGAACAAGAACTTCATGAGGTGATGTGTGGCTCATGGGACAGGTGAGTCATCTATGTGGGAAAGTGTATGAATTTTGGAAGAGTTTCTTCCTCCCTTTCTCCACATCTTGTCAGTGCTTCCCCCCTTCCACCATGCACACAAGGAAGTTTAGTTATTTGATTCCATGGTCATCACACCGTTCTTATACAATAAAATATTGATTGAAGTATACAATGATCTGATATACCTACCTCTAGGTCCTTTTAGAAACTCCTTCTATGTTTCCTTTCAAGACTTCGCAATATCTACTACAAATTTAATGATAAACCCTACAACAATACCGTCTAACTAGAAATCTATTGTGCGCGTAAATTTGTTGTTAACTTTTTATAATCCACAATCTCCATAGGATTCCACTCCAGCTATCATATTCAATTTATTGGGTGGTTGTATTTTAATCTCAATAGCCACTCCTGCAACAAATGTGGGAAATCACAGAAAAATACATCATGCAAGTCGTTAAACACGTATTTGTCTAGATATTTGTGCAGTGTTAACTTAGGGTTTCTGTTATCCTTCTGCGCAAACTCAAGTTCCTTTGTTTTCAACCATCTTTCGATCTTTTCATTCATTGGATTCCATGGTATGAACATTCCTTTTTATACCTTCATTCTCCATATTCTTCTTTTACAGATCTCGTTCACTCAATCCTATGCAGTTCTAGCCGGAAACAAAACCAGTTGTTGGTTACTTCTTTCACTTATACTTTTTGGGTTGACCTAGGTTCAGATCTGAGCAGGGTTCCAACAAAATCCTCTAAAACTATCAGCCCTCTTAGTAAACCAGACGACAATAGAACAAACATAGTGCACTGCGCAGTCTCACCTGAGGTAGTTCTATGGGTGAATGAAATGCTAAAGTTATTATAGTCTAGGAATGAGTGGGGATATGGGATTGTATTTTTTCCTCTTCATGCATTGATCTGATTATTCATTCTATCATTCCTAGGATTCATTCATCTTTTAATCCATGCATGCATTCTAATGTATTTATTTTAACCATTCTTTCATAAACTAACTACTGAAAGAAGGTAAGCATGCAAGAATCATCACATTAGAAACAATTTTTACCGTGGTTCACCCCCTCCTAGGATACATCCACAAATATTTGGTTTCTTTGCTCTTTTATTTAGTTTTCTACAAAATATGTTGTTACGTGCACTACATCTCCCATCATACAATCATAAAAAGGTTCAATAACCTTTGTGAGGCTGACTAGATTACACCAGGCTCCTTAGTCCATGATCTAACACTCAAATCTAGCCTACTTGACTCTTCTATAACTCAACATATTTTACAACAATGGATTGACTACAATCATCGAACAATCAAACTGAACATAACTACAATATTCGAACTGAACTAGTATTCATGAAGAACCCTGACCTATACCTCCTAGGTTCTTATTTATACTACTTTACAAGATTATAGTCATTACAATCTCTACCAAAACCCTAACCCTAGCATGGTTAGGTTTTCCTGCATGTGTGCCTTGCCTCTTGCTTTTCCTCACACGTGTTGCTTTTCCTGACAGTTGTTCTTCTCCAAAATTAGGCCTTTCCCTCCAAAATTGGGTGTTTTCTCAAAATAGGCCTGTACCCAACACTGATAAAGGATGGGAATTATTTCATCATAAATTCAAAGAAAGGTAAATTCAATATCACTCTGGTAAGTGCTAACCAAGACAAGAAATTGATTAGTTATAGTAGGAAGTTTGTATCGCTTTTCTTAAGAGAAAATCAACCAGATGATGAATCATTAAAGCTAAATGAATCTCTAGAGGGATGTATTAAAGAGCATAAACATCATTTTGAGGAGTTGTTGTAGGTATATGAGTAAGTGTTTCAATAACCAAAAGCGTTACCACCTTCGAAGTAAGTGGAGCATAAGATATGGTTGTTTCTTGAATCCCTATTTCCAAATATTGGGTTGTTTAGATAGTTTATTCTAGAAGAAAATAAAGTGAAGAAATAATTATAGTAGCCTCTATAGCGGGGACTAATTTTACCAAGAAACTCACCTTGTGGGTCAACTATAATCATAGTAGCCAAGAAGGATGGGACTTGGTGAATGTGCATCGACTACAAAGATTTGGAGTAAGAGATCACCCTCAAGAAATGGCACCCTCTGTCAAGGATCAATGATTTCTTAGATCAGTTACAACATGCCAAGTACTTCACCAAGTTGGATCTCAAATAGGGATACCACCATGTATGAGCTAAAGAAGAAGACACCTAGAAAATCACCTTCAAGATAAAGCAAGGTCTATATAAATGGTTGGTAATGAATTTTGATTTATGTTATGGACCAACTGAATTTATGTGTTTATTGAATGATGTATTGCGTCCATTTCTAGATTCATTTGTGATAGTGTACTTAGAACATATATTGGTTTATATCTCTACCCAGGAAGAGCATATCTCACATCTCATGCAGATGTTGGAGACTCTAAAAAAGCATTAATTTTGTTCCAACCTTAATAAATCTGAGTTTTCTCAACAATCATTGGTGTATTTAGGGTATGTGATTGGTGGAGGGGAACTTACGATAGATTCTATGAATATGGAGGCCATCCTAAAGTGGCCAATTCCTACTAATGTCACTGAAGTTAGGATATTTTTGATGTAGTGCAGTACCTATGAAAGTTTATATCATCATTTTCAACTATAGTTACCCCATTTCATGCCATAGCAATCAATGGTAAGAGTTTCTAGTGGGGAAAGAATCAACATAAATATTTTGATGAGCTAAAATGGAAGATCAATCAAGTACCAATCCTTGCATTTCCTAATTCACAGAAGCCTTTCAAACTGGGGATGGATGTAAGTGGATATGTTATGGGAGTGGTCTTGATGCAAGGAGGTAAGTTGGTATGTTATCATTCTAAAATGTTTCATGGTGGATTCCTGAAATACCTTGTGTATGATAAGAAAATCTATGCCCCGGTTCAAGAAATTAAGAAGTGGAAGCACTATCTGATGGGAAAGGAAACCATTATCCACATTGATCACCAACCACTACAGTATTTTCCATCCTAGAGTAAGCTTTATCAAACCATACACTACAATTGGATGGGGGTTTTGTAGGAATTTCATATAGTTGTCAAATATAAGAAGGGAAGCATTAATAATTTGTTAGACATTCTTTCAATGCCACCCACATCAAAGAATATAGCTTTGGGAACTCTTATGCACATGAATCCTTTTACCCATGATGAATACAAAAATGCATACACAAAATATGAAGACTTTAAAGAGGTGTTTCAATAGCTATAGGGCCAAATTCATGTAGAAGAAGGTGATAGTAAAGTTGATTATCATCTCACGAATGGGTCTCTTTGTAAGATATATAATCTATGTGTTCTTAAAAGAGAAAGATTGAAAATTATCAAAGAGGCTCACACCACTAAGGTTGTAGGACATTTTGGTGTTGGGAAGATAGTTTCCAACTTATAGAGGTATGTGCATTGGCCCAGAAAACAAGAAGATGTAACTCGGATTCTTAGAGGACTCATAATTTGTTGTACTAGTAAACCTAGTAATAGAAAACAAGGTTTATTCCATCCCTTTCCTATACCCACTAGACCCTAGGATAACATCTTCATGGATTTTGTGGGAGGTTTTCCAACAACTAGGAAGGGACATGGGTGGTTTTTGGCACTTAATAGGCTCAACAAGATATGCAATCTTATGCCTTGTAAGAAGACCATCAAAGGACAAGAAGAGAAAACATGTTCTTTGAAAATGTCTTGGGTGGAATTGGGGATACCAAGGAGCATCATCTCAGATATCAATATTGTATTTCTTAGTGCATTTTGGATAACACTTTAGGATAATATGAATACAAATTTCAAGAAATATACATCTTTCTATCCATAGACATATGGGCAAAGTAAAGTAGTCAATGGGACATTAATTCATTTTTTGAGGGGTTACAATCAGAGGTATCCAAATACCTGGGATGAAAATTTCATTTATGTTTAACACTCTTATAACATAGTGGTCCACACTTCTACCGGTAAGTCCCCTTTTAAAAATTGTTTTGGGTATTTTCCACCATTTCCCTTAGATGTTGTGTATGGACATCAAGGAGGAGTGATGGAAGACATCATAGTAGATGCACTGAAGGAAAAACAAAATGTTGAAAAGATTAGGTAGATCCATTTTCAAGTACACGATACATTGAAGAAGTCATAGGAAAAGTCCAAATCCCAACATGATCAACACATAATTGAGAAAACATTCAATGTGGGAGGTAGAGTATGGTTGCATATGAACAAAGAAAGTCTACAAGGTCCTAGTAAGAATATCAAGGCTCTGTAGTATGGTCCTTTTGAAGTATGGGAGATGGTGGATGATAATTCCTATAGGCTTATTCTACCCTCATATATGTGCATTTACTTAGCAGTGAATGTGGAAAATATAAAAATCTATGAGCCTTCCATTTTGGGTTAGGAAACTAAGGAGTAGGTCCTACCTACCATAGATAACTTAGCACTAGAATCTCGAGTAGAGTTGGTAGAAGAGTCAATTTTGTAGAAAAATTATGAAACTACTAGACATGGGAAACATGAACTCTGGTAGACAGGGTTGAAAGAGAAACTTCCAAGAAAATCCAAATGGTACTCTAGTGAGAAGGTAGAGGAAAATTTTCCTCACCTCATTCAATAAAATAATTTGGGGACCAAAAGCCTCCCTAAATGGGGGGTATGATCTAAAATGGATTATTATATAATTTTGCATCTATATTGGTACTTTTTGGGAGGAAATATTAGAAGAATTGTCTTGTAGGGCACATTTTAGGGGTTGGTCCTAATTTGGTGACTTGGGGTCCAGAAACTTGGAAATCCCATTTGAGTCATCAAACGACACATTTTGGGGTCAAATTTTATAATATTAGCTCCTACCCCTTGGGCATTGTTCTACATAATGTAATCTTTTAAAGGATGCAAAAATCACCTTAATCAGAGCTCGTACGTGGAAGTTATGACTTAAGCAAGTTGACCTACCCTACTGACCACCATGGTACCAAGAGGATACAACACCATTCCCCATCAGTCACATATGTGGGGCTAGTCACATGTGTACTTTCAAGAATATTCTAGAGGGTCCAAAACCCTAACAATAATTGAGGGTTGGGGCTTGAGAAAATCCCAACCCTAACCCTAGATGGGTATCAAACTATGTTAAATACTAGGCCACTAGGAAAAGAATGGGTTCCATTATTTTGGTATTGTTATTGTTCCATAGTTGAGAAGATCATCTAGGAATAGTATATTGAAGCATAAAAAAAGAGGTATAAGATGTGTAGAAACCATTTAAGCCACAATGTTCATGGTGACTCCATAGTGAATTCCCCTTTCTTTTTACTTGCATTTAAATAAGAAAAATATAGTAGAGCATAGGCCTCACCTTCTAGATGGGTTTTCCCCATATCAGTTTCTTGTCCCATATTGTGTTCATTTGTGTAGATGATGTGTTCATTTTCTTGTTTCTTTCATTTTGGTTTCAATTATTTCCATAATTTTGAGCACCGCGCTAGAAATATTAAATTTGGTATCAAAGGTAATAAACTACATAACAAAGTATTTCGAAATATTGTACGATATATTGCAATGAATTTTTCCAGTGGAATATCCATGGCAATTTACAGATCAATAATTTCCTGAATTTATGTTTTTGTTGTTCCATTATGAAGGGAGTGTGTGAGAGTATCAAAGGGTTGAGGAATGCTAATACCCATATCTTTAGATTGAATGATCACAACTACCTAGATCGATTCACATCCTTCAAATTGATTATAGGATTGTCCATAAACTAAGGCTATTATCAAATGAGCTAGATGATATGGCATGTAGTCATAAACCCCCCTTTTGTCCTTAACATTCTAGTGCCTAATCCATTTTCTTTATTGGACAAATGGTCCACCTGGCTATTTTGACCCCTAAGCACTTATAAGAAGTTTATTGATTTGAACCTCCTTGTGTCCTTTTGAATTATAAGCATGATTCTTGATAAGGTGCAGTCCTTTGGGTTTGAGGAGTGGAACATATGTCTAACGATGAGTGTTGAGTCTCATATAACCAAAAATATTTGGATCAGACTTGAGTTTAGAATCTGAAGGCCTTGATAAATTACCAACACTTCCACTTGATTATTAGTGGCCTCCCCTAGTCCCTAATCAAATAATGTTTCATGTTTTCCTTGATGATAAAAAATGTTCCCACACCTACCACCCATGTATTTATTTTCGATGCCCCATCAAAAAAGAGAATATACTTCTTCTGCTCGTAATTCCAAAGCTTAAATTCTTCCTCGTCCATTCTAATTTGCTAGGATGACTAATTCCTAGGCCTACAAATGATGCTCCTTAGTTGTAAATTTTATTATGTCCATAGAATCTTGAGCCAATCCAATTTCCTCTTGTTCGATCATTGTAGCATTGTTCCCTTTAACCCCTTTCACCTAAATCTCCTCTATAAGGAAGCCTCAAGCTTTGGCTACTAGTAATATTGGAAGATAAATATATTGGATAAAAATGGCTTTGTTTCTTAATAGCCTTATTTCTAGGATAGAAACTAAGGCATTGCCAATCATGTGCTTTTACAGATTGGCTTGTTCAAAAATATTCTAGAATATATTTTGTGCTAGGTGGTAAAAATTTATTTCCAATTAAGAGGGAGATCTACCCTATGATCAAGTTTAGAAAAATCAACTTTCCATACCTGGGCTAAGTAGTTTCATTCAAAAAAACAAATGATTTTGGGTCTCCACCACCTTGCAACACAAAGCACATTTTGGCGGTCCATGTATTCCTCTTCTCTTTAGGTTTTTCAATGTTAGCTATTTTCCATGTGCCATGGTCCAACAAAAAATGTTCACCTTGGGAAATCCATCACCCCTCCAAATATGTTTCCATATCGTTGAATGAGGATGTTGAGGAAGCTCCTTCATCTATGATTTGCATCCAAGTTTCATTGAAATTTCAATTGTAGGATTCCATACTTTAGGCTCCATTGCCCCTCCTCTTTCCTATTCACCTTATGTAATATGCCACATAATTATCTCTCCTCTATTAAACTTTGATTAGTCACTTCCTCCTTTTCCATTTGTGACTGAATACAACTAAGTTGTCGATGTATGTCCAAACTTTCCTACATTGGGGGAACGTATGAGATTTTATCCCATTCTTTTAAGTTATTCTTGACTAGCCATAATTGTTTCTCCCAAACAAAAGAGGGGGACCCCAGAACTAGAATGCACCAACCCTCTAAAATTATCTCAAGTGCTTTTGTATCATGTGACCAAAGAAAATTAAATTGAAGGGGATGGTCCCAAAATTATAAGGATATTGAAAGGAAATCGATATGGGCCTATGATATGAAATTCATGGTAGAATAATGTGAGAGGGAATAACTTGGTTGTCAAGTAGGAAATCACAATGAATTAGAAAATAGTAGAATCTAGACACAATATGTGTCATCCACAACCTCCTATTTGTCCATCTGTATTTTCCTTTTTTGGATCTATATCTACAAGATCCCAATCAGACATAATATCCTTCATTTGTTCCCTAAACTAATCACTTATTATGCTTCCCCCCTCCTTTCCTTGAACGATAAAATTGTGTTAAAGTCTCCTCCTAATATATTTTCCTTATCATATTATATGTCCTTTATTGCATGTAGCTACCTCCAACACTCTTCTTTCTCTCTATAATGAACAAGTAAATAGACATTGAATACCTAGATTATTTTCTTAGAGGCACGAGGACTAAGGCTTACTAACACCAAATGTTGAGAACAACAATAATGCATTTTCTCAAAGACTGAATTATCCCAAAGAGTCTATACACCTCCTAAGGCTCCTCATGCTCTAACCACTATCCCTACACTTAATTTTCATTGCTTATGTCCTATGTCTAGCATTTTTCGATTCTTCAAGTTTCATATCATGGATAAGAACTACAACTAGTCTTTCAAGTCTGATTTAATCTCTCAAATATTTTTGTTTGAACCTACTACCCATTCCCCTATTGCTCTAGGAGTCTTTTTCATTATTTTATATTCGGGGAATTTGAGCTAAGGCGTGTGAGTCCCTCAGATGGTTTCTACATTCTTAACTCCTTATAAATAAGATTTAGACTCCACTTTCAAAGGAAATTTCAATAGATATCTAGAGCCCTAGTGATTTTTCTTTGTTTCTATCACTTTGTGTTTTTCTTGAAGGGATATTCTTCCTTGTCTTTTTGGAAGCTTTTCTTCTTCAAGGTATTCATTTTCCTCTCCTTGATGTTGAAGGGATTTTTTTCCAATTAATAACTCCACTAGAATGAGTGGAAGGTTTATATGTTGTTGGATGTTGGACTTCATGCTCCTCTTCCTCTAGCTCATTGGAATCCAATGCCTTGGGAGAGTCAATTTTGAGGCATAGGAAGAACAAATCCAACAAAATAAATAGGGGTAAGGAGAGGGGTGACCAACAACTAAGAGGGAATGAGATCAATTAAAGGTTAAAAATATATTTTGATAGAGGCAACATGATTTTTACATATATGTGATAGAACGACATATTTATTTTTTAAAGGGATAGCATAACCTTTGTTACTAAAGGAGGAAGAGGGGCCAAAAGTGGAAGGAGGGATGCTTTCTTGCTACTCAATTTTTTATTGAATTGTTGTCATTCATCCTCTTTCTCGAAGGAGCCTAAATCAAAGAAATGAGTTTTCAATGCTTAGTGAAATTTCCATACTCATGACAAGATTTTCACTTGAATAACAGTTTTTCATAATCCAACTTCTATAAATGGGTTCAATTCTCCAGTGATAAATTGATCACCTCTAGAAAAACTTTTTCTAGATCTACCCCCATGCAAATTATCACACATGAAAACATCCTAGCTTTAGGCATAGAATTATCAATGAATTTTCTTCTTGTTTTTCTAATTGTTTACAAGGTGTCATCACTCCAACAATGAAGAAAAAGGTGTGGAAAACATACCCAAACAAGCACCATGTTGGGAATATCAAATTTAGGATAAAAATTAGGCATCCACCAATTGAGGTTCATTCATCTAAGCCCCATGGATCACTTCAGAAGATGAGTTCTATGCCTTCCTTCATTTCAAATAGGTGTTGGCACAAGGGCAGACCCAGGGTTCAACGCTACAACATCGCACCAACAAAACCCTAACTACCAGCCCTTTCGACAACATTTGCGAAGCAGATGAAGTCTCAACCGAGGTAGAGGAAGGGGTGGTTGTAGGACTCATATATCTTCAACCTTATCTGGGACACAGATCTGTGATTCTAACACTTAACAAAGCACTCAAAATTTAACATTCATCTATATCCAGTCTCAGTTACAACGTAGTTAACCCTAATTACGAAACATCACAATATTCAACCAGATCTAGCATCTAGCAACACTTAGCACGATGAAACATATTAGATCTAGCAGATTCAAGCACTAAGAATTTGTATATCAGTCAGATCTAACATCCATTCATATTATTAAGCACTAAGAATCAACAGATCATTCATCTATATTAAAGCACTAAGAAAATAAACACATAAACACATCAATACATCGCACAAAGAAGAGAAACACATCATGTATGTTAAGCCCTAATATTGGGTCATTACCCTTTAATTGGGGCATATTATATTAGTAATGTTATTTTATTTATGTCGGCTTTAGGCCATTAGTTGTAATTATACCTCCTAGTCTCCTATATATACCAAGGAGACATTTTCATTTTGAATCATCTTGTACTTGAAC